>JAQGAD010000051.1:0-118280 GCA_034696625.1 Isotomurus palustris | reverse complement strand
CTCACGACCTTTGGCCAGGGAAATTAGGATTTACGACCCTATATTTGACGTCGAAGGGACCTTTGGAGGCTGTGGGATTTACGACCCCACCGCTTGACTCTTTCAATTGACCGGAGCTGCCATAGAATCCAAAATCGTTCTTCGACGAGTGGGCGTATATTTGCATAATGTGTTGCTTGGTTTGGTCTTTGCTGGATTTATTGGCATGTGGAAGTCAATGAGAAAGGAGAACTTCGCAGTTCAACCAATATTCCTTAGATTGTCTCTTAATGTTTGTGATGTATCAGTCTCCTGGTTTGTCAAAATAAAGAGGATCACTCATTAAGTCGACAGACAAGATATCTAAATATCTTCCCTATTGATACTGAAGGGTGATATAACGAGACATATGGTTACGACTGCTATACCTCTACTCTGCTAGTATATAACTTATAGGTTTGGCAATTAAAGGAAGATTAGGACTGAACCGTAAGTGTGTGTGTGTGTGTATACTCTTCCTTAATTTGGAATATCCTCGTAAGATTACACCTTAATAAATGAGAGAATGTGAGATTGAGCTGCATAATATGTAAACATCTACTCCTTGGGTAGGTTGTTTATCTGTGCAAATCTTTGAATCATAAGTTTAGTAGAAAGGTGTGACGTGATGTAAGTAAGTGGACTAGCTGATACTCTCTTCAGAAGGTGTTTTAAGCATTAGAATTCAGAACTTAGTTGCTTGGATATGTGTATAAGAACACACACGAGTATTACAAATGAAGACTCTCATTTGTATGTACGTCTGAAGTCATTCTTTGTAAATCATTGGCGAGATGAAATCGCAATCTCCATTTACGAATGTTTCGCCTGTCCTTTTATGGATTTTGCAAGGTAAAAGTAACGTAGGATTTTTGGCTAAGGTTATCCATGTTCTCTTCGTTCTCCTGACACTCTTATTCAATACCCACACGAGCAATTAGCTCAGTCATCCTAAACTTCTCTTTCAAACAAGTGTGTGACTTCACCCGAAACTTTATGGGAACAGCTAAAGTATATTCATACCTGGAGAAAATTCATTTACAAACGGGCAAATCTCATCTGCATGACACACACATATTTCTGTTGCAGGAAGTACCTATTTAAAAACGCACGTCTTCGTTGCGAACAGTGCGAAACTTTTGCAGTGTCTCCTCATAATTTTACAAAGAAGTTAAGTTTTAATCCGACTTCATGTGTTGTCATCTCCTTAGCATTTAAAACCATGTGAAGTGTCTACGCTGCAATTGAAACGCAGACCGTTGTGAAAAGTGCCGAAACAGTGTTTGTTAAAGTATTGGAAGCAATACCACAAAGTTGTACGTCTCCTGCATGAAGTGAGACAGTGTGAGAATCTCAAATTATATTTTGGCTTGGAATTTGACGAGACGATTCTTCGGGAAGACTGATTAGAAGAGCTGTCTGATATCAGGTGATATTTCACTTCTCGTATATCTGGTTTTTCATAGTGATTAATGCATCAGCACTGCGTTAAAGTCTGGTATCGATTGTTTCAACTAGATATGAGTGTGCTAATAATGTTGTAGTGTGCATTGAGTAGAAGATGGTTTAGAATGCAACACCAGTCGTCATAATCAGTATTCGTACTGTAGTCTATTTCATCTATATCTAGAAATGAATGCTTTGATTAGGACCCTTTCATGTTCCGTGCCGAAGAAAATTTTTCTTGGTTATTAAAGGCCGTTTTTGCTAAGGAATCCAGAAATGCTCAAGAAGCACAAGTATATATCAAAATAACAGCCCATTACATTACAGCTTTTATTCAGTCAATAATAGTTTTATTGTATTTTGCTTCGCTTAAATTTCATTTCCTGTTAGATTTCTTTATTAATGTTTGAAGCCTACACTCATTATTAGACATTATACAGTGACAGTAGCCAAAAAGACGGTAAATTTACGATCAGCTAATCGCTGTTTTCGGAAAGAGATGACAAAATAAGGAACGAAGTTATATTTCGTTAAATTCTCGCGTCTCGATTTCTCGATTGTAGGAGTAACAACAGGTTCCTGTAACTATTTTAACAGAGCTGTACTCTGTTTTTGGTAAACAATGACTTCCTTTTATAATCACCGAGTTGGAGACACAGTAAACTTGAAAATTGATGTGTAATTCGTCTTGGTGAATTTTCGATTGGAACATTTGACTGATTATACTTTAAAAAAGAATGTCATGTTATTCATACATTTATAAGGATTGAAGGAGAAACCTCTCATCTTGTTGGCCTAGAGATTTGCTTTGAGGCAACGATGAGTTCTGCACCTCACCAATAAGATTGACCTTGTCAATTCCATTTTTGCAGTAGGTTTTCTTGGATTGTTATTCGACTCTTCAATTATGGTGGCGGACGGTGAGCGGCCCACTGTACTTTCTGTCCAAAAATATGAATCTGGACCACCTGTTGCAGAATCTTCGAATGGTCAACTGGTAACAAAACCTTTCATTCTCATTCAAAACCAAAATTTAAATGAAAACATGCACGGAAACGGATGTTAATCGAGATGGATACGCGCTTAGTCCGATAAAAAACTACCAATTCATTTGACACACGTTTCACAAATTATTATTTAAATTGTTTAAAATTTGTGCACCTTTTTTGTCATCGTTAATTAAAAAGCGATTACATGTGAACCTTTCTCTCGCAACTCATTATCACCCATCTCACACAAAAATGTGGGCTATATAAGTTTAGAGTCCAACAACAGTTTGAAAACAAGACAAGTTTGTGGTTAATTTACATGAAGTTATAATAGAATCACTCCTTAAAATTTTATAGCATTGTGAATGTAGTCATCTTGGGAGTCGCAAGTGAAGGCGAGATTTGAGAGTCTGTTCAGCATCATCCCTGCTGAAGTAGGAAAGAATGTGAATCCCCGATATTTTTTATGTTAAAACAGCTTTCAGCACAGAGCACGACTGTTCATTTTTTCGCATAAAATCTCAGTTGTCACTGATGAATAGTCATGATTTTCTTTTAAAATGCTCAATAGTAATGTAATTTACTTATCAATTTTATCATTGACTAACGCAGTATGACACATCTTTTGCATTTCGTAAACTCACCTGAGATATGATGAAGACTCCTCCTGAGAGAGAAGTTCGATAACAAAAAATTAAAATGCAAAGTTCAGGTGTACGACCTTTTAGAACCGAATGCTTCTACAGTTGTACACAATGCCAATTACTTTGAGAAGAAGCATTTTAGTATGTTCGTAAAATATATAACGCTTTCATCATGTCACTGTCGTGACCCATTCTCATGATGACCAGAACTAAAGGGCCTGTCGAATAATTATTAGCGTACTTGGCGAACTGGCTGTATGGTTACTTATAGTGTTTGTTTCAATTCAACTTCAAATATTTCTGAGGTTGTTTCTGCTCCAAATGCTGTGTAAAATATAACTGATCACAATTTCTTAGATTACCTTAATCTTGTTTTGTACGATTACAAAAGCCCTTGGAATAGGCCAGTTGCCAATTAATAGCATCAAAATGGCATACGTATGGTTTGAATTAAACTTAACTGAAAGTTGTAGATGATCCCACGGATAATTTGGAGATTTTGCGGGGATTAAATTTTGTACACTTACTCGCATATTGAAGTAAAGTACAGGTTCAGACGCAGGTGGCATGTTACGTATTAGAAATAGAATGGCAGTGCTGTAAATGAGAATTATTCTACTTGGACAGGCATACGCAGTCATTGACTGAGACCTTGACAAATTGTCCCATATTTGTAAACCTCCATTCCAAGCGACAATTATTTAGCTTTGTCGGGAGGTTTAAAAGCTCCGTATGCAATCAAAACACCATCACCATCATTATTAAACATCAATTTATTTCTTACTTGCTTATTCCATTAGTCAATTTTATTGTGTAGTGACGACATTTCTTTCTGATCTTGGGTTGGATTGTAGAATGACAGCAGATTTTGTTTCAGGAAAGATTCACTCGTTCATTCCTCTACACTCATAAAACAAATTCAATTGGAAAAACACTCAATAGCATAGCAAGTCTTCATTGAAAAGTCAAGTAAAAAACGGGAAAACACTGAAAAAATTTCAAATTGTAAAGTCAACCACTAAATCTACACATGGAAGCCAAAAACTGTGAAATAATATTAGAAATTAGGATGAAGCGTGTGAACTGATTTTACAAAATGCGGCCAACAAAGATTAACATTGGCATTGAATGACGAACGGGAATCATGAATTTGTGGTTTAGCAATAAAACAATATCTGAAAAACCATCCCAATGTGCAAAGAGACGTACACACACTTACACACACACACACCTACTTAATGCCCCTGCTGTTCACAATGAATGAACGCATAACGCATTAAGCAGATATCTTTCAGTGGAATCATTTTCGTTACTACGCCTCACTTCAATTGTCTATTTGAGGTGACTTTACGAAGGAAACTCAATCCCAGAAACTCATTAAACTCTCCTGAACTTTTTGCATATTTTTCTAGTTCCTTTGGATGAGAGAGTGCTTTCCAAATCAACCTGATAAAATCAAACAAAAACTTAATTCTCCGTTGAATTACGAGAGAGTCTTTTCATTTTTTCCAGCATTTTCTCCGTAAATTAGGTGCTAATAACTCTTTGGTGAATACACGGATGAGGAAAGTAAAAAGTGAGATAATTTGCCCCAAACTTATGTAATAACGACTTACAGATACACGAAACTAATGTGTTATTATATGAAACTACCCCAACTCCTGACACTCCTCACTCTGAGGAATGGAATGGACTTGAGCCGCACACGAAGTAGTAAAGATGACAAAGGCAGTCGAAAGCAATCATCCTTTTGTACTGAAGAAGCATTTAAAGTTACAGCACAATGACAAATAATAGAAGATTGTTGCAATTAGCCGAGGGATGGGATAGCGTTGACTTTATTCCAAACGATCTTGACTTCTGCCTCATGAATAGACTCAAGTAAAAGGATGAGAGATGATGACAAAAATTTGTAGATTTAGCTTCATCTATTCATAGAATCTTCATCATTACTCTCTTTATAGAGTTACTCTCGGCATGAAGTTACACGAGTGTCAGAAAAGCACATTCACCAATTTGCATCCTCTCTCTCTCTCTCCGTCAATTATCAAAGGTAATGTGTTTTCCACGGTCAAATTATCATTCACAAGTCAGCATTTTGCCAATCAAGACCTTATAGCAAGTAATAGCACATATACTCTCGGCTGGTGAGACACACAAGCTAAAAATAAATGATTGCGTCACATTATGCACAAAATTACAAGTTAGTGTCAGTCTCTTAGAGTTACTTGAATTCTCGTTGAAAACGAGAGGAAACTGTTCTCGACGAGTATTTATCTCTTCGGTATGCATCCATTGTAGAGTAAGCTGCCCGTAGTTGTCAGTAAAAAGTTGTTTTTTTATTCTTGACACTTACTACAAAAGATGGGAATAATGCATACCTACACTTCAACAGGACACTAGACTCACCACTTGTCTCTCTCTCTCTGTTTTAAGAACTTTTCTCTCGTGAATTTTAGATATGAGTTTATCAACTATAATATAATATTACTTATAATTACTTCTAATACTGTGTGCATTCAGATTTACAATGACCATGCAGTTTTCCATGATGTACCTTTACTTCAAGACTTGTTGCAACTTCCATTGGAATTTGTACAACCTACGTGTGACGCTTTCGTTGTACGCATAAGATGTGTACACAGACGTTGAGATGTGTTTATAACGCTTGTGTGTAGTGGGAATGAAAAAATAAGCTTAAGTTGTGAAGGCTCGAACAAATAATATTCTGTCAGCAGCATGTGCAAATGAGGTATGGAATGCAGAGTGATGTAATGAAAGGCCGAGACAAGAGGAGTTCCGTAGTAGCACTTTTGTTTACAAGTGGAGAATCGTGTGGAAACCTCTCTTCTCTTTATATTTCGAATCTCCGGATAAGATCGATCAGAAAAGGGAAACAATGTTGAGATGCTTTTAGTTACTGTGAATGGATATTGTTCACCGGGGAATGATGAAGAGTTTAATCATAAGCTACGTGCTTGTGTAGGTAAAGAGAGTTTACTTATTTCAATTAACAAATGGCTTGGCATGGGAGATTTTTTAGCTGAGTGGTGCTGCGAGAATGGGAGATAGTAAGGAGAGATGGATAGGCAGTGGGACGGACAGGTGAGACAGACTCCAAGTAAAACGATGCAATGCTTTTCGCCTATCTGTTTAAAGGTACAAACAGGTAGACAGGTAGGTAACAATCTTCCTTCCAAGCCAAGACGACTATCTCTGCAACAAACCAAATGAGCAATAGTAAAAATCCGCCCGTCTTCGCCCACGCATCACATCCATTCTCGCTCTGTCTTTCATCCAACTTACATCAATTAAGTTTTACAAACACTGAGACCAACTTAAGTAGCTCTGGACTCGGAAATATTCGCCCTAGTTCATCCCAGTTTGTGTTGGATTTTTATAAAAATTTCGGATCCCAATGGGTTTACCAAATCCGAATAGATTCAAGTGAGACCGAAACTATCTGTGGGTGATTTGGGTCCCGGTAGTTTAGATACTTTACTTCAGTGGCCAGTGTACTTTTAATCTGTAAAGTATTTAGAATCTAAAAAGTTCTATGTTCCCGATTTCGTGAAAAATGAAGATCTCACGATAGCAAAAATTCCTACCTTCTGTGGTTGGCAGAAGTAATCGTATTCAAGGGTAGAAATTCTTCAGAACCGTAAAACTAGGTGTACTACGGAGCTCCGTGAATATTAATGTCCAGTTGGCGTATGATATGGTTCAAATCAGCAAGTATCTTTCAATCTCTCATGCACAGTTCAAACACGTGTTCAGACGAGGATTATAGCCAGAAAATCATCGAAGACTCATTGCATATCGATCCTTAGCAAACAAGTCTTGCGACTGGATTGAGTCTGTGAGCTCGGATTCCCGTATCACTAAGATCAAGAGATACACACACAGCCTTACTAAACCATACACGACACACATATGTACTAACTAAGCCTTACAAGAAGAACGAGTTGACCAAAGTCATAGGCTAAACTGTAAAATCTTTGGAGTCTTCTTGACTCAGTCCTTCAATGTGTGGGCAGAAGTAGAGAAAAAGTTTTAGCACAACGTTAAAAGTGAACAGCTACTCATTCATTATGCATAAACAGTCAACGGTTCTAATGATTTGGAAATAGTATTTGTGTGAAGGAGCGTTCGGATAAAGTAACTCCCAGTTCTCAGACAGTTTCACTCAGCCACCAATTAATCATTCTGTTGAGTGTGCGTCCTGACCTGAAGCAGTTTGGGGGAGAAAATAAGCATCCAACACATCAGCAAGTTGTTCTAAGCAGCTTTAGGCGTCAAAAGTTTCGGACAAAAATATGAAAACAATTTGAGCAACACTTTGAAATGCCCCTTCGTCCCAGTGATTGATCTTCCCTCTAAAGTTTATTCTCGAAGAAGTGATTTTGGAGAGAAGTGTTTCCCAGTCTGAGATTTCGTTGGATTCGCATGAAGTGATTGAAAGAATAAGCAGGGAGTGTGCACAGAAAGTCATACAGGAACTCGTTGCACTAAATGCAAGCTCACAATGAAATTCCATTAAATTGTTCGTTATCCTGGTAGTGGAATTCTGACCCAAAAACTTGGCCTATTGTTAAGAATGTTTGTGTGTGGCTCATTGAGCACTGCTGCTTATTACACTCTGAGCACAAGTCTGATGAAAGGAAATCATCAAAGTTGTCATAAGAAGTTTATCACATTTTCAAGAACTGTAATAATCGACACGGCTAATTAGTCAAGCCGCTCGTTTGTGAAGGAGGCTGCTGCATTTGAGGCGAATTTGAAAGAGTCTATTCCTACCGATCATTACTTCTGGTTTATCGTAGCAAACGAGTTAATAGCATGCCTTAATCTGTCTAATTTTAAGGATAACGAAATCAAAACTAGCTAATTTTATTGAGATAAGTGTAATAACACAAGGCGGCGAATAAAATGGTAGTGATCACGATTTCTTACCCGCATCCATCTCGATTCAACTATAATTTGGCCTCGTCCACATCCGTGAGCCCAGCGTTAACAGACAGCAGTTCTGAACCTTTACCCTCGCTATTACAGGTCTCGTCTGATGGGGACACGATAGCTGCTACCAAGCAAGGTAAGATGATGTTCTTTTGCTATAATTTATTCCATCAAGACATCTACAATGGTGCTAATACCCCTCACGGGTTCTTCTCTCCACACTCACACATAATATATATATATATATATATATGCACATTCATCACTGTTATTCAAATCTCCGACACGCCTATTATCGAAACTTATGGGAAATTACCTGCCTTACTGATTCTCATACATTTCGTTCACCTTTCCGACGTCTCACTTGCTTTTGAATCATCGCCAATGCGGAACTTATTCTTAGATTATCGATCAAAAGCAATAGATGATATCTGCGAGTCTCAGGGCTGTGTCAGTATTTCGCATTTCGCATCCCAACTTGTACTCTCATTCATTTAATCCTCTAATCACACAAAGTTTCGTTTGTCTGCATCAATCATATTAAAATACTCTTTAGACTTTATTGCTCCAAAATTTGTAGCGATTACATCGACCACCATTTCACCAAGCAATCTTGTAGCTCACTAATAATATAAGTAATTAACTAACCTCACAATGTTTTTACTTTTTCTGCTGTAGATGTAGACTTAGATTAATGTCTCGCTATGTGGTGTATCCGGAAAACAAGCATCAAGAACCGTTTAACATATTGTTGCTCAGTTTTTGCCTTCCTTTCAATACTGCAGGCGAAATAAGCTATGCATGTATGAATGCACAGACTTCTAAAACTCCAATCTAATTAAATACTCAGTTTCGTGCAAGATTAGAAGGAGATTGGCGCTTGCATAAGACTTTAAATCACTCAAAATCAAAAGGCGACGAAGGTATTTTTAGAACCTACGGCTTTTGTTAGTCTAACTGCGAATGGAGTAAAAAGTAAAAGATTTCTCATGAAGACAGATGTACGTTATCCTGTGTCCTGCGTGCATGAAGCATCCTTATCCATACAACAATGGAGAAGATGAGTCAGTAGAATCATTTAGAATCATTGTCATACGTGAAACAGGCTCAATAAACAAAAGAAATTGTGTTCCTTGCTAAATTAAAGTTCACTACTCTTCCAACATCCAACGGTTTCCACTGTTTAGCCAGGAGTAATGAATCCCCCTTTCAATTATAAATGTTTTGTAACAAAAGCACTTTGAGGTGGACTTCATCCGAGTTCACCCATACAACACTCCCTGTATAGCTTTTAATTACATAAAGAAATAACAAGAAGAAACGGTTAGTAACGGAACACGTTTCCAGATCAAAGCTTCGGAACAAGTTTACATGATACGACGGGCAATTTAATATTTAACCAATTTTCCTGCCATGTGTACAAATTATTATTGCACTAGAGTGATGACTGCAGGCCACATGCACACACCGCATTTAGTACATATACAATATACCTTTGCGTAAAGTATACGTAATAATAATTCATACACAGTTATGTTTCTGATGCATTGCTGGTGATGCAAGATAAACGCTGCATTTTTATTAGATGTAAGAAGAGAGCATATAATAATATAGTGAGTTGTTCGTTATATGTATAAAAGCTAATTTTTAAAATGATGAAAATCATCTCTCTCTCTCTAAGATAGGTAGAAATAGTTGGTATACTGCCTTCTAAGCTAGTTATGCAGAGTATTATGCAGTGTAGTATTACAATTTATGTATCGTCCGTACCCTCAGCTTTCTTGTGGGTCATTGGAAGTTCTATTTACTTATCAAATGAAGATACACACACTCAGTTTTGTGGTTAGAGGCGGATAATAATCTTAAGTAAAAGAAGTAGAAGAAACTCACAATGCCGTTCGTGTGTGTGTGTGTCTGTTTGAGGAGATGATGATGATGATGATGATCAAAGTGAACAAGAAGATTGTGTTGGTTCAATTAGCTGAATTTGAGGTGCTTAACTTACATTATTGGACAAACAGGTTGATTTTGATAGTAAAATTACACCTTGTTCAAATATTCTTTGGAGGAAGGCGAGTTAAATGTATGGAGGTCAGATTTGTCAGTAGGAAAGTGAAAAATTTGCTGAGTCGTAATTTATATTTTTCACATTGTAATTTTAATAATGTAACATCCATGTTCAATTAAATGTCACGCTTTCTTTACTCTGAAAAGCAAGAAAGCCTCTACTGACCAAGTGAATGATTTTAACTCATCCTCGCTTTATCAATTCTTTATTTGTTTTCCTCACGGTACTCTTGTCATCGTTAACTGTGAACTGCTCGCCTGCAACAATGTTTGTTTCCAAATTCATTTTTTCTCTTGAAAAATTTCCAACTCAGTCAAAAGATATGGAAAAGTATTTTTCCTTTAAATAAAAACCCAAGAATTCATCGTATTTATCAGCGCACATGATTTTTGAAGACCTACTTGTCTACAACGTCTTCTACCCTTTAATAAAGTTGCATTAAGCATTATTTGCCCGGCAAGGAACCTGTAAATGGCTGCCTCCTGCATGTAACATTTAATTCACTCTAAGTGAGTTTCGTAAGTCGTGACCACTCCATTGTTTAAAAGGAGCTGGTCAGGACTTTGATCATTTCCTTTCCTTTGTGCCAAATAGGACACAGAGAACTTTGTTTACTCTTCAGCTAAATTCTTCAATCGTAGCTTTCGTATCGCAGGATAATAGGCACATACCAATCATTCCATTTACGATGGCAGCAGGACTCACCAATTCAATAGTTAATCAAACCATCCTCATGACTCTGTATGTGAGCAAATTTAGTATGAGATGAGAAATGTCAGTATGAATTTAACTGTACTTAAGTAATATCTGTATAAGCTTCGCTTTCTCTACAACTACAAACTACAATTGCACATTTCCAAATGTCCGCTTGTGATTTAGACACCTACAGATTATAAGCTCATTATCTCTGTGGGTCACAAATCTTTGCTTATGTTTTGTCATACTTGAAGTATTGCATTAAATTGAGATGAATCAAGCACGCCTGCTTTATCGACTCTCCATCGAGTAGTTGAGTAGTCGAGTTTTACTAGGCGTTCTTTTCAACTACTAGAAATAATATTCAAGTATCAATTGAAATAGTGTCCATAGTCAGTACGTAAAGTGTTATTCGCAATTCACAAAGTAGGAATTCTACAGGAAGGTTCCTGGAAATAGTTTTTGCAAGTAAATTGTTAGAATCTGTATAGCTATCTAATTAGCGGTATCTTAATAAAGTGAATACAATACACAACAATTCAAAATTGACAACGTATTAGACAGGCGCTGTCGATTATTTCATACCAATTAAGCTCTTATTATGAATCAGATACCCATGGTGTTTTTCTCTACTTACAATTTTAATCCAGACCTAAAACTAAACACGAACCATAAGTCACTATGCGTCGAGTTCATAAAAATATTTTAGAATGCCTTTAATATAATACCGTCAGGTATATGTAATGCTTTAGGATTTCAGTATATTCTTTATTTATGACCAGAACTATCTGGAATCTACGCAATATTTACACAAAAAAGCTTTCAATTTCTGGAATGAATGATTAAGGTCTTCTTTGTTAACTGTGAGAAAACATTTTTGTACACTTAAAATTCAGTGCCGAAATATTATTGACTTTGATGTAGCAAAGCACCTTCATCAAACTTCCTCATCCGCCTACACTGAGAGAGTCAATAGAACTGTGTAGTTCATGTAAACCCATTCAGGACTGTCTCATTTGAAAACGACCTTCACGAAGGAAGTGAATTTCTGACTCAGCTAATGACATTGACATGATCCATTTCAAACACGAGTCAAACTTGATTGCAGTTACAATTTACAAATGTTAGGATATCGATATCGTCCTTCCCCGTTTCTGTTGACTTTGCATCTATCTGCATATACTTCGCTTAGTGAGATTCAGCTGGGCGGATGCTTTACACTTTTTGTGATAAATTTTCTAAACTTTCGCACTTTTGCTTGTAACTGTCAGACAGAGACCGCTTAAAAGATGTGAATCACATTATCACATAAAGCTTTTACGAGCTCATATGAGTCGTGAATTGACTTAAAAGTATTTGCTGAACTCATTGATTTACCTTCAGGTCAAGAACTACCAACAATTATATCTTTAACTACATTGAAGTTTAAGTGCTTCTTAATTGCACCTCCCAGAATCATAATACACACGAATATTTGACAAATAGCGTTTTTATGTAAACAAGCAAACACAGTGCACAATGTGATTTGTAGTGTGTACTCTTATAAATGAGACAGTCAGTAAGCCTTGACCACTCAGGATAATATTACTAAAAGTAATTTGAGTCACAATGAAGGAATTATGTTTATTGCAGTGGCATAAAGCTCACTAGTTTGCATTGTTGCACAAAGTTGAATGCCACTGCACTGCAATCTGAGCATGAAAACCGCATCAGCATAATTAATTTTTAATCAGTTGTTAAGAATTCATTAGTGATCAATGCACTCTGGCAGCCTTGCCAACTTCTTTGTGCATCTTCATGTCAGTGTGCTATTTTTGAATAAGAAAATTTGTGATTTTGATGAGATTTTCTTGTTTACTTTATCGAAACGAAAGAGAATGTGGACTTTGAAATTTGCGAAGCTATAATATACTGGTTAGAATCATATAATTTGTATATTTATTTTTAACGTAGGTTGTATCAAAAATTCGAATATATCTGAAGTTAAGGCTGGAAGAGATGGAAGGAATTTCGATGACTTATTACACTTTTACTTTTTATTTGAGCCACGTGTGAAGTAAATAAGAGTTTGTCTACGTGACATGACAGATTTTTGTGCATATTATAGGGATATAAATAGAAAGGATGCTTAAGTACCTTAAGCACAAGTCAACAGAGTAAAGTTTGATTAAAGAATAATAATGAGTAATGCTTGTGAGTGCGATTTTGATTGTGCAATCGAGTAAGAACTACAGATTATGAACTTTATCAGCAGCAGACAGTCAGACAGGTAGGAACACAAAAGGAACAAGTAAAGACTTCATACAACAAGTCGTCGAATGACATTGATATTTTTTTATTCCTAGAAACTGCAAATTCACAAACAACGATTCCGTTACAAGCGTAGAGAATATTTCAATGATCGATAAAATCTCGGCATTCCAAGCATTCACCGTTTTTCTTGATAGTTCGCATGGGGCAAGCGTATTTATAATCAAACAATCATGCATGCATTATATCTAGTGACTAGTACTTTAGTGCACAGTGTAAGCGTAGAGGGTTAAAAGGCATCTTTCAATCTAACCACATCTTGTCCTAATTTATTGATTGCAGAAGAATGGGTGAAGAAAAAAAGAGTTGAATTGACTACCACCAAACAGATAGAGACGAGAGTCAAGCGTCAAATTGTGTTGGAAGATGGAAAAGTGGTTGATGACTCAGGTCCGATTGTTACGACGAACACAACGGAAGACACCGATAAACAGGAGTCAGAACATACTGAGGTAAGAATCCTACTACGTAACTTAACATCTTATTAAATGTTTAAAATTCTTGAAGGTCTCCGTTACTCCAAAACATATTGTTAAACTTGGAATTTGACTCTCCTTCAGGAATTTACATCTATCCGTAGTTGTTTGTCATTAGAAGTAGAAGTAGGAGCGAGCTGTACTCTCTAAGCCAGTAGTACTAAAAGGAATTGTGTAACAATGAGTTATTGTTTTATTTTTTACTGTAGCATTTCACTCATGGAGATGACATGGATGGCAAAGAAGGGTGGGTTGCAGTAGAAGAGATTCCAGAATCGGCTGTGGTGAAGGAAACAAACGAACGAAAAATAACAACGCATGATGAAGTAGAAGATATCTATGAGACTGAAGAGATTCAGCACTTAGGAGACATCAGTAACGAGGTAAGTGCTTCCTTCGATGTTTCAACGAAATTAGCGGAATCCGTCATACGACGAATAATGTCCTCCTGCTCTGTATCCCCTTTACGCAAAAGGGCAGGAGAATGTCCAATGATTCATTCAAAATCCCTAGAATGATTATTTCTGTATCTGCGTCAGCTAAAGAAACACCACAGGTCATACGAGTCCACTTCACACAATGGGCAACACTAAAAGATGGAATTTGATGGAGGATGGAGGATTAAATCATCAAATTACACACATTTTGTAGTATACCGTCTGAGCCATTCCGTCATAACATTTTCGTATCCTTTATTACAAGTTATGTTTACGCTAATGAATTACAAATTAACGTATACACTATAGGAATTACTTGAAATTATGCAATGTGCTGTTTACAGTTGTGAGGGTTAGGTTAGTTGACACTTTACAACTTTTTCATGACTTGTGTTAAAGTTACTTGTTAAACCCTCCGCCTCCCCAAATATTTTATAACGGGGAGAATATCTTTATTAACTAGCAGTAGCCGAGGAAATATTTTTGTCTGTTTAGTTCTATAGACTAGAATTTGATTGATTGGACATCAATCTGTGTCACAAATTGATTCATATTTTCAATTATGAATAGCAGAGCACTTGACTAACCTTCTTGAAATTCTAGTCAATCATCTTGACTAAAGGTCAGTTTTGCGTTCCGTGAATACCAAATAAGCTCCAAACTACAAAGTCTTTTATAAACTAATCGCTATTCAATTTAAGTAACACTTCAGGGCTCATTCATTGTTGGTATAAGGTCGATACGCTGCATTACTGAAGCGTAAGTAGAGACTCGGTTTAGTTTATCCTTTGAGTTTCTTAGCATCTTTTCATTCAAAATATTTCATGCGGTTAACGTTATTCAACACCGTAGTTTTTCATGCTGAAAGTGAGATTTCAATTGCAAATTGCAACTTGTCTGTTTGTTTCAATAAAACTGTATATTATATATAGTTCGATTTGTAGATTTTCATGATTTGTATGCAATTATTCTTTAATAGCAATTTTCTATGCATGTGAATTCACTGATTTCACTATACAAAGTTCATACGCAATAAATGGGTACTTTTTGTAGTCATATAAGTATTAAAGTTTGAAGTTTGAATTCATATTCTCTTGAGACTTGAGAGTGAATGTAAATAATTTTCTACATTTGAATTAGAAGCACATGGTTCACTGACGACTTACTCAATAGGAACTTTGTATATAATGATTCAGGTTTTTTGTTGAAAAACGCTTGCATATTACAATTCGAGTGTAAATATTGAAAACTAAGTAAGTTTACTAACTGCACAAGACTGCAAATATTTAGTGAAGTCAGTCATGTGTCAAAAGGGAAGAGATATTATCAATTTAGGAGTCTGAATAGAACAAAATACTTTCAAAGTTCACACATGCATTTAATAAATTTACCCATGTTATCAGTATCACGTGCAAATCTATGGTTAATTAACATTCCCTTATCGAACACACAAGTACACAATCCCTTTAAGTAAGTATGCGTGTTTTACATACAAATTGTTTAATGCATTGAAATCTTATTAGCAAATACGCAACAGGCAGAAGTTGTTTTGACAAATTTAAGCAATTAATTTTTACCATGCAATTAAATGTTGTTTATCAAACTCTCAGAGGTACATATTAAATTATTAAATGCTTGAAGTAAAACTTGAATGGATTCGTGAATGAGATGCAGAAATGGCAATAATTTGAAATTAAATGCACACCTTCAACTCAACAGTCTGAGCCACTCCTATTCAGAATTATTCAGACTAGAAAATAGCTGCAGATTACATTCCGAAAATAAAATTGGCAATAAGGAACCTAATTGTCAAAAATTGATTGGTGATAGATTGATAGCGAAATTTAATATTATACTATCTGTGCACGACATCATGCCATCACGCACAATATTGACATTAAAACTCACCTTTCTTTATCTGGGTGCAGTGCTATTGCTGTATAAGGCGTTAATGATAGCGTTGAGGATAGTTTGATTCCTCCCATTTGCTTTAAGACTTTTGCCTGGATTGATTCTGAAGTAGATAAAAAGGGATGAATGCAGACGGTGGAGATAAATGTCTTGTAAGATTATTACGGGTAGGTGGTAAAAGAGTTGCCGTGTGGTGAGATGACTGCATAATTCTTTCGGATCCATCCAAGGTCTTATTCATTGCTTCATCTTTCTTTGTTCATATCTCCAAACATGCAGAGTAACATTAGAAGTAATGTACACATTAAATTGTACCACTAAATTCCTTAAGCAAAGTGGGCAGCCTGGCATAAAATCACTTCTGCCATTCAGCCAGCATTAAAATGTCTTCGTGAGAATGAACCACCTCAATCGTCCCACACTTTAATATATTATTGTTTGTCTTATCGCAATCTCTGCCAAAGAGGTTCTCAAAACTAAACTGATTTAATTGTAAAACTGGAGTTATTTTTGTTGATCAGTATCGGAAAACATTCTCTATTTGTCCCACACACTTTTACACAATATATACGAGTAGGTTGTCGTTTGCTTATAAACAACCTGTCGAATTGTTGAGGCCTAGAAGTTTTATGATCCTATACACAATCGTATGGGAAGGAGCAGTAGTATGAGAAAAACCTTGAGAACAAATTATTCCATGACATTTAAAATCCATATATAATTAAGCATCCACTGAATGAGTGTACTGTTGACCTATATGTGAGTGCATAACGATGCAAGAAATACAATGAGTGTGATATTTGATGTAGAGGAGCTTCTTTTTCCATGTGTCAAGTTCAATAGAAAAACCTGAGACAAGTGAAAAGTTGGAAGTCTTCGTCTTCTCTTATTTTCTAGTTTCTAGTCCATCTTAGGAAACAGTTACAGATGGGAAAATTAATTTAGGGGAATCTGTAGAGAAAATAATTGATGATGATGTTACACGAGTCATAATTGTAGTCGTAATTATGATGCATGAAATTTTGACAAAGGCTTCGCCCTTCCTGTCGTCAAGTGAAGACAAGACAAGAAGTTGCTTTTGTTTCCTCCTGCATACTTGATGCATCCACTACACTTGTCTTCAGCACGAATATCACTTGTCACGCTCAAAATGATACGACGAGGGTGATGATGTTGTTTTCTAGCTTTTCATGCGACCTGTGACATCGGCATGGCCCAGATATTTGGCGAGACCGTTAGGAAGACATAAAATCAAGTGAGACTTTTAAGTGAATCTGTGTAGATGGATTTATTATTGCCTTCTATTGATCAGATAGAACACAAGAAGCTTAAATTTCACAGTCACTTTGACAGTATAATGAAAGCATTAAAGTCTAAGAATGACGTCCATCACCGACGGCATAAACATCTCGTTTGCATTTATTAAAGGTCGAAAGGATTTTTGAATTGCAGATCAACGCAGATTTAGGACAGTGATACTCATATACTTATTGGTACAAGTAGAAATGGATATTCTATTTGCGTTTTATGTAATCTCCTGCATCTGACGACCAAGGATGCTTGGAATTCCATTTTCATATTTGGCCTAGACAGTTGTTGTGTAAGCCATTTACAAGCGTCTCTATAATTTAATCGTTTGTCAACCTTATAAATATTATACATATTGAGTAGGTAGTTTCGAAGAAATACAAATACATGAGTCACTTGTTTACTCGGACTTAAAAAGTTGATGAAGTATTCACGGCAATCATAACTGCATAAAGGCCCTGTAATTTTTTGTGTGCTGAAGCTACTTTAATAATCAATAAGTTTAATGGTGATTAGCTTAGAAACTCTGAAATTCCACAAGTGATAGTGTTTAAAGCGAATTAATCTTAATGTGTTAATGGAAGTAACTTTTTTTACTACCCTTCCACTATAACAAGGTAGTGATAATCCAACAAATCCTTCCCAATAAGGATCGATGAGTGTACACAAAGACTGCGTGTTAAAAGGGATGCTACGTGCACAACAATATGCGTACTTTTATTCTTGCGCAAAGGTTATAAAAATCGCTTTACTCTCGGAAGATATTTTTACACGCTACAATGTACAAATAATGCTGAAAGGATTATTACTGTGCAATTAAAAATTAGGTATAAAGCCATGCGTAGAGAAATGAGCGTTGGATTCACCAAGATGAGTGATCTTCGTTGTTGGTTGTGCAAGAAGCCTTACGTGTGAGCATACTTTCATTTTCACATGAGCATGGGAATGTATGTGCACGTAATTTAGGGATTTCTGAGGTGAGGCTACAATAATATACTTTTATGTGTGGATGGATGGATTGAATCAATCTGTGCATTATGCATGGGATGCTTCTTGAATTTCTACTTGCACACTTTATGGTTTACGGCTATTAATCCAGATGTAAAGTGTTAAGGTTGCCGTTATAAAGTTCAAAGGCCGTAAAACAAGGACTGAACACGAAACTTGAATTTTATTAAAAGGAGTTATAAATTAGTAGAGGAGACGTTGAGGAGGAAGGTGACTTAAGCACTGGGCACAGGTTGGAGCTCTTTTCATGAGATTTGTATTGTTGCTGGGGAACTCAGTAAAAATTCAATGAGGAGCAGCGTTGATGATGGTGGAAGGCCGTGTATGAGTAAATTCCATCATCATCCTTGTGTGGTATATTATACTCACCTTCTGTGAAAAGAAGATGAGTTTACTTGTGTTAATAAGTCACTAGCCAAGAAGTACTAATGTGTGAATAACATTCTTCCCACGACAATCACATAATGAATGTTTTTGGCCTCAGGTTCAATGCCAATCACTATGATTCGATTGAGATTTTCCTCTCTTGAATTGTTTCTTTGTGGAGAAGAGCATGGGTTCTTCTATTTTATAAATGCCAAGAACAACTTCACATCGTGCCAGACTACGTGGAGAATAGTAATTAATGTATTTTCTATCTTTTTAATTTTAGAGGGTTACAAAAGCACTGCGAAATGGATCAGATACACGGGGACTCCTCAGCTCCAGTGAGAAACGCGAGTTGCTGCCTTATTACAACAAGGATCCTCAAAAGAAAGTCTTACAGCAAAGCAGACGTCACGACAGAACTACGGACATTGAAGATACTAAGGAAGTAAGTGTACAGCTTTTTTATGTTCTGCTTATTACGAATACACGTATAATCTTAGGGTAAAGCTAAAAATGCAATTAAGCGATGGATGTTGTTCATGAAGGTATTAATATACTGACTGAGAGAGTAGGTATAGGTGTTCATTCATACTGCGCCAGGTTTATTGTGCTTCGACTGCTTCAAGACATTATAAGCATGGAGTCTTGTGTATGCGTCCACAATGAGTGCATAGGAAAAGAGTAATTCAAGCGAATTTTTTATTCTCTTTTGGTAATAACCTAGAAGCACAACTCAGCATTTAACTCTTTTTCCTTCAACTTGGCAAACGCTCGAGCTCGCAAAAAGTAAATTACAGGATGTGGGCACTTGGGCAGAGAAGTTTGGAAAGTGGAATTCTGCTGCTGGACAAGAGAAATAATTAACGCACTCTCAGAGTTGACGTCTTAGGTGGCAACTGATTTGAGTCATCTTACACGTATCTCTCTCTCTACTCTCTAGAGAAATTTACAAGTTCTGCGCTTAGCCAAACATCTTATTGTGTACTCTGTATATTTCTTGCTGATGGGTTGAGGTTTAAATGCTCCTTACTTGAAAGCTGTGTAGACATCCAGGTGATGTACAACCCTATGGATAAAGAGTCTTGAAGTTCTCACAAGCTATTTTCCTACGTAGGCGTCCACGAGGTTGATACTCAAGGACGAAAGAACATAAAATAAATTTAAAATAATTATTAGATCTCTTCGTAAGGGTGGATAGAAATGAGATTACTTTTTTAGCGTTGTTTATTCTCAATCCTAAACAATACGTGATGAACTGGAAAAATGGTGGTGAGAAGATGGCAGAAATGAAGGAAAGACAGACCAGGATGCATGGACAACTTTAAAGTTGAGATTATTAGCAGCACTTGAGACTTTTTAGTCGTCTGCTGCGTGTCTTTCGGTATTGTCTTCGTCTATCTCTCATCTTCTTTAGTAATAATAAGTCCTTGTGCATCTTGCATTCTTGCACAGCTGCGACAGCTACATCGTAACTTAAGCTGTGAAGTAGCACGCAACACTATCTGCTCTGATGGACTATAAACTTGATTATCTATTATTCTTGAGTCATCATACGTACAAGCCATCATCCTAGAATAACTTTTAGTATGTGCAACAGCGGCATCATGGCACATGGCATGAAGCCTTTTTATCCTTACTCATTAATGCAACTCAATCACGTATGAATGATTCTTTGTTAAATTAGGTGAGTAAGATGAAGGATAATGGAAACGTCGTGACAGAGATAACCCGTCGACATGAACACGAGGAATTCCACAATGAAGACATTCCAGACTCTGATTCAGATGAGTTCGAGCACATTGAAAATCGCGAAGGTAACCAAGATTACAGTCACGGAAAGAGCGAAAACTTCATCGAGTATGTGGCAGTTCCAAAAGGAGGAAACTATGGAGTCAAGGTTTGATTAAGATTATAATTGCATTCTTATATGTTCGACACATCTCGTGATCTTTGTCTCGCGACGAGGCTCTTCTATCTCACGTACGAATTTCAAGAGGAGACTGTAGTGATATATATAGTGTGTGTGTGAGGTAAAGCCAAAGTACTTAGGGAAGTCAGTTGTGACAGAGGAAATAGTAAATGTCATTTAATGTTGAGACAATTGTATGGTACAAAGGCAGCATTTGGCATTAGGGCTCTTTCCTCAACAAACCCCACATTAACCTACGTTACGTTTAATAAATTAATATAACGCTCCAAACTACCAGAATTATTTATGCTTGAAGCAATAATAGGCCTCTAAAAGGGATATAGGATTGCAGCAAGCAGTTTTGGCGATTTTATTTCAGGACTTGTCACCACAACTCTCTTCGTCTTCTGTGTGTAGGATGTCTTTGGCCGCGATGTCACAACCAAGATGATCTTTACTTCTAGCCTTACGGTATCGTTCGTTTAATTGCATCTCGTTCATTCCAGATTGGAGAAGGAGCACGATTAGTCTCAGAAAATATTTCGTCGCAACGACACGGCGATGATGATCTGTGGGACTCTGTTTCCGAGAGAATCCGCAGGAACCCTGTGAAACCCCCTCCTGAAGCTTTGACACCGAACAAATTCGGTCCTGTTCCTCAACGACCTGACGTGCTTACTAATCGACCTTTGGACATGGGACAAGAAGAACACACAAAGCGCCATGAAACAGATCGCTGGCTTAACAGTCACTTTGGCAGTTTTGGTAGTTCGAGTAGCTCATTGAATTCGGAATTGTCTCCGAGATCTCCAATGGCTGCGACACCCACTGGGATTCATGTAACAATGACTTCCAGGAGTTCCCAAATCCATTCACCCACCCCACCCGCTCATCCCCAGCCTATTCTCCACCACAACTCCTCCAAACAAAAGCAATCATCCCGATCCCACAGTAAATCTTCCAAGTTTCACTCCAAAGAGCCCGTAGGGAAGAAGATAAGTTTCGAAGACTCGCCATCCCGTCCTAGTCCTACTCATCAACATTCTGTCCACTTCGTAAGTCATCCCACACAAAACTACTCTGCCTGGTCTTTCTAATGATCACAGTCAACAGTTCTTTTTCTCCGATCTACTACCCACTTTTTTTCTTTCTCTTCACATTTACTAAAAAATAACTAACTGCCACTCAGACGCCCTTCGCGAAAGAGTCCACTGCACAAATGCTACGGCTTACCTGTGTGTCACATCTCCTAGATCTATTTTATCATCAGCACCACATCATATTTCACTCACGAAATGCACTGTGTGTAGAAGTTGAAAGTCAGGATGAAGATAAATGCTTAGAGAATCTACGTGTGTATTCCCAGAATATTGCTTCCCAGCTTTTTGGAAGAACGTAGAAAAATTCTGATTCGCCATTCAACTCGAAAAACCTAAATTTGATTCTCACTTGCTTAAAACAAAATTGTGTATTTCATTTGAAAGTATTGATTGTAGGGTATGAATTGCTTAGATCAATAGGACAAAATCCAATTAGAAGCTCAACGATAGGGGATCTACATAATGATCAGCACATTATATGTTGGACGTGAATTGTCTCAAGATGGTTAGAATGTTTGAGTGGAGGCAGGTTAAATGTGTGGAGCAGAAATTAAGAGTTGCAGTTTGCATTGGTGTGCAGGTAGAGAAGCGTTGGGATAACTTTGCATAGATGGAAGTGTTTAGAGGAAAGGTTTCACTTCTGTAAAAGGAAACGAGGGAGGTGGTGTATGTGTCTGTTGTGTGTGTGTATGTGAGATTGGTGGATGCGAATTAAAAGAATGTCCTAATTGATTGTGAAAGGACCTGAAAAATCGGCATGAAGATGTAATGCGTTCGGTGAACTCACCTGTTGGGCGAGTCACGGTGACCAAATCTGGGAGTCCGTGGGACGAGGAGCCCACACCAACACCGCCTCCACGATCCCGTCGTACCAGATCACCGGATCACAGGGCTGACCATTATTCGCACCACGATCAGATCCACCAAATCAAGCACTCGGGCATCATGAACAACTCCAGTCGAAAGTACTCCCCGGACTACACGTCCTCCTACTTGCAGGTAACCACACCTCCTTCGTCGACACTTTTTTCGACACCCTGACTTCCATTTTCGACCCCTGGATTCTCTCATATTTCTCTGTTCTAGATTTTAACGTATTTAACGGGATGAGTTTTTTTGTATCATCTTCTTGTCTTGTTTAACTAAATTGTATTCTAAAAAATAACGTATTGAAGGTAGGTTCGTACATGTCTTTGTAAAACTAATAGCAGAACTAACAATTCAAAAGTTTGGTCTTGATTTTAACCCATCAATCAATCAATTCAAATTGCCATCAATTTTGGAAAAGTTATCGTACGGAAAATCGATTAGGTTAATTTTGCGTGTCTAATCTGCGGAGAAGGGTTTTTTAACAGCACACGTGAATTCTGTTGAAGTATGTCTGCGGGTGTTACGTGAGAAATACTTGTTTTGGAGTTTGATGGGTAAATTTAAATGTTCTAATGCTAACCATAAGTTTTTATAATATTTCAGAAATCAGGAGATGTGGGAGAAAGGAAAGGGTACGAGAGACGGGAGCAAAGCTTTGGATACAATGGACCAGTGACAACAGATTCGTTGGAAACTGGGAACTTGCACTCTGGATATGTGTCGAAGCAATCCAACTACTACAAGACGGATGAGACGGATAATCCGAGTCAGAACTCCATGTACGTGAATGGAGAAGCGGAGGTTGAACAGCGGAAGACTGTGGAGCGAAAGGAGCGCAGCTTTACTTACGATGGACCAGCTCAAAAACAATTCCATCCGAAGTACATCGTGGGAACTCCCGCAAGCACAATCGGACGGCTTAAAGGAATCGAACAGACGGGAGCTGTGACAGAGAACGATCGGTCGCAAACGTTGCCTCGAAGGAGGTTCTACTTTGGAGATGACCAAGGATCTCTCCTTGGAGTTGAGGGAAAGAAACCTCCGTCTTCTGGAGGAAAAGCCATTCGGTTTGGAACAGATGACATCAACGTGTCTATCTCGAATAATTACCAAAACTCTACTGATTCTCGGAGAGGAGCGAGTTTGAGTAGAAGCATGAGCTTCAATCCCAGGTCGGGGGGGAAGGAGAAACCTCAGCTGAGTTCGAGGCTGTCTCACGGGCACAAAACATCTCCAGTTTACACTTCCAATCCGCAACTGCTGGACTCCCCAGACCTCCTGGCTCCCAAGTTACTCCAGAGTATGAGTAAGAGTGTTCGAGACATCAACACTATGGATCGACAAAGAAATGATGGCTACAGCTACTCTGGAATGAACCAGGAAACTTCCAATGTTTCCAAGTCGAAGCGAACGTTTTTGGACAACCTTAAGAGGAACTCGACCGACTTGTATGACTCTAACCTTCGAAGCTCGAAAGCTACCTCACCTGCAAGATCAATGACGCCTACTAACGCTTATTCGCCACTCAGAAGTTCTGACAACTCTCGGGCACTCGCTTCCCGAAACTCGCTAAACTCTCCGAGAGGATTTGGTGGAGCAAGTTCTCCACTCTCCGACGACTACAATGAAACTTACGTGATGAGCTCAACAACTCCGGACCATGATGAAGGAAAGCCTCGAATTTCGACAGATACTACTTCACGGTTCTCGAAGAGAACTCTTCGAGGATCAGACGGTCAGGCAGCTGGGACTGTCCAGTCTTCTGAAACTACTACGAGGACCAAGAGTCGCTTCAAAGAGTCAGAAGTTATGTATCCCAACGGAAGAAGAGTTGGATCCCCAGCAAGTTTCCAAAGTGACCTGCAACCTCGTCAATTGACGTCAGGAACAGTTATTATTCCAGTTAGGGACACAAACAACAATAAAAATGGTGGATATCGCAACTAATCTCTTCATACTTCCAAAGCGTCAATGCAAATTACCTTTTTATACTAAACAAGCAATCACCGGGTTTACCTCACTGTGTTATATATAAGGATTGATTCACTTATTATATATGCAACACCATTAATGATGATTTACCAATAGTTGTAAAAACAATTAGATGTTTAAAGTTGCTATATTAATTCACACGAATAATTCAATGTATCGTTTAATTCCAACACAAATTACAAAACTAAAATAGACTATTGTTAGTTCCTAAGTAATAAGAATGTCTACAATGAGAAAAAAACGCAAAAAAATAGTGAGGTGAATTTTGAGCACACTTTAAAATAATTTCTCGCGTAACTTCTACGGGACAGGGACTTATTAACATCGTCGTTGAATTCTGTATCTAGCAATCTGAAAGATGCCTTATCTGATTGATTTCATTTTTCCCTATTGTTTATCATGTTGAAATTGCAGTGCGCGTTGAAAGTGCTAGTAATCGTAGCGTCGGTGGATTTATGTTTAAGGTCGTCCAAAATGCAGTTTATTCTTAAGAAAGTCTCTCTTCCTGGTCTAAATGTACACATATTGAGGAGGTGTGTTGTACTTGAATAAAAAATTGTGTGGTTTCTACAAATCTACAAATTCTTGTACGATTTAACTAGTAAATGTTGCACTAATGCAGGTCATACATGACTTAATAGATTTGGATACTTAAGTCAAGAAGCCAACATAGATTCAGATCTTTGGGAATCTTTTTTTATTCCTGGAGCGGAATTAAAAAACCCTGTTCAGATTTACGTCGTTGTTTGTCTAATTAATATTAGCAGACCTGCTTGAATAAAGTGACTCTTGCAGCTAAAAGCTCGGTTAAGTAGTTCTGTAAGTCCAGTAGATTTCTAGCGAGATGAGATGTGTAATGTGTGTGTACTCATTGTAAAATGTAACATTCTTGTCATTGTTAAGAAGTACGTGTAACTTACTAATTATATAGATGTACTGAAGATTCGTCTTCAATCGAAAGTACCTCTCTCGTATGTTTCTGTGTAACACTTCACGTAAATGTAAAATAATAAAAATGCAATAAAAGTAAAACTTAAATTGCCATGAAGACCTGAGAAATCATGTAGAATGTGTAGTAGTGTCCCTACTTCAGAGAAATTAGTGTAAAATCCATATTTCATCCGTAGGAAGGATTTCATTGGAATCTCGTAAAATCCCAACACTTACTCAATTAAGAGGTGAACACGTAACTAGCATTAAAGTTAATCTGACATATCATTCAATCTTCGGCCAAATGAAATCGCTAAAAGAAAGTTGAACGTTGGAGGCGAGAAGTGGTAGGTTAGTTATGGTGAGAATATCATCGTTCTCGCTGTGTGTTAAGTTTCATCTTCAATCTTCAACTAATTACAATTTTGTCTTCCTCCTCCTTTGAATGGGTACACACCAAAGTAAATCGAAATTAAGCGATGCCGGACGTCAAAAATGTAAAGCCAGTCAGCCAGCCAGTCATGACGATAAAAATTAGTTGGTAACATCTGGGGGATCCGTTTCGCATAATATTTAATGTTTTCTGATCTGGCTGAAAGGTTAAAATAAATTGTCTGATGCTTTTCATCACTACACTTATTGTTAGCAATCGATGAGGTTATTGTGTACATGCAAAGAATAAGGGGCTTGAAGTTTTTCTATGTAAAATTCCACAAAGTTGTTTATCCAAATTACGAAGAATCTCGCAAGATGATAAGAACAAACACTCCCCAAAAGAAACCCAGACTAAGTGAAAATGCAATGAATTACACAAATAACACTCAAACGTGTTGTCGACCCAATAAAAAGGAAAAATAAATCTTCATACACCCATTTATGAGTCTTATCTTGATGAGATCTGAAATTGATCTATTTGCTCGAGCAGTTGATGCACTATCTGCACTTGCTTGCACTAAAATCATAAAATCTGTAAGATGCATGCCAATAAGATTAACACAACAATTTCTCAACATTAAACTTAGTAGTAGTTTAAACGTCTTTAACTTATATTTCATCTTAATGCATACCTATAGCTCTAGCTGCCTACACAATAACCCTCCTCCGTAAAGTGTGGAAAGAAAACTGCAAAATCTTATCGAATTTGAAGTTTCTAGTTCTACCAGCACTCGAGATCCTTGTTCCTGATAACCAAATACCCATAGGCTCCTACGTATACGCATATAGTACAATTTGAATCGTAATAATTCATTTTTATATGCAGCGTTGCACCTTTTGCATAATAACTTTATTATGGGCATACGCTAACATTCAGGATATCATATTATTGGCTTGAAATCAATTTCGCACGTAATAAAATTATGTCATGGTCCCAATTCTTAATTCATTGCAGACAACTATTTTAATACGCAAGATGATAATGACTTAGCTCAGAAAACATTGATAATTACCCCGTGCAAACAAAAAGACTTCGTCCTACTCTCCTCTTGTCGCTTTACAGCCTCTCTTCTTTATGGCTTAACACACAGTAACAATCACCCTGTTGTCACTTAATGTCTAATGAAAGCAAAGAAGAGATGAAGTCCACATTCACACCTACTCCAAGAACAACATCACTTTGAGTTTCCATCCAGAGCAGCAACAGGTGTGACTGTGGCTGACTTTTGACTTGAGTGACCAAATGTCCAAACATACTTGAGTGTGTGTTTGAATTGAAAGATGGACGAGGCAAAAACTTCAAATTCGTACGGACGGATGGAGAAGCGTGGTGGAATTCCCATTGGAATTTCCGAGTCTAAATTCATTTTTTATGATTTGCGAGAGCTCCTTCGAGGATTTAAAGTCCATTGTAGCCGAGTTCTTTTGTCTGAGATGATGATGATGATCTCTGATGTGACTAAGTAATCTCAGAGTGTAATCAATGTCAAATATGAAATAGGTTGGATGCAGCGAGGAGAGGGTTAAAAAATACGAGTGGGAGTAAGAAGTCCGTGTGACGCCTACGCTGTTGAAAATTAAAAGGAGAAAGCCCTCATAAGAGAATTGGGTAATAGTAATGATAACAGGTACGACGTCCGTATATGGTAAGACCAGGTGCAACCAACCATCCAAGCTAAAGTCAACTCACCAAACGAAGATCGTCGAGTCCTTCTTCATCGTTATTAGTCTTCCCTCATTCACTCACCCTGCAAAATCTTCATCTCGTTAAACCACCATGTGCGTTCTCCCGAGATGGTTCATCATTTCAAGAACAAGATCCCTTCCATCGCTCATCGTTGCAGCGTCTTACCTCCCTTCTTCCTCCTTCTTGTGACAGCATCAGTCACAGTCCCTTCGATCCGAATTGGTGAAATACCACAGACACACATTCCAACCTTTCCGAGATAAGTGTTCCAAGGACCTTGTGACTTTGTAGGCAGAGTGGCAAGCGTGTGTGGTGGTGTTCATTGAAGCCGTAAAGAAGGACGTGTGTTGTTATTTGTTCCAATATTCAAGTGAGAGGTGTGGTCCTCAAGAGAAGAGTACATTGGAATATTTAGGAGAGCTGCGAGGATTCTATGCCTCAGGTGGGTCACCCTTTCTATATAATATTATATTACTCTCTTGCAGATGATGATGAGTGACTTAATCGTCATTATAAATTAGGCCCATTTTAATTATCTTAACGATAATTTATTACATGGTTTGTCGGGATTGCATAAACCTGAGGGGACATCAGTATGCACGAAGCGTGAATGGGGTGCATATAGTTTGCGGTTGTTCATTTAGAGAGACTTTAGTTACAACAGACTTTTGGCCAAAGTTGTCTGTGTGTGTGTGTACGATATAAATGGGATGTCTCCCATTAAATGAGACGAGATACACGAGACTTTGCATTAGCCACAGGATGTTTTCTACTTATCACTGCTGCAATGATCTCCTCATGAGGATTCCTTTGAAGTTGACAAAAGTTGAGATGCTGAGATGTACAGGCTGAGATGGTGAGATGTACAGGCTGAGAGTGTAGCTGAGTGTGCGATTAAGAAATCTCCTTATGCAACCAGATAAAATTTCCTAAATTGGCGAAAATGATGTGTATTTGTTTCTTTGCCACTTTCTGGTGGTTCGTATTTAACATAAAAGCATAATCTGGCTTAGACAGTTGAGTGTTTGAGATTGGTGGTAAACAACACATTGCATCGGTTGATGAATTGATCTTGATAAGTTTCCCATTAGGGAATGATGATATTTGTTAAGAAAACAAATGGGGTACAATTAGGTATGGACATGTTTAACAATAGAAAAACGACTGAGAATTATCCTCACTTTTAGTGGCTAGTTTCGCTTCATGATGTCTAAGAAAGTTTACTTAAAAGATTGTGTTTAAATCGAATAAATTTCGTATGAACTTAAGTTAGTTAAACAAATTCAGTTTAGCGGAAACGTTCCTATTTCGGCATGCTCTAGTGCAACTATCGCATTTCCAAGGTAAATATGATCTCATCACACAGAAGTATATAGAAATAGCGTTTAATGACTAAATCTACCTTGTAATTGCTTGGGATGAGACAATAACTAAAGAGTTACTTAAGCAAAACACAATTCCTTGTGGATAAATGAGATCAAGATGTGTCTCAATGCTCTCCTCGTGGCGTAACTAAATCCTCTACGAATCTATAAGGATTGCTATTAGCTATTATAGCTACTCTCTAAAGTATCCTGATTATAGATTCAAGACTATCAATCCAATTTACCTGAATTATCATTCAGATTTGGTGTGATCAAATAATTCGTCGGTTGAATTAGTTGGTAGTTGGTAGTTTGGTAGTCATCAAATTATTATAGGATTTTGGGTGGTTCCAATCCCACACAGCGTTGTTGAAATATTGATATTTGCAAGAATTGATTAAACCTAAACTGCCGAGTAACCATATAAGGCTATTTTAATTGGAGTGAGAGAAGGTGCAAAGTTTTAAATAACACATTTAATTGGTTCGTTTATCTACTTGCAATTTAGTGCATTTTTCAAACTATGGGCATTTGCAAAATGCGGAACACATGCATGTGAATGCACAGACCACGATGGTATGCATTGTGTGTAACAGATGTTTGTATACAAATTGCTTTTAGTGTTTTAAACTCTCGTGCAGGTGAACACTCACTACATGGCTTTGTTTGTGTGATTCCTGTGTAGTAATAAATAATGAAAAAGGAAGTAATCTCCCAACCACGATCATTTCATTACGCGAATTAACTAACAATGGGACTTTTAAATCTCTTCCGAACGATTAAAATTTGGGAAGGGTTAATTTAGAAACCCCATTTATACTCTTCCCTCACATGCAACGTATATCACCGGAGTCTCAGACATAGTTTGAATTTTGAAAAGGACAGACACACAGGGAAGACCTTAAAAATTCAGCGAGTGGAACGGATTGCACGTCAAGCTCGCTTACCACGTTGCATTTCGCTGCAGTAGTTATTAGTGAAGTGTACGCTTTTTAATAAACTGCGAAACTGCTCGCATCTCATCTCTTGTGAGCTTCTAGTTAGTTGCGAATCTCAGCTAATCCAATGTTTGTGAAGCAACGCACTTGTAGGAATTACAAGCGTAATGTGAGCAGTTGAACTACTCTTGGTACCTCTAATTGAGTTCGCCCCATCGTATTATGTCTAAAAATCCACCCACCTATCTCACATGTTTTATGATAAGCGTGGGTGGGTGATGAAAAACCTTATTGAAATTCGTCTTTTACCAAATCTTTCTGAAATACACGCAGATATTTCATTGAACACACACACACACACACACACACACACACACACACACACACACACACACACTCACTTGTAATATTCTTCTCTCTAAATAGCAACCTTTATTGAGTGTGGTAACCCGAGTTAATCCAAGAAGAACTTTTCTAACAGTGCAGTGGTCGTATCAACTTAATCATTTCTTTCATAGGCATCCACTTAAAATTGAATCTCTCTTCGCTTCACCTACTACCACTACCTTATAGTAATTATTTCTCATGGCAAAAACTTCTTTTCATCAAGCCATTCTTCAGCTTGCTTTCAACCCCATCCTCACTTCAAACTTCAAATATAGCAAGTTTACTTAGGCAGTAGTGAGACTTCATTGGTCTCGAGTGAAAAATCTCAGTCGAGTGTCAGAGAGATGTGTCGATTTTAGTGTCAGTTCCTCTCTGCTGTTGATCAAGTCAAGTCTTCGACGGTATAATGCAACGTGGATCCCAGTTGTAGACCCCAACTCGTTCACACAGACTCTCTTCTAACGTCAAAAATGAGCTTGGATCCTTTTGGAACAAAGTGTTTGTGTGTGTAAATTGATAGACGACCAGGTCGTGCTGGTGTGTAGTAATTAAGTGGTTTTGAGCATCTCGCAAATTTAAGCACACCACGCAGAGATTAATGTAGTCACAGAGGAAGACAAAAAGATAAAGGGTCTCTAACGGAAACCCATTGTGTCTTTTAGGTGTGTCCTGCCTAATAGTCAGTGATAATAGTGCATATCCCAATTTTCTATTTGTACAATTTCACAGTGAGTTCGTGGGTCCAACGCGTGATTTATCCCTTCAATCTCAGTGGTTATGGATTCACGAAGTCTCATAGCTCTCCCAAAGTTTCCGGAAAAACTTGGAAATTTTCAGTTGGATGATCATAACATCGAAGAGTGGTCGGACTCCACAAATGTAGGAGTCCGGCACAAAGCCAGAAAGGAAGTTGGAAAATGGATCAACTCAGATAACAATGCAGATATCCAGTACCAAAAGGTAGGCTCCGTGTAATGTCTATTACTTCCTGCAATTTTTCAATTACTTTCCTATGCTCCACATTACATAGAGTGGTTTGTATTTATTTAAAAGCTTCTGTGTAAAGACCCATTTTAGACCTGAGCCTTAATTCTCTCAAAAAATTTACATTTGACTTTCAAACGCAAACTCGTAATTTACTCTAGAATACTTTTGATTGTGTTGATGATGACACTAAAAAATCCATTTCAATTTGTTAGCTTCAAATCTTCGTTTATTCTCTATGGATTCATTTCAGCGTGTATCATTAAGTAAGTGACTCCAAAGTAATTTTTTTCCTCCTTGTTTACCCAAGCGTGAAGACTGCAAACAATCGGAGAGAGCCAAAGAACAGACAAGAACTGAAGTCATCCAAGGACAAGCTCCGGACTCGAATTTTCAGATTGTCCGTTCCCATAGTCAATTCCAAGATGTTGGAGATGCAGCTAACAATTCTCGTACGGAAACATCCACCACAACATACCAAATGAGTTCATCCAGAGGAGTTCGTAGTACAAGCAAGGTAAGCCTAATCAAGTGACATTGTAATGTCATTCTTCATTTTTGTTCGATTTGTCTACTCCAGTTTTATTTCTTGTCTTTTTATTCTCACTTGTATTTTGTACCAAGAAGTCATTCTATTTGTTTAAGATGGCCTTCGACTTCTATGTGTTCATTGTATAAGTTGAATGTGTTTGTGTGTGTACAGGATCGATCTCTTCTGCTGTATGGTACATTCATTAGATATAATTAACGTGGAAGTGATGAGATCAATCTACTAGGCTCTTACAATTAGTTTATTACCACAGAATGTTTAACACGTGTTACGTGTTTTTAAAGGTTTTAAGTGACACATTACACATTTTAGTGAGTCACGATGTTCCCACCGAAAACACACGTTATTATGTTTAGTGTGCATTAACAATCGGATAGGCGATTGGTTTAGTGTGCGTAAATTTCAAAGATTTACGTAGAATAAGCTGTGAGAAAAAATAACCTTCCAATTACAAATGACTATCCACAACCTTAAATGGAATGTGATGCTTGTAGTAAAAATAATTATCACTGCAGTCCATTTATGGCTATCAGTGTATCTTGCATCTTTCTAAGCATTGTAAATGAGAAATCGATCTGCAAACAGAATAATTTTGATTTATTTGCTCGAAAGAACTTTTTGCCGCATTTGCCAGTAATTAAAATCTCAGGAATCACAACACTCACTTCTTTTTGTAAAATCTCTTTTTGTATTATTTATTGATTGGAAGTTAGTTCCGCCTTTTGGATAGAGTAATAATCACAATTGCCGTCATATCAAAGATTCTTAATCTTACGTCTTCCTTAATAGTTATCTCTTTTGAATCTGACTGTAAAGAAAATCGCAGTTTATAGTGTATACTTAATGCAGCCTAACTCTTTATTGCATTTCTCTAATTGATATATGATTTTTAAGTTTAACGAACATTAGAAAGTTTAAATGCAGTTTGCTCCAGTCAGCATTTTAGTTCTTTGATGTTTTTATTCTTGACTTGAAAAATCCTGTAGTATGTGCATATATGTGTACGTGCATGCGAAGCACCTAAAGATCACAGGACGTTGAAAAGAAAAATGAGCAACACGAGTAAAAGGGTAAAACTGTACAACACAGTAAATTCTTTGAGACGCTCCATGTGAGTATCTGATCCTTTGCTGCTTTAACGGAATTTTATCAAGAACAATTGCTCACCCTTCTTCGCGTTTGGCTAAGAGAGCAAGAACATTTACGGCTTTGGGCTCAAGAAGTTTAGAACTTATGTGTGTGTAAAAATAAGGAACTTTTTAAACAATTTCTACATCTTGTGAAGACCAGTAGCTTCGGATTTTGTGGGTTGATCCTCAACAAGATAATATGCCACTATGGTGGTTGGTTAGATGGCAACTTTTGATATCATTGTTGCACTCATCCACATTGATTTCCAGAGTATGTTTGTTTGTTTTGTGTTCGAACTACAATCTCGTCATTGTTTGCGTACTTATAAATACGCAACACATTAAGTACGTAAAACTGAATTCAAAGCAAATGCACTTGTTATATAGTTACGTGATTAGCGTAGTCTTAAAATCATGCGATCTCGAAGGCTTCGAGGCGTTGTGCGTTATTCCTCCCGTGCTTATGTTGCCTTGAGTTAATCCAAATCTTACTCCACTTGATCCTAATCAGGGCAAGTTGTAAATTACAACACTTACAACTTCAACAACCTTATTTCTAATGCAAATGATTCTTGGTGTATTTTTCAGAGCACGAGCAATCGAACTACGACCAAAACGGTGGTTGTAGGTGGAAGCCGTAGTGATGACTTTGAAGGGCTCACGGTAGGCACATAAGAGTCATTCATAGCATCATAGCGTAAGAATGAATGCATTAGAAACTCCATTTATGCTGGTTTGTGTTGTGCAGATGTCTTTCCAGCCGTTGGATACGTCCACACAACGGGAAAGAATTAATATGAGTCGAAGTGGGACGATGGGGGTGAGACGTCCTCCAACTAGAAGACACACCCCAGCTCCGCCAGTTGTGTCATCAAGTAGCCCAGAGCCAGAGGAGGAACCTACGAACGTCGATTCTAGACAAGCGGTCACAGAAGATTCAGACGATAATCTCCTCAGCTCTCCGGACTACCCATTTACCTCTAGTAAATCGAGACTGAATGAGACGGGTGGACTTTCTATTGTAGGATTTAAGAATATCTCGCCAAAAATTCGAGTAGGATTTCCCGTGGAAATTCAATTAGAACTTCAGTCGAAACTACGCAGCTCTACGCATCTCAATCAAGACAGTGATTCTGCAGAAGACTTAGATCACCACGGCTCGAGGGTTGAGCGAAGCAGTGAAGATGACTCGAAGAAACTTTACCAACATTCTCATTCATCGACGGTCACTTTAGAGAACTCTACTGAAGAAGTAGACACATGCAGTGACTCAGCTGTTCCTTTATTTGAACTCACGCCTGTTAAGAATGACGCAACCTTCGATTTCAAACAGAGAAGGAAGTCGTATGGTTTCGAGTCTTTCGATACGAGACTATCGAATGTGTCAAGACCTGAGGGACATCGAAATTCAAGTGGGACTCCAGTTAGCTCGTCGGGTGTTCAACAACGCAGCATAGTCAATTTAGGGTTGGATGCTAAGCAAGAATCGTCTACTGATGGTTTTCCATCCGACGAGGCGCTAAGCAGCCTAGACACGTTTTCTCTGCGTAGGACGGCCAACTCAAACGAAGCGAATTTGTCTGGAATCCAATCAGCAGCAGCTGCTTCAAGATCCTGGGATTTAATACAAAGTGCGCACAGCTCTCAGCAGAAAAGAGAAGCGAATAAAAAGTTCTTCAGCTCATCTCCTTCAAACAATGGATCTTATCACCCCATTGTTTCAGCAGTTGATCGAACTGGGGGCTTATCTGCACCCGAAAGCTCAAACAACTCGTCTCAAAAGTCTGCACTAACGATGAATGCAAGTGAAGAGAGCAATCATGACAGGCATCTCTTTTCAGAGTCACGAATCTCGAGATTTGCAACTCAGAGCAGCTTTGCAGAAAGCAAATCCGACACTCGGACAAAGAATTTCTTGACTTCTTCTTCGATTGTTGGTGAAGAGGATAATGTGCAGCCTCAACCTTCCAATCACACCCCCGATGTTCTGCACCACAGTGCTGATCCATCCATTCTTTCACCGTCGCTTGAGAGGTCACGAAAACTTCTGAAAATGCTCAATGAAGCTCCAGATCTGCTGCACAAAATGTCGTATAAAAACTACTTCTCAAAAGGCGACAAATATGGTGAGGCTACGTGGACCGACGAGAAGGATGACGGTGCTGAGTGGGAGACTCAGCGCCAACTTAGCTTCCTGAATGATTCCTTGTCGCGGATTCTAGACGAAGGGAGAAGTAAGGACGGAAGTTCCCACTTCGAACGCTCCAGGGAAAGAACCGCGTCCGACAGTTCAGATCGTTTCCGAGAAGAACTTGACATTTATAACATAGATGCCTCTCCCTTCCCTACTCCGAATGCCCGAAACGAAGACTCTGAATTCAACGATCCCGGTGGAATAGCCAAAGGTGCATTAGGGCAGGTTTCTCACACTTGGATTTCTTCAGGAGATGCTCAAAAGCCATCGCAGAAAGTGAGAGACAACGATGTCATCACAAGCATCGCAGGAACAAACGATCCATTCAAGAAAGGACCTAAGAAAGTTGAGTTTTGCAAGACAGAAGTTCACTTTACAGCGGACTCAGGAAGATTCCATATCGTAGAGACTGATGAAAATAAACCGTCTACGTCCCACTTATTCAGAAAGAAGAAGAAAGGCGATAAAAAGAAATCTCATGCATCCTCCGAAAGTGTTGCATCTTCTGTGGCTTCAGCTGAGGGTCACGAGAATGCTGCAAAGTCTTCTTCATCATCTCATTCGGATAAAAGTAGTGAGAAGAACTCATCTGAAGTCATCATTAATGGTGTAGGTGTTGAGTGTTTCCATTTACAGACACAAGAGACCACAAAAGAAGGTCAATTGAAGAAACAAGATGAAGCCAGCCTGCATAGAATTCATCCCACATCCTCGGAAACCTCTGCTTCCAAACCATTTTCGCTTCTTGTCAAAAGTGATTCATTTGTCTCTAGTGCACGTGGAGAGATGAAGAGCTCAGGAGTCCCTGCTTTTTTGCCCATTCTTTCGCTCCATAAGGAAACTGATGGAGCAGGTGAAGTCGCAATGGAGCGATCTCACATAGTCATGAATGTAGAAGGTCGTGAGGGAATCCCATCTCCGTCTCACAATATCCTATCCAACTACGGAGAAATGAAGATTCAGCGATACCTCAAGCAACTCAAGTCACCCAGTTCCCTCCAATCGGAGGAGTCTCCCTCAGAACTGGATGACTTTGTTGTAGACCCAGATCAAGACTACCCAAGTCACTTCCGCTTTGATAATGTTCTCTACGAACACGGATCTTTTGTTCCACTCGCGACAAGACGAAGTCTCATTGAGATGAATAATAGAAATCGTAAGCGTAACAATGCTTCGCAGTTGTCTACGAATAGCAGTAGCACTACGAGTAACTACTCCCTTCCTAATTCAGATAAGGAGAACTCAGCGGCTGAGTACCAACACAAGCCTTTCCGATTGACTCGCATGGAAGCGAAAGTGGAGACAAATCCAAGCAAACCTCAGATAACACATGTTGAGTTGAGATATGAGAGAGACATGAATGATACGTCCGAAAACTCGGTTACTCTTAAGGCTTTCCCGGAGCCTAAAAGTTATGCTGACTTCAGGAGAAAGCATTCATTAGGCGGAGGAGGAGAGTCCAACTCGTACGGCAACCCATCTGCAGTCCCTCCTTATGTGAAACCGGATAGCAGTGTCTTTGATCGCCAAAGTAATTCTGCAAGTCCTGAGAACTATGGAAGGTCTTCGGGAGGCAATCATAAGAGCCACGATCGGTATACTGAGAGCCATGGAATCCTCAGAGAAGAATCTGTTTACCAGAATCCCATTCTGAAGGAGCAAATTAGCGGAGAGACTCATTCCAAAAACTCAAATCGACTGAATGATTACGCGATTTCAACTGACGTGACAACTAGCAATAGTAGCAGCAAAGTAAAGTCCAAGTCTATTGTGACTATCGGAGAGTATAATGAGAATTCGCAGTATCAGGATTATCACCGTAATACCCCAGATCACCAAGGAATCAGTCCGGAACCTGTGCTCAGCATGGATCATACTTGGAAAGGCCCTGCACATTTCGAATCAGAAGGAAGCCCAACTCCTCAATCGACTAGTCCTACGATGAAATCCTTAACACTTCCAAAATCATCGTCAGCTTCTGAGCCAGAATGGGTTTACAAGGCTCGGAGTAGGGAACTTCGTGTGACCGATTGGGATCTGGTGGGGAAACAGTCTGCAGCTAGTCCAAGCCAAATTCGGGCTGAACCTCCGTGGATGGATGAAATTATGCGAGTTCGGAACAGAGGATCCGTCTCTGAAGAAGAGAAGGTGAAAGTGATGCCGAAGATTTCAGTGGTTTATCCGTGGCAAAGGAAAGATTCCGATGAGAGATCGAAGAGCGAAGAAGACGAGAGAGGTCCTGAGGTGGATGAAATTGAGGAGAAGAGTCACATAGTCTCGTTGGTCCCTCCACTTCCTCCTCGGAAGGAAGGACACAACTACTCCTCCGTCGATTCCACCAATTACAAAGGGAAGCTTCAGGAGATATCTGTGATACAAATCTCAAAATCTGATGTGGAATCAAAGAACAATGTGATCCATTCGAGTAGCATGAAGAATCGTAATTACTCTGGAGAGAATGAAGATGCCCGGCATTCCCACAATCACCCCGAGAAGTATTCATCTTCTCACACCTCAAACATGGTGGACAGGCAAAATGCCTCCACTAAGAAGTCCACGGTTAGCAGTAGTAATAAGACGGTGAGGAGTCACAATAACATGTCTAAAGTGGCGGAAGGTACGTTTTCTTCTCACCATGGAAAGTCTGCCGTAACGTCAAATTCAAATACGAGTAAGCAGACGTCAATGGCAGCTCCTAGCGTTACAAGTGAGGCTTCCGCAAAGAGAAATGTGAACGCGAAGAAAATTCCATCGCTGAAGAAAGTGGAAACGGAAGGATACGAACTTGCAGGAAGGCATACTGCCGTGTCTACGAACCATTCTTCATCATCCAACACTGTTCAAAGGGAGAAACGGGGGAGAATAACTCACATGAAGAGATCTGATATGGAAGATACTTCAGGATCGTCCCGAACAAATACTCCTGTGGTTCACCAACATCCGACAGTGAAAGTTTCGAAATTGCCGATAAGAAACAAACCTCCTGTGGCAGTAAAGGCGAGCGCGGAAACTAAACCTGTGAATAATTCATTTGGATCGCGCGTCAAGTCCCGAGAGAAGCATCACGGTCAGTACAAGCTTGGTGACAAACTCTCAGTTTCTTGCCGTTTGTTCTAGTAACTTTGCATTATCAAACAACTCCTTCCCGTTTAACTTATCTTTGACTTATGATTGATAACCCTCCTTTCGTTGGAATGAGGATGGTCAGCACTTTCCTTTTATAGTTACAGTTCCTTGTATGATAAGTACAAACAATCCGTAGATTTTGTGCTGTGACTTATAGTGCAAATATTTGTTTATTCTTCTACACAATCTATATCCATATATATATATACAGAGCAGATTTCTAGAACGTCTTCTTAAACTAGTCACAGAAAATAATGCTCTCTTATGCAAAATTGACTTGGTGCAATAAGAATTGCATGTGTATTTTTCAGAGATTCAGGGATATTTATGGAATCTAGTACTAAAGTATACTAGCCACCCATGAATGCACTATATAATTGTGCCTATTTATAGAAAAGTATAAATATATATTTTGCAAAGAAAACCTTCTCTCTTTTGTATGATTTCTTAAAAAATCTTCTCTTCCAGCTCTTGTGCTACTTTTCTAAAGAAACAAGCTAACAATGTAAAACTACTGACTAATCTAATTGAACCGATGTGTGTGTGTGTGTGCTTTCTCTGTGTCTAAACTTACTACCTTCTTCACTTTAATATATACTCATGACTAAAATGATACTACCGTAAAAGTAATGTACTTGCTCTTTAAACAAATGATATATTTTGTGCTCTGCTTGTATTTTGTAGTTGTATTTTGGTAAATACTCTTGTCAAACATTTCTCCTTACTTACTCTTCATTTATTGAGTGAATAAAAGCAATTGCAATGAGTTTCTGCGTTTGTTTTTATTTGTATTTGTTTTTTACTTGGCAGTGGCTGCTGCTGTCCCGGAGATTAAAGCAGGTAAAGTCGGGGAAGGTCGATCATCACATTCTAATTCGAGGGATGCTAAGTCTCATAACATTTCATCTTCACGGAATAACAATATCGGAGAGGAGAAGTCATCCAGTGCTCAAAAAAGGGGCTTCTATGGAACAAACAGGAGATGAAGAAACATACCTTTTATATATCTCATTAACATCTTTACCGTTTCCCGGAAATCACATTAATTTGCAATGTTTTTGTACCTGAGCTTAATAAATCCGGGACTGTGCTAATATAATATAATCCTTGAATTCTTGTTTGAGACATTTTGTAATTCTTTACATCAACAGACGAATCTCGTAAGCAACTTTAGACTGCAATCTTTAAAATCAACACAAAGCTTCCATTTGATTCTCCGAAAAGGAGATAGAATGCCCAGTAAATTAATTCGGTTATTTGAAAACTAAAGTCAGTGTCTCAGGCTTCAGTCCACATCTAATCAGACTCAAAATGGAGCTAGTTCTTCTTTTGTAGACTGTTGCAGCATAGCAGGAATCAAATTGTTCTTTTTTGTAGTGCCTTAGAGCAGAAGTTGTTGTAAAGGAAAGAGGAGACTCTTAATGCCTCAATGGAATTAGAAGACACACATTTGCTGTTGTGCTAGACATTCTTTACTGGAAATGAAAGACGTGTTTCATTGGCTATTCACATTCTATTCAGAGTGTACATGACTTTAATCTTTCGAAAAGTTTTACACGTAATAATGGGCCATCATTAGATTAATGGAGGAGGGAGTTCTGGTGCAAATAAATTTTTTCTCCAGTCCAGCAGCCCTTCGCGTTCAATTAGGGTCAGTAGTGTTTAGAGAAAGACTTAAGAGTTGAAGAGCTCATCTTTCATGTTTAGGGAGACGGGACAATGAAGGTGGTTGCGAGGCAGTCATGTTGTAAGCTTGTTTAAAGGAGAGGGTCAAAAAGGTGTTCAGTAATGGACCGACATCCTGCGTAGGTAGGAGAGGGTCCTTCATTACCACCACTCGGGCGAATGTGGTTCCCGACAGGAATGACTTGTGATATACCCAAGCACTTAGCCAAGTAGGAAAGTGCGTTGAAGAAATGTGTAAAGAATGAAATGTGAGGATCTCCTCTAATCGTCTGCGAGATTGTATTATAGGAAGTATTACTTAGGAAGTAGCAGTGAATTCACACACACACACACACACTTTAAGGTGGTATAGGGCCCCAACCGAAGCTCCAACATTAGGGGTCCTTTCTTGAAGCTTGTTAGACAACATTAATCTTTGGCCACCCAGAGTGACTGTCATTTTGGTGAAAAGGATCCATAGAACCGCCTGGAAAGGCTGAGGCGAGAAGCAATCATGAGTTTACCCCGAGGGTAACATCCGTTCATGTTACGTAATGTTATCCGTACAATGGTTCCTCCAATGCACCTCTTTGAACTCCAGCTCACCTTTTTCCCTCACGGACATCTTTACGAGTCCTTCTTATTGCTCATCAAACATTTGCATCCATTCGAGGTGGACGCAGGAAGGGGGGATGAATCCTTCCTCCAAATGATAACTCAGCTTTAGACTCATTAAGACAACCAACCCATAATAACCTGCACCTCCGGAGCAGACCATGCAGGTTCCTACACCTAAGGTGCCTCCGAGAACATCATCTACGTAATGATACATTGATGCATAATGTAGAATCTCCTCACACTCGAAATGCAGTCCAATAATAAGAAGATGGTCGGTCGTCGCAGGAGCAGCAGGGAGGAACGCAGAAGTCCCATCGCCCATCTCTCTGACACTGAATACCTCTGACTGAGTCTCAAATTACTCATCACTACTAAATGTACAAGAGAACAATCATTTTGGCACAGGTGCCGGATTTTATCACCCAGTGATTCACATCCAAATAAAGTCTGTCACTACACGATGGGCTCACTACTACGCACACACACACACACACACACACACACACGTAGTCAGTCACATTTAGATCTTTTAGATCTGAGGAAATAAGAGCACGCAGTCAACTTGGAAGTTATGTACAATTCTGTTTTACAATTGTAATTTATTCGGAATGGTAAATAAAAAAGGACTCGTGAGGGTGTGACCCTCAAAGATCGTTTTATTTCATTGAGTCTCCTTCTTTGATTTTATACTCATTTCTCTCCCTCAGCCGTGTGCGACATGTGTTACTCCTTTCTCTCCAACAACCAGTCGACGCGATGATCTTTCGACTTTTCATGTTTAATGAATCTCATCTCTGCTCTTCTCTCCACCACATCACACACACACACACACACACAGAGACACAGATTTGATTTGATTACGTTGACTTTTTAATGATGTGAACTTCTCCTTTGCAATCATCATTGTAATATGACCAATGTCCATTTTTGGATTTCACTCTCCCTCAACTTCTCCTCTCATCATTATCTCCGAAGGATCTCCACGTAAAGATATATGGCATTTCTTTATCAGAGCCTACTAAAGTTCTTCTCGTATCTCGAATCAATCTTCCGATGGTTGACTTAATGTCGTGGCAGGAAGGGAGATGGGAGTCGAGATACAAGTGTATTTTCATGTTCTCCCAGGTAGCAGCATCCCTTGACAGGACAAAAATGTAATTAGCCCGGCTCTTGTACGAGATTCCATTCAGATTAACAAAGACATGTTTTTGAAGTATTTCTTGGTTTCTTTCGTTCGTGTGTACTTTGTGGCTGCAATGTTTGCATGTGTGTAGAGTGGGCACGCTGTGATAATTAATATTAATAGGTTATGAATACGAGTTGTTTTGTGCGTGAATGAAGGGAGACGATTATGAGAGACTGCAGTTTTTGCCTATGGGGACTGAAGAGCGATTATGGTTGTAATTTTGTAATGTTGGTAGCGAGGGGGGAACGAACGATGATGATGAGCCAATGTTGATGGACCGAGAGGGTGAGGTTTAAAGAGAAAGTGTGTGTGTGTCTGCTTCTTCAAGGGAAACTTATTCTCATTAGAATCCTTGGCTGCGTTCATCAGGAAATCCAAGTGTCATTTCAATTTTCTAAGAGATTTGTTTGGACGTTTCGGACGAGATCTTCAAGTTATCTTGGAGACTTTGTGCTGCTTTGGGGTGCGCTTGGGTTGTCCAAAGCGATAGGATCGTTTTCTGAGCCACCGCCTCAAATCAGGAAGGATAATATATTTGAGAAATTCTTCGAGGATTATGTTCCTGTCTGTGGCAGCCTAAGCTTCCGCGTTGTTCGCTCTACTCACCCTGCATGCCTGCCTCCTGCCTCAGTCCTCTCCTTGATGCTTATGAATGAAAGGTTTCAAAAGTTTCTTTCTCAAATAAGGAGACTTATTATGCTTTCACTATTTCCTAAGACGACCACGACGACGACACCACTTTCTTAAATTCCGCTGCGTTGCACCTTTGCACATTGGCCGTTCAGGGACTTTCTCCCAAATAAGTTTTTCAAAAAGATCAGCTGCCTTTCGTGTTTTCACGTATGTCTCGCAAGGGGAATGTTTTGCAGGGTGAATAAGAAAAATTTATTGGATATTGACTTTTCACTGAATTCGCTTAGTCATGCATTATGCATATAAACGGCACGACGAATATATTGAACACTCGTCGTATATCAAATCACCATCTGAAATTGACTTTGTGTACCTCTCCTTCATTTCCTATGGAGGATGAGAACCTGGTTAACTATCCTAAGTAACGGACATTAAGCATACGCACACGGAATGCAAGAAGGACAAGTAGGAGACATACAACAATAATACACGAGGATTTAAGCAAAGGGCAGGCGAGACTTTCGAGGAAATTCGCTGTGCATGGCACATTCAAACTGCTCTACGCTCTCGTTTACATGATGAGATGATATTCTTGTGCACAAAAGTCCCTTAACTGTTTCAACACGGAGTAGCGTAGTGTAGAAATGAATGGAGTATTTGGCAGTATGTGTAAAACAAAGAGGAGCAATTTGTTAAAAATTAGAAATGGTCAACAATTAATGTCTACGGGGAACCCCGCTGGAGGAATCGAAGATGAAATACAAATATTACGGTAGGAGTTCAAGTGTTGGTTGTGCAGAAGCGTATCTAATGGAGGGATTGAAATGCAGCATGAGTTCGAATGAGTGTCGCATCTGGTCGAACTTGGATATCATGAGAGAACATAACACTGAGGATGTAGCAGAAGGTACGTAAGCTCTGGAGATTTTATGAAACTCCAGATCCAACCAATTTCATTTGTACCACTTTCATGATCAGTTGGTTGGGTGCATCCGTGGGTGTGTGTGTGTATTGTGTTGGAGCCCAAACTGTTATATACATACATTCACAATATGGAGCAGCAAAGGACTTGCTGTGAACTACCGTCCTTACGATGAAAGTAGACGAAAAGTTTTGAAATATTTCTACTTCACGACCCAACGAATTAAATAACGGGGCTGCCACACATGTCCTGAGCAGGGAAGGAAGGAATTATGCACATACGATGACCGTGAAATCTCCATGAAGCTTTCCCACGTAAAGATGAGGATTGGTGACAGAATACGAACTACTTACAACTTATTTAAAGTAATTTATATGCCGTTAATGCCGTTTACGGGGACACTGCGAAGTCGTTCTTCAAGCACCTTTATTTTCAAGACGATTTGTCTGTGACATAAACTTTCATTACTGCTGAAGCCATTGGACAAAGAAATTCAGGAGGAAAAATCAGGGTGGGTTGTCTCAATAGGAAACCTTCGAAAATCTAACTTCAAACTTCATGGTTTCTAAATGCTATGCAATAAAAATCTATCGTTACTTCTGAAGTAATTTAAAATGCTTTTCATTCATACACCTCAGGAGAAAATGAAATTATCCTTGAGTTGATACTGTTCCCGATCAAATCTCACAATCATCCTCCTCACGGCTCACACGGTTCACATGGCTAGACCTTTAGAAATGAGAGTTAATATATTCAACGAATTTGCTGTGACTAGACAACCGTCAGCTGCAGTTTGAATTTATACTCTGATTCTCTGATCCTCTCGAAATGGGGATGTAACTCGGAGAATTATTGAACTTCCACTTCATGCTTCCTCCGTCTCCTTCATTCATGCATCATGATGAATGATACCCTTCGATCTCATCTTTATAATCGGCAACATCTCCTTTCTGCTAATATACTTCTGGGCACACACGGCAACTCACTCACTCGTGTTTTCTTCTTTACTACAGAGACGGAGAGAGATCCTCGGGCCAAATATCAAAAGAAGATTCTTTCGTAGGTCACCAATTACTCGACAGATTTACTGGAGTGTATCGTATTAGTCGTATACTTTGTGTGATTAATGTTTCAGAGCCAATTAAAATAATCTTTTTGAAAAAGTCAACTTCAATTTCATTATTGATTTGAAAATAAGTTCTGGAGGAATACGTTTAGTGTATTAAAAGATCCGATCTTCTGTTTAAGTGTCTAACGAACCCGTTATGATGGCAGTAAAACTTCATTATGTTTTTACACAATAAGCCAATTAGGAGCCCATTATGGTAAAATATCTAGTGTTACAAAGCACCTGACATAATCAGGAATTTATAGGAGGTCGTTTTCCAACTTTTTAACACGAAAATTTAGAAAATGCTCATGTGTAAAGGGGGGGACATAATAGTAAACTCAGTGTGAGATCGGATGGGATGGTAGAAGGAATCTTAATAATACGAAATCTATACTCAAGTAGGAAGACACATCACATCCTTCTAGGCAGTCGTCGTTCCAGCGATCAATGTCGTCATGATAAGGTTTCAAAAAACCCGAAGTTCTCGATAGTCGTCGTTGTTGCCACCCATATGACTTGAATTAAAGGGTTTAGATAAGATAGTGAGCAAGCTCTTTTACGTAACACGACGCCTGAAAAGTTTCCTCATGCCACTCATATCATCTGAGCTATAAACGTCGCTATTAGAAACCCTTTTTGAATCAGAAATATCATAGAAAGTTTGTAATCACAAGACAGGTTGTGTGATGGTCTTACCGCATTCAAAATTCTCCATCCAACTCTTATCGCACTACTCTACTTTCTACATTTTTCAGGCAAACTTTTATAAACTTCTTATCGCACTTGAGGCTGAGACTAAAACGACTGGCTGTGTGAGTGTGTGTGCTTAGTGCTTCCTTCCCCCGAAATCTTGTAAGGAGCTGAACCGTGCCTTGTTCTTCTTTTGTAGATTGAAAGAACTCGCGGAGGCCTGAAATATCCTGAATTACGTGAATGTAGAAATGAGCTGGTTAGAAAATTCAAATTGTTTTGTATGTCGGTATAAGTAGTTTTGTTTCTTATCGGAGAGGCTAATCTTAAGTTGGAGATAAACATTCTCCTTACAAACAGAATCTTCGTTGTTATCGTTAGGATTTCGTATTCACTTTTGTGTCAAAACTGTATAAGCGTTCATTCATGTGCTGGTAGAATCCACCGCGAGAGACTGCCATTTCCCGAAACCGGAGGAGAAATACATAGAGTCGCATTAGAAGTTGGAGGAATAGAGCAAATGAAATATATTGCATGATAAACATGAACGCTGCAGCAGCACACACACATACAACGGCCATAAGGACCCTACAACAGTTCTACTGCATAATTTAAATTGCTTTCTCCTCAGTAGCTTTATGTGTGTGTAAAGAGAGAAATTGTGCGGTGGTTCCCAACAGACTCGAAACCAAGTAAAAATAATACTAACCAACAACGACTGCTCTGAGGGATTCAAACAATGACTTCGAATCAAGAACCTCCGACTCTTTATTATTCTCGAATTCCATTTTCCCTCAGAAGTTTCCATTCAGTCATTGTAAAAATACTCCATTACTTAGCTTCATTCGGTGAACACTTCAAAACTGTCTCTGTCAGTCTCTCTCCTTCTCAATCTTTCTTCATTTCACTTTCATGGAAACTTGGTGTTCTTCTTAATGGATTGCTGAAGAAGCTCAGCCGTGCAATATTATGCCAGTCCCATGTGGGTCACTTAACATGGACCTTTTTCTTTTTAGCCATTAGCCAGATTTTCGGTCAGCCACAAAGGAACATATATATATATATACTGTACATTATTAAATATACACTGATTACGCAATTAGCCAATTAGTCTGCGTCTAGCAACAATGCGAGAGAGTGAATCCCAAGGTGCATCAGCATGTTGTCCTCCTGCGACTGTATGTGGTTACTTGAAAAGGAGATTTAGACTCGAAGGGTGCTTGGGTGCCTAGTGAAGATGAAAAAATGTTCGGGGAACCGTTCTGCCAGAGAATATAAGGGCGATGATGTAAAGAGGGCCAATCGGGAGACTCACTTGGGAAGAGAAACCAATGGAGATGAACAACAAGCTTTCTTCTTTCCTCAGTTTAAGTTGTAACTCTGCTGAAGAGTCACATAACGCAAGTTGAGACACTTTTGCTTCTCAAGTTGTGGTACAGAAATTCTCGAAGCATCAGTAGCTTCCAGTCAACGACACTCTTAAGACATTGTGCTCATCTTTGCATAGTCTCATCCTCCAGTTATAATCCATGCTAAAGATAGTACTCTTCACATAAAACATTTACACTGCGACTCCTCAAGAATTACTCTCCTGCTTCCTTCGACAGCATCTCAAGTTCACCTCACATGAATAATTCCCACGTCAAGTAATTGCAGCACGCTTACTAACTCCTTCAATCCAGTTGGTCTTAAGCTGTCAATAACTTTCGTGTGTTGCTCTCTAGTTTGACAGAGTTATAGCCGAATCAGAATTGTGCAAAGCTTTAATTTTTCATAGAAAGACACGGAAAGATTGAACACAGATAGAAAAGGTGAAATATATTGTTTCAAGTAAATCCTGAACTCACAGAAGAATTCGATAAGGAAATACATACGCTGCACAAAATCCCCGTATCTCTCAGAATTCCCCAGAAATCATTCAAAAGTGCGTGATACTGAGACCTCCGTGGATTTGATGCCGTGGAGTTGAGACATTCTTATAAACTGTACAATCCCGTGCATTGTGATTCTCCACATCGTATCAGTATGAGTGAGTGAAGAGACAAAGTTGAGACTCAAGATTCTCAATCCATTTTCAAATATTTTGAAAGGGATAAGCATTCAATTGGAATCCAATCTCCGATTTGCTTCGACCCTTGAATAAAATCCCTCCTTTGAATTGTGTTTTATCTGAAGAGGAGTTCTCTACGCTTTTCTTTCCCGTTTAAGGATGCTGCGATCTAGAACCTCTAAAGTCTAATCTGAAATCTTGAAGATTACGTCTGTGTGTGGAACATTGTTAAATCCCTTTAGACGAGAGAGAGAGAGAGAGAACCCTTTCTCGTAGTTATATCATGCATCAGATGAAATGACTGATTTACTCTAATCTCCTTCCTCCACTGTATTTTGCACTGGACTGAACACATCTACTCAAAGTTGAAGTCGTTGCTGTTAATATAAAGTCGAGTGAGTGATCAATCAACCATCAGCTGCGTGAGATATTCTGGGGGATGCAGGAAAGAAAGGTTGTCTGTGCTGTAGTTTAGTTCCATACAACAGACTGAAATGACGGAAGACTCTGAGATGGATTGAGGTTGATGGAAACAGAGGAAGGATGAGAACGGGATAGTTGCACGAGGAACTGCTAAAACGCAATGAAAATAATATTTCCCTTAGTCCACACCGAGTCTGAATTCAGTTTAAGGAAATAATGCGGAAAGACTTCATTCCAGCGACAGTTATCAATCGGACTCTAGTTTGTGTTTTTATTCTTGGTTCGCTTTCATCAACCGACGCCTCATGGATGTAAGTCACTTCCGAATATTTAATCTTTATCTGTCAAATCTGGATAGTTTCCCCATAACTAGGCTGCCCTCCTTGAACAAATACGCGGAGGAATTAGACGAGAGTCTTAAATAATCACCTGCATTATCCTCATGGCTACTTCCAGTAAATATCTTGATCTTAATGTTTCGAAAAGGAGAGAGATAGACTTGAAAAGTAGAAATGTAGAAAAACCGAAGGAAATCGTGATTAGACACGCTACGAGGTATGAGACGAAATAAGGAAAGTAAGTGCAGAGCATTAATTCCTCGAAGGCTCTCTTTTTGGGAGTCTGTCTTTCATCATCATCAGTTTAATCTCCAAACCTTGCGTGTGTATTACCCCATGACTTACTCGTATACCTTTGATCACCGAGTTGATTATTCAACGGAACAGTACAACGATCTAAAATATTAAATAATTGATCAACTACCCGAGGCAAGTGGAGAGAAGGAAAGCCGAGAAACAAAGGGTTCCTCTCAACTTCACATTCGTTTTTAAAAGACGCTTCTTCACAAGCAATTTTACATCTATTAAGGAAAGATGATTAGCTTCTCAACAAAAGTCTTGTCATAATAATAACCGTTTTGTAGGAAGAAAAAGGTCGGCTATTTCTTTCGTAGATGTTTTTGTCGGCAAGACTTTAGTCCAAGTTTGAAAGGAACTTTCATGACAGAGTAAACTTTTATGAGCGAATAGCTGAAGGGATGAAAACTTGACTATTATTACAACAACGAAGGACTCAGTCAGAAGTTTGATCCGAGGGTATTCTTTTCTCGTACTCCACTTTCCGTCCTTGTGGTTGCCTTCTTATAAATGACACGTCCATACGTGGGAAGCGTCGAGTTGGTGAGAATAAGGTAGAAGCTCCTCTAACTCACTTAGGTGGGTGTTTAGCCTTTCTTAAAGAGTTGTAAGTAACTTCCACGATTCTTTTATGTGAATTTTGTTGTAAAGTGAGATTTAAGAGGTACTAAAGTGTCATAACGCTTTTTGAGAAAGTGATGCATCAAACTTGTTAACTGTTAGACAGGCGGCTCTCATCCTACCTTATATATGCACAAGTGCTGAGACCAATGATATATTCCATTGTATTTTATGAGGTTTTACATTGTTTCAAAAAACTCAAAGGGGAATATAAATAGGTTTAGTGCGCGATGTTTCATAAAGCAATTTGAGAAAAAATCTGTAAAGGGGAGAGAGAAAGGATTACGCGTCTAGATTGGTGGTAATTCAGTGAATCAAAGCAAGCCTTTGTTGCGTACCCTGCTGCTGGAGCTTTCCATGATTGATTGAATGATAAGTGAAATTCACAACATGGATTGATGACTGATACTGATAGGTACTTGGGAATCTCATCGGAGTCATCAAAAGCACCAGCTGATCCATCAGGAGAGCTGATGCAACTGGCTGGGGACGCTCCAGAGAATCCTGAGGAGGCTATGAGACATACAGCTGTAAAAGTCTGTGGTACTCTGCCGGGGCTTGTAGCACAGCAGGTCGAGGTATGTCAGAATTATCCAGACACAATTACAGCAGTGTCGGACGGAGCTCGCCGTGGAATTCGAGAATGTCAATTCCAGTTCCGCCATGAACGCTGGAACTGTACGACAAGAGATGATGACTACAGCGTCTTCGGTTATACCCTCACTAGAGGTAAAGTCTTTTGATCACAGTTTCAAGTCATTAGCCTCCTTTTGAATAAGCATGGCTTTCTCCTAACAACGCGACCATTAGACCTCCCCATCATCTCTCTACTAAAGTTGCTGCTCCCAAGGCTCAAATGTCCGCTTTCTCGTGAGGGCACACAAACTTTCCCACATAAAACGGTATATATAATTACTCGTAAAATAGATTGAACTCCTGATAGGATTCCGAGGAGCTGAACAAACGATCAATTTTTATATTTATGCAAGTTACTTGGCTTACTATGTAGTTTGTTGGGGCAACCCTTCCCATGAGCTTCATGAGCAGAGACTGCAGTTCCCTGTCCTTCGCTCTCTCACATCCCTTATCTTCCTCATTCGTTCATGCTCATCAAAAATCCAGTCATTCATAATTTGGCGTGTCTTGCCAACTTAAAAAGCCATTCTACCAAGCGACTCATGCGGGAATCTTTCTCTCATCTGGAAAAGCTGAAATGAACAGATCCATGTAGGGATGAAGTTCCATTGAAACTCACCAAGCCATGTGCTTATTAGCAAAGATAGCTTTCAACCTCACAACACAAAAGTACTAATAAAGTAAGCCCGCAACTCAAATACAGTTAAATTGTATCTGAAATCTCGTAAAGTAATATGAACTGAGCGTTTGGACATGACGGTCAAGTGTCCGAGAGTTGGATTCTCATCCAAACGGTCACTACATATATTTATTTATATGCACACTTTACATCGGCTGTTTGTTTGTGGCTCAAGCATTCATAATTTATATCATCATCCATCCTCTGTAGGACTCTCACAACAGAACATTGTTCGTGAACAAGATGACTGAACCAATTAAATCTCTGTCAACTTGAGCTCACATTCATCACATCACTTGTTTCCACTTCCAAGAGTGTTTACTCACTCATAAAATGATGAAGTATTTATCAAGTCGCTCTCAGCACGTTCAACCTTTTCTTCAAATTCGTATTTAATTATTTAAAGTACGATTAATCAACATTCAAAGCAACTCGAGCAAAAGGTATTCTCTTGTTCAGTTGGCTTTGGAGCTGCTCATTTACTCCACACGTTCGTTTCCATTTGGCAGTCTGAATATTCGTTATGCAATAAATAGTAATAATGCGTTGATATACAAATGCAACAGAGATTGGTAGCCAATTTATGGTTGGATGTTGGAGACCTCACTGGATGTGTGTGTGTGGCACTTCGGCCTAAAAGATAAATGTAACTCGGTTGTTGTAAAGATGCCGTATTCTTTGTAGTAGCACAATGATGATATCATTGATCTGAAAGGAATGAAGGGTCCTTTTCTACGTCAGCTTGTATGACACGAAGTAGCCCTTCGATGTTTTTCTTGTGTTCAGGTGTGAGGATACACGACGAACATTATGAAGGTACACGACGACCGAACAGATTGGCTTCGTTTTGAGAAGGCAGCGTCGGTAGTGTAGTGCTGACAGTTAGTAGAGAAGGAATTGGATATCTTCGCACGTGTAAGCTCAAAGGAGGATTTGTTCAAGTGACTTCATTAATGACTGATGATGATCAACCCTTGTAATTAATCCTGGCACATCAGTTCTCCAAGTCAAATCAACCCTTCTCCCAGGGATTTGAATGTACATTCCCTGTTATCTTCGTGGTTTTGGTTTCTCTTTCGCTTGTATGGCTGCATTCCTCTTTGAGCACTTTACACAGTCTCCATCCCGAAAGATCATCATCGTGCATAGATGCTTACATTTACCTAATCGCAGCCTCCTTGAAGGAAGAAGCAGAGATGAGATCCAAGTGGTGGTGCTCGTCTCTGCAGCTGACGACGACTTCCAAGTTCTAAGGGAGCTTAAAGAGATCATGAATGAGTAGTGATGGGTGAAGTGAGTCAGAGACTCCTATGCAAAAGCAAAGTCACCCCAAACGGACAATCTCAATTTCAGTTTAATTTGTAATTATAAGTGGCTAATGTTATGGGAATGGAAATGTATCGTTCGGGGGGAGATGATAACTCGGAGTTCATTTCAGACATCAAAACTGCATGGCATGCACTAATCCAGTTAAAGAAAGGATTTCATTGGGGAAGCTCCTTTCACGTACTTTGGCCTCAGGTTTCTGGTTAATGGATATGAATGGGTAAACATTCCTCATTCTATTGAAGATAAGCTCACAAGATTGAATTTTTAATGACATTACATGCATCACCAGATATATCCTCAGACTTTTCTTCTGATTCCTACTCACTCACTTCCCTCCGTTCTCAACATCTCAACCCGCTATATTCTTCTTGAACACACACACTACATTAGCGTACACACATCTTTGAAGGAGTCAAGAATCCCAAAATCCATCTCACTCAACTCAGACAAGTCTTGAGATGGTGGATTTACTCTCAAGTCAAATAATTCTACGCAACCAGAATAATACCTTTCCTTTTTAGGAGCATTTCGCCACTAACATTGTGTCGACTTTCTAGGAACGCACTAGAGAAAAAAGTTCAGCTCACATTGTACGGAAAGTATCAAACATAATAATGTTCACTTATTTTATTTTACTCTCACAGGTTGCAAGGCAAACGTTCCTAATTTCAATTGATCTTTCATGAAATACAATCAGCCATTTGCAAATGGGCTAAGGATAAGGAAACTTTTAACAGGGAAAAAGTCTTTAGGATGATGAGTCACATTTTTGAAATCAAGAGAATAAAAAATTTGATTAGAAGACTCAGTGCAAGGATGGCTGTTTGAGGGAGATGAAATTTATGAAGTTTCAATGTGGCATGATAACATTTCCTTATGAAGATGAGAGTATTAAAGAAGTTTGGTTTGTAGTTTCTTTGAGTGTACCGTGTGTGGGTCGTCAGTGAGGATCTCTGAGTTCGCACGAGTTCATCAATGTCCATATTTGAACAAGAAAATGAACACACATTGTTGAATTCATTTGACAATGTCCAAAACTTTAGTGATCACTCTTTACACACAAATTAGTGAGGTTCTTGCACAGACCTAACACCTTATTTATAGGCAATTATGCTGAAATGAATACACTCGAGTGTTGACACAATCGTTAATCACAAGGTGTGCCTGTGGCCTACAGAATACTAGGAAAATGATTTAGGAAGTGTAACGCGACACGTGATGTGAAATTTGATTCTAATCTCCATCCCTTGTGAATTTATTAAGGTAGATTTGCTCCAAGCAGATTGTTTTAAATCTCAAGTGTTGATGGGAAAATGAAAGATACAAACCTAAGGGAAGTAGTATTAAGTTTATTAGGCATCCGTGGAATTTACGGGTTGCATGGTTTGTTTTGAGACCACTAACAACTAATAAGGGAATGCGGATTGTTGGAGGCAAGGAATTAACCGACCCTGTAAAAAATTAGTGTGTCACTTATAATTAGGAAACTTGTAATGGCTATTTAATTGCGGTTCCTAGTCCCCAAAGAAGTCTTCTTTATGCTGTCAAAAAGGAATCTTCCCTTAGCGTTTGCTTTAAACGCGTAATATTTTAATGATTGAAAATCTGAAAAACCTCAATTTTAATTATTGCGTGGTTGATTATTAAAGGAGTGTGCACACTCCGATCTACTTCTTACAACGTGTTGAACACATTAAAGCTCCTTCACGGAGAGAACTGAAAATGACATCGTTATTCCTGCTAAAATACTCCATACAGTTTGGAGAACGGAAGGGAAGAAGACTGCCTCCAAGCGTTTTCCTCCATGAGTCGCTAAGAGTCTTCCACGCCCACGGCTTTGTATCTTCAATTTGTCAACTTCGTAACTTTTTAATATTTAAGTTCAATCAGAACGAAGGTTCAGGAATTAGTTTTGGATCATTTAGAGCAATATCAATTGCATAAGCAAATTTACAAAAAATGTTTAATTTCCAGTAAGGTAAATAAATTACAGAACACAGGACTTACCGTGAAGATGGCACACGAATGCTACTCCCCCATAGCTAAGTAGTCACCGAGTTAAGAGATGTTAGGATAATTTACATGCGGACAATTTAGCACTTGAAAACAAGTTATTGTGATCAATGTCACTGTCTCAGCATTTGATGACCCTCGGTCGTAAACTATTCCCGACAACATGATCTGGAATTAAATTCCTTTGTCCTCTTTCTGTAGACATAAACGAGGCTCGAGTAGATCTGGGGGAAATGTTTCGTAGCTGCATCTCCGAAGAAGAAGTTCTCTGGGACGCTTAAGTGATAAAACGATACACAGTGTATAGCATAGTTAAATACGTACAGAGTACAGAGAACGGCAAGTGTAATTTGGAGGAGTACAGTAAAAGTCCTTCGAGTCAAACTGTGCCTAACCGCGATGATACTCTCTCTTCTGACTTGAGGAGGCTGTAAGATTGCAAGCCCTTCAGCATCATTTCTTTCCTCGGTTATCCTTTTTGTCACAACGAATTGCCGGCTACCAGAAAGACATTGTGTGCCCCAGCCAACCGCAGTAATTACCGTTTTTATGATCATAATGATGGATGAATAAAAAGAACTGGAGAGGACAATGTCTCCTCCCTCCTCCTCCTCTCATTCTGCTTTGAGGGAGCTGACAGCAATAATGTCAGTCTTAGATTCACTGCCAGTGTACACTATAATTTATTTCGTAAGCATTTTTAATACTTCCCTGCCCATTGTTCACCACAGGCCTTTTATCTGAGCTTTTATTTCCCTTCCTTCTTCCCCACACTCTCACCGTCTTCTCAAGAAATCTATCACTTACTCAAATTACTCTCCAGCCACCCGATTTTGCGACGTCTTGAAAGCCTCACCGAGTTCTCCCTGCATTTCTACTCCTTCCTATTGTGCCATTTTTATTTGATGGCTTCAAAAGATCATCTCTGTAGAAATCATAAGCGAAATTGTGTACATAGTATTGATTATTCCACAGACTGAGCCATCAGAACATATTTGAATATTAATCATTTCAAGTTGAAATTTTATTGAGTTTCTTCATCGTAGAAGAGAGAGAAATTTTAAATTGTAATTCTAGGTTGGCTGCTAGCATTCTACGTAAAGCGTATATGTTGTGGTTTAAACTTTTTCTCCTGAATTTTAGATGAGCTCCCTCCTACACAACAATTTTTCAATTTGCATAGTTGATAGGATTACTCCGTGGTCATTTGAAAGGGTTGGTTTCTTAAAGAGAGAGCTAAAAACTGAGAGAATTGACAGTAATATTATTGATTGTAAGATAAGTGAGAAAGTTGATGATGTTTAAGACGTTGGGGCATCTTGAAGAAGTGATGGGCCTTGTGAGCGTGTGTGATGTAAATGTTCTTGACTATTTTGCCCGGAGTGAGTAGAAACAAACTGAGGTTTGAAAAGATTATTGAAGCAGATTTGTTGGGTGAAGTTGATTCATCAGAGGAGTGGTAACTTATTCGATAACGTCAGCTGGTGGTACTTTCCCTTTAGACTTCTTTTATTCTTCCGGCCCTCCTCTCATGCATAAAGGAAAAGACAGACCTGGCTGGTAAATTTTGCTTTTATTGGATATTTGCAAACGAAAGTTCTTCCTGAGTGAAATGCTGGAGGCCGTTGTAGTTGCGGGCACCTACCAAAATGTAATATTCAGCTTTCATTCAATTTTATGCCAAAGTTGATGCCAACTACTCCAAGTTTTCCAGGCAGAATGAACCAAAGTATCAAAACCACTTTGACATCGCGTCACTAGAGTATGAAACTGTTTTTCATGGAACCAGATGTTCGCTTAAAAATGGATTTTCTCTCACTACATCCAATTCAATCTTCTGCGGGCTTTAATAAATTTCTGATACTCTGTTCCTTCTTGTGGGCAAAGGTGGGCGGGGTTCTATCCATCATTTCTGTGTGAATTAATTCCAATTATTTTTTGCGACAAGAGTGTGACTGCCAATTAAGATGAAAAATGGTGTTGTAGAGAAAGCTATCGATGGGAGGTTCTGCAATCTGCTGATTCGGCGTGAATAAATTGGTGTCTCGTAAAGTAGAGAGTTTAATGAAAGATCTGCAAAAATGTGTGTGTTTTTCATTTCAGGAAGCAAAGAGACAGCATTTATTTATGCAATCACTAGTGCTGGGGTGGTCCATGCCATAACGCAGTCTTGCAGCTCTGGAACTTTGAACGAGTGTTCGTGCGATCTCAGCAAGCAGGGACGAAAAACTCCGGAAGGGTGGAAGTGGGGAGGTTGCAGGTAAGTCAAGCATGGATGGACGGTTCTTGACGTACAATCAGATGTCAAAATACGCTGTAACTTCGTTTCAGTGACAACTTGAAGTTCGGCATCCAGTTTTCTCGGAAGTTTGTTGATGCCCCAGACAAGAACAAAGCTTGGGATGCTTCAAAGAACGTACGAAATCTTATGAATCTCCATAACAATGAGGCTGGACGTCAGGTAGGGAACTCTCATATCTTTCTGGCTCAAGTGTCATTCCCACATTCAGCGTGTCTAAGTGGCATGAAATGACTTTCTCCAGGCTGTGGCTCACTTGATGAAAATGCAATGCAGATGCCACGGAGTCTCAGGGTCGTGTGAGCTGAAAACCTGCTGGAAAAATGTTCCAAGCTTTACTCAGATAGGAGAGTACTTGAAGAAGAAATACCAAAAGTCTATCCAGGTGGGGGGTTTCTCTGAGAGACTGTGGCAAGAATTATGATGACTTCAAGTGTCATATTTCATGAGATTTTGGCTGAAAATCTGCTTTTTCACTTAAGGTACCGGTCAAGTCTCAAAAACGTCTGCGGAGGAAGAGTGGCCGAAGATTTCCCGTGGGCAAAGGGGAACTCGTGCATCTCAGAAAGTCTCCGGACTACTGCGAACATGACCCAGAGAAAGGGATTTTGGGAACCACAGGACGAGTCTGTAATAAAACATCTGATGGTCCTGATCGATGTAGCATTCTTTGTTGTGGCAGAGGATTCAATACGAAGGTACGTCCACACACCCGTCTTCTTGTACAACACAACACTTTCACTAAGAAACATTATTGCCTCGAACACTTGTGCCCATTCACTTGTCCTCTCTCGCTCTGCCATTTCTTCGACGAACGAACGAGGGTGGGTTGTCTGCGAGAGAGATGAGCTTTCTTTCTCCTGTCACTCCGCCTTCTTCTTTCTTCACGAGAGACAAGTTGGTTGTGTGAGTGTGAATAGAATTCATGCTGCATGAATAAGCTCATCGCGAGATGTTCATCACTTGGCCTATGGACATTGATTGACACGAGAGATCACCGAATTCATATTATTTCCGAGTCTTATTGGGTGTCTGCATGTCTGTTACAGGTTGTGAAAAAGGTGGAACGCTGCCAATGTAAATTTATCTGGTGCTGCTACGTGAAGTGCAAGCCGTGCATTACTCGAACAGACATTCACACGTGCAAATAACTGAAATCGGCGGCTGGAGGAAGAATCGTCGCGTGGCTAGCAAGAAGTCCTTCAACATAATTAACGATACCACTGCCCTTCATTTAGTCAATAATTTATTTCTCTCCTGTAAATACCTTTTAGGGGTAATCTTAGATTCCTTCTCGTAGAGTTGCTTATTGTTAGTAATATTATTGTGAGGCTTTTCAAGACACTCATCTCTGTACTGTAGCACATAAATAAGTACTAAAAGTAATTAACCCTAAGTAGTTGACACCATGTGGATTGTCGTGCGTAGGTATCTATCTACTCCTGATTGCTTCAACTTTAGGAAATGTGACAAAAAATCGCTCACCTTTGGTGTGATTTCTCCCAAATGCTCTCTCTCACTCGTGTAATCTTATTAGTTTGGAATGTAGCTCTCTCTCTCTCTTATGGATGTGCTGTTGTGAGAAATTACGCGATATTTCGTAGTTTTATATGTTAGTGAAACTTTCAAGCTGTACATAAAAGTTGGGTAAGACAGTTTGTACTACCACCAAATATTATTGTACTGTGGCCGTGCAAGTAGGTGTAAGTCCGCAATAATCATTCAGAAATACGTATTTCTCGTCTCACAGAAGTTTCATTGTTACGGATGAAGATATTCAATAAAATTATGATGATGAAGAAAAGTTAGTTTTGGAGGCTGATTGGCATGAGTGGCGTGTGGAGTCGAGGTGGATTGGAAGGCAGAAGTCTTTATTGTACAGAAAGAGGAACTCAAATACACAAGAGATTAACAATGGCAGTGAAAGTTGTGTAGTCTGAGAGCATTGATTGTGAAAGATAGCCGTAACAGGGAAGTTAAGTAATGGGCTCTTAATCAAAAGTGGCAGTGATATTATCGCATCGTACACGTATAAGTATTTACAGATATTATATGGTTCCTCATCTAATCCATGTGTGATTTATTCTCCTGTCATCCTCTATCACATTAACATTGTTCTCAAGTTTCTAAGCTAATCGAAGTAGCTAGCCGTGAGCAAACGACGGTATATATGGTATATATGGTATATATATCTAAATATGTCGGTGAGCTAGAAGAGGAAAAAAAGTAGAAAGACAGGCCAATCTGATGCATCCCTGTGCAGTAATAAATTAATGTGAGTCCATGGAAAATACATAAAACCGGCTACACCGTCAGGCTCTCATTGTATGCGAATATCAATAAGTTAATAAGTTAGTGTACAAAACGGCTGGAAGTCCATAAGAAAACAGTACAAAAGTTTAAGTTACTTAGCCTAGAAAAGTGTGAAATGCTAGGGGGTCTCTAATGTTGGCTAGGTGAAGCAGACATGACCCACTTCAATCCAGAATTGCTGCCCAGGTTCACCAATGTCTTTGATGGAGACGTCGACAACTGGAAGTCTTGCTGCCTTGTCCGTGTTGTAAGTGATGGAAGTCTTTGCCCATTCTTGTTTCTTCCACTGCAGGAAAGGAATATTATTTGTGAGAGACCGTTACAGAGACGAGGGGGTGAGAAGAGACGAGGAATGTGTGGCTGTACTTACCCTGCATTCATCTTCGTTGACTGTGTAGCGCGTCCTGCGGGTACCCCTGGCAGTGAGTTCCAGGTCGTTCCATCCCATCAGTTTGAGAGCACTTCGGTAGCTCTTCTTTTGAGAATCATAATGAGCAGCTGAGTTGAAACAATTATACGTTATGTTCTGTTCCGCATTGGAGGACAGCAATTGCAGGAATGCCATTTGCGTTCCGTCTGATTTATACGTGAACTGTGGACCAGAAAGAAGGAGCATATTTTACACAATGAGAGAGTTGTTTGGTCTCACAGCATATGAATCTTTGAAATGCAGAGCACGTGGGGGACTCTTACTTGAGAGCCTCCTTCCAAGTCTGACAACCAGTAGTCACCAGGTGCCTTGATCGTGGGACTCATAATTGACGTCTTCTCTGGTTTCGGTTGAACACATGTAGCTTTGTCTTCCATTCGACAGTAAACCAAAATAGCGTCTCGAGGATCACCCGCATTCGGATCCACCCAGAATTCCCCTATTTCATTTTTTACTCATTTTACATGTCACGAAACACACCAAAGAATTCTAGGGAAGCTTATTACCAGATTTGAGTTCGGGATGAGCAACAGCCAAGTCTCTGCATGTCTTTGCCGGAGACTTCTTGTCTCCGGCAGGTTTCTGGAACTTTTCAAAGGTGGTCTTCAGTTGCTCGTAAGCAGTCAAAACTAATTTACGCCGTTCTTCTTCGGTGATTTCTTTCCCTAAGATTTTGTACGGCTCGTCACCTGCCAGTGGATCCGGGCCCTGAAGTTACAACCACCAAACACATGAGACACACGCACATACACGGAAATAAATCTTCATTCTCTCACCTTAGCTTGTCCCTGGCCGAGTAAAGCAGCAAGAGCTGCAGCATCGTAACCAAGGGACTCTCCTGGAGGTCCTGGAGGACCAGGAGGACCTGCTCCTCCAACCAAACCTGGTTTACCAGTCTCACCAGTCATTCCTCTCGGTCCCGCAGGTCCCATGGGTCCTGGAGGTCCGTTGGCTCCGTCTCGTCCTGAAGGTCCTTTCGGTCCAGAGTCTCCAGGTTTTCCAGGTGGCCCAGGTGGTCCCACTTGACCTCTGTCTCCCGCCTCTCCCTGTTATAAACAAAGGAGGTCACTTCACATGATCCAATTTCCGAAATTGCACACAACTCATACCGCAGGTCCTGGCATTCCTTGCAATCCAATCAGTCCCCTGTGACCCTTAGCACCCTTCGCTCCACCGCCTCCCTTTTCTCCCTTCTCTCCCTGAGGTCCTGGAGGACCAGCCTTTCCTCTTCCACCCTGTAATTCACTCACATTCTCAAATCCATCCCACACAAACTTAATCTACCGTTCTTTACCGGAGGTCCTTCAACACCCTGTGGCCCGTTCTCTCCTCTTGGACCTGCACGCAAAAAGGATTTTAAGTTACGATGTTCACACTGTGGAAGATAAGGACTGCGTACCTCTTTCTCCAGTTGGTCCAGCCGGTCCAGGATTTCCAGGAGGTCCCTAAAATTCACAATATTTAGTGATTCACGGCTGCTAATGAATCTAAATGAGGGATACTTACAGGAAGACCTTGTCCACCAGGAAGACCCATCATACCCGCAGGTCCAGCAGGTCCCTTGTCTCCAGGTCGTCCACCAATTCCAGGAGGACCGATCTTTCCCTGACCACCTATAAGTGTCACGTGTAAAATTACTCTTCCCTTTGTGCTGTGAACTAGAAGTACTCACCCTCAGGACCAGGTTCTCCTGTTGCTCCAGGAGCTCCAGGTGCTCCCATCATTCCCGGTTCTCCGCGCTGTCCTTCTCCTCCAGATTTTCCTTGTGGACCAGGCTCGCCCTAATAGACACATATTGCAAATGACTGCCGCAAATAAAGGGAAAAACACGGATGGAGTACCTGAGCGCCTCTTGGACCGCGTGGTCCATTAGGACCGGTTGGTCCAGGAAGTCCAGGGAGTCCTCTGTCTCCAGGTGCTCCTTGGGCTCCTGCACTCAAAGAAGAGATTAGCATTGCGTTCTCCCTGCAAGAAACTGAATTCACAACATACCCGGCTTTCCAACAGCTCCTGCAGGTCCCTCAGATCCGCCTGCAAGTAACGAAGCACAAAGTTAATCGATTGTCTAGCAGATTAAGAAGCTTCGATGGAAAGGAGCTGACCTTCTCCCTTGGGGCCTTCCTGTCCAGGAGGTCCCGGCGGTCCAGCAGGTCCGGGAGTTCCGACTCGTCCGTTGTCTCCAGGCGAACCCTTGAGACCAGGCATTCCCATCGCTCCAGGAGGTCCAACGGAGCCTTGCATTCCCTGTCATTGACAAAATAAACTCTGTCAGAAAGTTTCTTTTCCCGGAGTGTAAAAGTCGATTTGTACCGGTGGACCAGGACTTCCTCCTCGTCCAGGGAGACCTTGCGGACCGGATTCTCCTCGTCCTCCTGGTTCTCCTCGCGCTCCCTTCCCTCCGCTCAATCCAGGAAGTCCGGGTAATCCTACAGAGACAACTTGGCTGAGAACTCTGACCTTCACCTGCACCAACTAAAGAGGACGAACCTTGTTCTCCAGGCTTTCCAAGTGCCCCAGGAGCTCCTTGTTCTCCCTTTGTTCCTCCAAGGCCTCTGTCTCCCTTCGTTCCAGGAGCTCCAGCTCCACCTGCACAGGAAACGGTTACAGTGATTGTTCGAAGGCTGAGGTCAAATGTCACTGTGAGTACCTTGAGGTCCAGGGAATCCTTGAAGTCCGGGAGGTCCTGCCAACCCTCTTTCTCCAGGGGCACCAGATCCACCCGTCTCTCCAGGAGGTCCGGGTGGTCCCGGGTCTCCTCTGTCAGCTGGTTCTCCAGGAGGTCCGACAGGTCCTAAAGGTCCGGGTGGACCCTGGTCTCCACCTGCGGATATCAAATGACCAATTAATTTCACGACTACACAAGCAACTGAAGTTAAACGCACCTCTTCCAGGAGGACCGGCAGGTCCAAGCAAACCGGGTGTTCCTCGTTCTCCCTTTTCTCCAGGCAGTCCAGGTTGTCCACGTCCACCAGGCAAACCCTGCGCAAAAATCACAGAGGACAGGTCAGAGGGAGTTCCCTAGGTTGCAGGGAGTACCCGGCTACTTACCAACAATCCCGGAGGACCAGCGTGTCCCTTGTCTCCTTTGGGTCCATTTGGTCCCTGGAATCAAATTCAAGTGTCACTAAGAGAAACTCAAACAACCCTTCGAGTCCACAAGAAACTTAACATACAGTGGGACCATCTTGACCCATCATTCCAGGCTCCCCTCGATTTCCAGGAGGTCCTGGAGGTCCACCGGGTCCTCTTTCTCCAGGGAAACCTCGTTCACCTGTTTCAAGTCAACTACACATAAGAACAATCCTTTACTTTTGGTGCAAGTCGTGTTTGTAGCTACTTACCTCGTCCTCCAGTGGATCCAGGAGGACCGATAGGCCCTTGAAGTCCAGTCTCTCCGTCCTTTCCAGGCAGACCTGCGTTTCCAGGGGCTCCAGGTAATCCCTACATGAATGAGAACATGTTTAACTTGGGGAGTGAGGGAAAATAAAGAATTGTTGGAGTTTACTTGGAAGCCACGGGGTCCTCCAGGTCCGGGCGGACCTCGAGCTCCGTCAGGTCCCGGCAAACCAGGTGGACCTTGCATTCCCATTCCTCCGTCTTTGCCAGGGTCTCCGCGGGGTCCGGGTGGTCCTTGTCTTCCAGGCTCTCCGTCTTTACCAGGTTCACCCTGCAAATGGAACACACCTCGTTAATCGCTGATGCACACAAACAGGAAGCTGTGCACTTACTCCTAATCCCTTGTCTCCCGGGGAACCGATTGGTCCAGGCAGTCCAGGAGGTCCCTGCATTCCTGTCATCGTAAGCAAACAAAGGTGAGGTGAGTTCTGAGGATAACTCTGCGCCTCTCTTACCTTGATCTCCAGGCTTTCCGTCTTGACCCGGCAATCCTCGTTCTCCGGGGCTTCCTGATTTTCCAGGGAGACCTGGTCTTCCTGCCGGTCCACGAAGTCCCTACAAAGGAAGTCAGATGTTTAAGACACACTGAAATTAAATGGGGTGAAGTGCTCTCCTACCTGTAAGCCTGGAGGTCCAGGTCTTCCGGGTTCTCCTCCAGCTCCCTTTAGTCCAGGAGGTCCGCTGGGTCCCCGATCTCCACCTTGGCCTTTCGGTCCTGGAGCTCCGTCTTGTCCTGGAAGTCCTCTCCCACCAGCCGGACCTCGTTCACCTTGCGTACAAATGGGGCATTAAGACAGCTGCCTCTTCATTCCTGTCCTGACATTTTTGTGATTACCTGGAGGTCCTGCAGGTCCGTTGGGTCCTCTCGCTCCAGGCTTCCCGCGTTTTCCAGGAGCACCACCTGCTCCAGGCAATCCTCTGAGGAAGGTTAATATTCCAGATTAGCATTGGAAGCTAGAGAAGAAGCAGATGCGTGAATAGTCTTACCTCGCACCAGGAGATCCACCTTCTCCCTTCAGTCCGGGTTCTCCTTTTAATCCAGGCTCTCCTGATGCACCCTTCATCACAAACACACTCAATTACTGAAGGCCTTTGAATTTCACACTAACGCGCACTTACGGGATTTCCTTTGGCTCCTCCGGGACCCGGACTTCCAGCAAGACCTTGAGGTCCTCGTGCACCTGACGATTAACAAACACACAATCTGCAGAGTTCGCTCTAATGGAAGATAACTTTGACTCTCTACCTGGAAATCCTTGTCCTCCTGGGGCTCCTGGAGATCCGTTGGATCCTTTTTCTCCGGGCGAACCGTCTTTTCCAGGTGGACCTGGTGGACCTGCATCTCCAGGATTTCCCGGCCTTCCTCCCTCACCTGAAGTTCAGTGGAATATTAAGAACTGCTTTTGGGTGCACTACGAAGTGTCTGCTTACCCCGAGGTCCTTGTAACCCCTGCGATCCCTTCGGTCCTTGTCCTCCTTGGTCTCCCTTGCCACCAGGACTTCCTGGGAAACCTGGAGGTCCTGGTTTTCCAATCGCACCCTGAACATAGAAAAGGTTGAGAGGATGCCAGCACTAAAATAAGTCTTTGTGTCTCTTACCGGTAGTCCTGGAGGTCCGGCTATTCCGTCGATACCTCGCAATCCAGGAGGTCCAGGTGGACCTTCCCGTCCTCGTTCTCCTCTCGGACCTGCAGAGCCCTAAATCACAATCGAGTTGCACGTTAATCTTGTGCAAAGAATGAGATTGAGTTATATCAGTGTACCATTGGTCCTTGCGGACCTGGAGGCCCTGGAACTCCGACAGTTCCTTTCTCTCCTCCAGATCCTTGCTCTCCCTTCGATCCATCCAAACCAGGGAAACCTGTCCAGGGAGACGCACGTCATTATTCCTGTCCTCGGTGTTCATGGAAAGACCCAATCTTACCTCTGTGTCCCTTAACACCAGGAAGACCAGGAACGCCAGGAAGACCTCTAGGCCCCGGAGGACCAGCTGCTCCTGGAGGTCCAGCTTGACCATCGTCACCAGGTTCACCCTGAAACCAAACTCAATTACACAAACTGCGCAGGCTTCGCTTTCAATTGAAACACTTTACGTCTTTTCCAGAAGCTCCAGGAAGCCCTCGTGGTCCAACAGGTCCTGTAGGGCCTGGTGGGCCAGGATCTCCGGGTTCTCCACGAACTCCTTGAAATCCCTGTGGTCCCATGGCTCCAGGAGGACCTGAAATATCACAGTTGACAAGTAAGCATTGTTCAATTCGCCAAAAGTCGCGTGAGAATTACCTGGTGGTCCACGACCCCCAACAGGTCCGACTTGGGCTTGCAAAAACTGGAACGGATCGGGGGCAGGTCCCTTCTCTCCTCCACCCTGAGAAGTAGCCAGTTGGTTGAAGAAAGGAGTTATCTACACACAAAACCAGACGTTAGTAAACTCCACATTGCAGATCAATCTTGTCTGTTTTCAAAAGTCTCACGTCAGGTGTGGGACCAGGTGGACCAGGTATTCCTGGAACACCTGGAATTCCAGTGGAACCTGGAATACCCGGCTCTCCTCTCAGACCGGGAGGACCTGTTCCTCCAGAAACTCCCTGGAAATCATAAAAACACATTACACACCCGTCATCTCTCCCTTTATATGCAGTCATATCACTCATAATATTGTGTTACTGCTCGCTGGAAAAGATTCACAAAACGAGGAGTAACGAGTAAACACTTGATTGTAAACTTACCCGAGGTCCTGGAGGAGCTGTGACGCCTGTCCCGGCTCCAACTCCATTGTCATCGTCTTCTGTTTACAACAGAGAAGGAAATTAGTCTCACACACCTCACCTCCTCTCTTCTTTCCGTTCTCCCTTACCTGTGCAAATGGGACAACATTGTCCTAATGGAATGTACTGCTGTGTCGCACACTGGATCTCCGGACACTCCACATCATCGCAGTTAGCACCTTCAAAGACAGCCGACAATAATAAGAAAGGCTCTTTGGATGCAATTAAGGGATTCGTACCTGGACAGCCTTCCCGACTGCATTCCACTTTGCCCCGGATGCACCTGCAAATAGCACAGCTGTCGGGTTTCCAGTCTTCTCCGTCCTGATAAGTGCGACCCTCGAACTGACAAGTCCTGAGCGTAACTGCACTCGCCTCCTGTCTGACGGAAGCTTCGGTTGTAGTGGTTCGGGAGGCTGGAGAAGTCCGAGCAGTGGCTGCAAATGGAGGTTAAGATTTGAAAGAAAGGTGGTTGCTGATGATGATGATAAGGTTGGATGGAGGGTGCATGATGCTTTTGAGTTGGTGGTGGTGGAGGATTTGGTGGTGGTGGTGGGTGCAGAGAGATGCAGGAGATGAATAGAGGGATGAGATAGGATGGCTGGTGGAGAGTCGTTGTGAGTTGACCTCTTGGCCTCTTGGAGTCAGTTGGCTTTATCGCGACGGATGAATAACAGGGAAGTGGGTGCAGCAGAGCGAGGGGTCAACCAACTCGAAGACTTTGACCCGGCCCACTAACAAATATGCGGACGTCGTTGAGAGAGACTTACTTTCTTCGTACTCCTCGTAGTTGTAGTCTTCGTACCCGTTGTACTCGTCCTCGGCAGCCCCGCCGCCCCCGTTCCCGTTCCTCCGTCCCCCGGCCCCTTCGCCTTGGCCCCCCACTGATGAGATCGGACTCCACAGGATGAACACATAAACTAAGAGAAACGACACCCTTCGCAAGTCTTTCATTTGACCCATTCTGAGGGACGAAGAAATCACTTTTCCAAGTCCCTAGCGACTTCTTCGGCTCAAGTTCATCTCGTGGAGATCTCCGTGCTCATTCTCTCGCACGTGTCGATTCCACGGCACTCTCACTTCACTCTCTCTCTCTCTCTCGCCCACACCAACCAAACTATTTCTCACTGCTTTCTCAGTTTTTTTCGATGCCACAGAGACTTAATGATCTTTCGACTGGTGGTGTTCACTACTTCATGTTCTCTCCAGACGAGTTCTCCAGAGCTTCCAAATCAAAACTACACCAGTCGTAGACAACTGCTGAGTGTCTGTAGCTGGAATTTAGGCTACGGACAAGTGGATTAGCACATGCAGAAGGAGGCCTAGTCATCTCTTATCATCCATCAATGAGGGGTTTCGAATCGCTTCCCTAAACTTCTTAACCAGCCAGACCGCTGGCTGCAATCTATTAAATATATCGTGTATATTCAGAGACACCATCCATTCGATTATCGTTTCCTTCCCCATTTCATCACAGACATGGTGACACACTAAAGGAAGGGGATCATCACACGCATCAATTCATCTCCCATTCAAACACTTAGAATAACCCATTATGCACGGATGAAAAGGAAGAGTCAAGTGATAACTGAGGAGCTGGACTCAACGGTTTTTTATTTCGACTCCTCTTCCGCACTTTCTAAGAAACCTTTCCTTAATTAAGTCTCCTTACTTAACTCATCCTCATTACCAAGTACCAATAAGTAACCCTTCATTTGCAATCAGACTCTCCATGTAATGCTCAAAATCTGACCGACATCTTTCAATCATCATTCATTCGAAACATCAGAGTCTTAATTTTCATCTCGTTTCGATTTGAAGGAATATAGAATATCAATTAAGAATCATCACCAATTCCTGGGAGAATAGACTAAGCAAATCAATTCACAGTCGAATGTAGATAGAAGTAATGAAGCAGAAGAAAAACGTTTTGTGTAGAACACAATTCAATCTTCTTGATTAAAATGCGATTGAAAGACATCCTAGCTAAGTAAAAGTATGCAAGCGGAGCATAGGATAACCAAAATCGTGTAATTCGGGACATTAATTAAATAAATCCTGTAGAGTAAAGCAAAACCTTGGATATGTGTGTGGTATAAATAAGTAGAAATAATTTATTGGATATTTATGAGCTTGTTCACAGCTTTTCGTGTTCTTATCTGCACGAGTTTATTGATCAGCAATCAATTCATTGCTTAGCCAAGACCAAATATATTGCATTACACTTTTTTTGATGCTATGAATCGAGACACTGCTTGAAAAGCAGCAAGAGTTTCTTCGCCATTGGGAATGATCTGCTCTGGGGGCAATAAGAAACCGTACCTCCCGTCATCTCGAACTTCGACTGTTTGACTGTACTTGAAGTACCCGGAACCGTAAGCCCAGTCATCGCTGCCACCTGCTCCTGGAGCTGAAACCACAAAAATGGTCAAAAGAATCGACACAAAAGTAGAGGAGCTGATTCACTCATATCTCACTTAGAATTTCTGTGACAGTTCCAAGCTGATAAACTGTCCCATGAACGGGGGTCAAAGAATCGAGACCGACTTGTCCGAACTCCTTAAGTTCATCGTAAGTTGGAGGCAAGTCGTATGTCCATCCCCAAGGCAGCAACCACATTTGGGCGTAACTGTGGACAGCGAAATAAGCTGTCCAGTTGACTCCTTCAGCAGCTTTCTTTTCTACAAACTCCTTTATCGCTAAGGTCTCAGGCTCAGAGAATGGAGAGGGTCCTTTGTAAATGTCAGAGCACTTATCATCACTTGTGCCAGGTCCTCCCCACTCGTACGCAAAGTTCCTGCAAATTTTACCCGGTATTACGAGAGATCCACAGAAACTAATTCAAACGAGGTACCTGTTGGGATCAACTCCACGGCACCCTTGAGTGGAATTTCGGTCAGACCGGGTTTTTCTCCACATTCGAGTGGTTGTGTGAGCATATTCATATCCCTGTTGCATTTTAAATACTTTAAATAGAATCTAACACGTAATCTAATACATTTTACATAACTTCATAACTACTTACATCTGGATTGGCTATGGGAGTTACGTAAATGTAAATGCTATCTAGAATGTCTTGATTTGCAGTTTGATTCTTGGTTAATTCATTAATAAAATATGTGACAGTGGCTGGACCAATGAATTCTCTTGCATGCATTCCTAAATGATGTTGCACAAGAAGTATCGTGTTACTTTGACTTTTCTTCGATCATTCATGTGTCATAATTTGTATTTTTATGAACCTCCGTCAAAAAAGAAGGCAGGCTTGTTTGGCCCTTCAGTTCCCAGTCGAATGACCTTAAGGTCCCTGCCTTCTGTGCTTTGTCCATATGTCTCCACAACAGCGATATCAGGGTAATTCGTAGCCACTTCATCCAAGAATCTCATAATCTGTTGAAGCAATCATATTGAAGTCACAAAAAACCCAAATGCAAAAAAGCAGCTTTGAGGAGTCTGCAGTTCAGTTACCACATCATATCTTTGATAATCATTCCAATTCATATCCGGATTCTGTTTGAGAGATGAAGCGAGTCTTTGCTTGTATATGACTTCTCCAACATTCTCGATCATCACGGAGTATTTTATGTCATTCTGATTCAGTATTTCTTTCACTGACTCCAGTTTCTCCTTCTTGACAAGCATGTCTGTTCCTCTGACATTTGACGGTTCTGTCCAAAAATCAACGTCATTTTTGAGCTTCGCAAAAACTGCATTTGATCCTTCCTTTGCGAACGCTTTCAAAACTTGTGACCTGCAAAACAGATTGTGATTTTTATCAACATTATATACTCACGCTAATATGCAGCACACACGATTGCTTGGGACTTACCCATTTTCTTCAAAATTAGCCGGAATAGCGGATGCGAAGTATGCACAAATCAGCATGGCTAGAAAAATAATATTTCCGTGATAAGCTGAGAGTTCCATTCTGCTGAGTTAATCTTGATTTGATGTGTCTCGCTGCAGGTCCTGTAAAATTATGACACCAAGGAGGCTGAAAGATCCGTTGAAAGATGAATTTGAAAACCCGTATGTTTCATCATTATTGTGATTTGAGTACTCAACGGGACAGCAAGATTACGGAGTAGGTTAAGATAAGCTTAGCTGTGCATTGTTCTCCGTGTTGAGCTTTAACCCATCTAACCTCATTCGTAGTTTAGTCTGTTGCAGCAAATTTAATCTCGAAAGCAGTCTCAAAACAGGTTATTCTGTAAAAATAGAGATTATAAAGGCAGGCAAACTCATTGTATTTCGTGCACGTAAAGAGAAAGACTAACGACTGCTTCTTCGATTCCGTGAAGCAGATAAGGTAGATTTACGATTTTATGAATAAGATAGGGAGTTCCAACTTATTGCCAGATTATCTCGGGGATCATAAACAGGATTTTCTTACATTAGAACTACAGAGAGACAAAATACCAACGATGATAATTGTAGAACTTGCGAAGAATTTTTTAATGCAAAAGGCACTGGACATCATGGATCTATTACAGAGGGATTTGACGTCCAAGAAACATCGTGGATGTCGGATGTTGCAAAACTGCTTTTGAAATCTGACGCATATTTATAACATATGGTTACAATAAACTCATGAGCTCTAATTTAGTTGGACTCTTCGCGAAAAAGTTGAGCTGTATTCCTTTGGCGTCTGGTGTCTTTTGAGCGACGCTGATTTCAACGGCAAGGTTGAGTTCTAGGCGGGTGTCTTTCAGCTGCAGTACATCATTGGAGGCACATTCGATGAAGTTAAGAAGCAATCAGTATAAGCAGTAGAATAGTGTTCATTTCATTTTGCAGAGAAGTCTGAAGTCCGGAAAGTATAAGTGTAACACTTGGCGAAGGTATTAGAGTGACTTGACTTCGGCCTTCAGAAATGAGTTTTAAGCGAATCGCTACCAAGGAAAGAAAGTTGGTCAACTCACTAGTCCAATTTTAAAAGCAACTCTTCACATTTTATCATTTGTTTACTCTTATTGCAGTTACATCCTGAAGTTTCTAACTAATCGCTGTCGAATTGTAGTTGTGAAGGAAATAATAGCTCTCGATCATCATTCTCGATGATTTATCATTTTGTACCTTCCAGTTCTTCCATTCCTCCTGAATGTCCATAGTCTGCACCATAATCTGAATATTCTCAGTAATAACTCTCAACACATGTCATTGTACCACGATACAGTAGCTGCCAACTGATCATTTAATAATAATTCTTTTCACGCATTCTGCACCAGGATCAAGGATCATGCAACTCCTGTTTCGCCTCTACCAACCTAATAAAGCTAATATCCACCTGGAATATTTTTTGTGTCCAGTTTGTTACAAGTGGAGACATCCGAGACACTTGGTGAACTTCAGCCTAACGGGATTAAAAAAAGTGGCAGCGTCTGTAGAAACGGGAGAGTGAGACAAAGTCAGCAAGTTGCTTAAGGCCACGCGCAACTCTGAGGATAATAACTCAAGTACGTCTGCTGATCTGCTGCTGGCTCATCGGACTGTTCAACTGTTCACACATCGCATATTATATTGTGTACACACACACACTAAAAATAATCATCGAAATGACTCACTATAAATATTGATTTTTGATATTATTGTTTATAATTATTTATTTATTTGTCCGGTTGTGTTTATACTTATCCTCCTCACGAATGTTCTGGGGTCATCTCCAAATTAACATTTAGTTTTGACCTAGCAGCTGTGATTTCTTTCTTTAGATAACCGTTCTATTATTAAGTATATTTGTTTTGTTTCAATATCACCTTATCGTGCAACTTACTGTGATCTCAACTTTGGTATTAATTAGGGTGATAAGTGTTGCTCTGCGTTGTGGATAAGCTTCACGGGTAGAATAAACTTAAGTCTAGCGGTAATAGCAATGAAGGCTGCAATAAACATGCATCTTTTGTTCGCAATGGTATTTCTTCTAACGGGATGTTGCTGGGGACAAGAGGTAATATATAAGAGATGGATTACAGATTAAAGAATTAATTGGGTTAATATTTCGTGATTTTTATTCCTTACAGATCACCTATGAAGATGGAATAATTAAAGTTTTTCGTGGGGAGTCGCAGGCGGCTTTAGGTGAAGGAGAGGAATTCTGCTTTTCGTATCCTTCCAACTACTTCGAAATCCCGGAAGCACCGCAGGTAATGTGTGGATTGTCGGGGGAGAGCTAGAAGTCTGATTGATTAGTGTGTTAAAGACGATTAAACTGCAATTGTTGTTTTCCACAGAAATACTATCGATTAAAGCCACAGACCAATCTGAATCCGTGTAATGTGTCTCTGCCTGGAAATGTGACGTCGCAAGGGAGTTTGGCGTTCATGAAGACGTATGAAGGGTGTAATTTCACTACATACGTCGATTTTCTCCAAGCGGTTAGTTTTAGTAATTTTAATTTTCAGCTTTTAAGGCCTTCTACTACTGGTTTAATTATTACATTATGATTGTGTTTGATCATGTAGGCAAAAGCATCGGGGCTGTTATTGCTAATTACGAACCCAGGACTGGTGAGTGCTAAGGACCTGAAGGGCAACTATTCCTTGGATGTTATGGCTTTAGTTGGGAAGAACATGGGAGCACAGATTTCGGTGAGCTGCTCAGTAAAAAGTTTTAAATGTGTGGGGAAACAATAAGGTGGGAATTTATGGCTTGAAGCAATTCGTGAATTCTGGGGATGTTCCTGAGCCGTGGATTCAGTTTCGAAAGAATGTCACTCCAGAGCGTGAATTCGAGGGGAGTATAGCTGTTTTGTGGCTCATAGCTGTAGTTTGTGTTTTACTGGGGTCTTTGATAAACCCTTTCCAAGATTCATCAAGGTAAGTTGATCTCGGTGTTATTCCGTAGTTCTACTTGATATTTTACCTATAATTTTTTCAATTCCAGCAGCAGACAACACATACTGGAAAATGAATCAACCGATGCTGCCGATGATCCAAACAAGCCCGTTCAAGTTCACTTCAATGTCATCATTGTTCTGGTTCTTGTTGCCTTCGTGTCTGGAACGCTGTTGCTCTTGTACTTCTTCTATGACTACTTAGGTCTGTTGGTTTACGGATTATCATTTCTTATGAACTTGTTTATTTTATGACGTTTATAAAACCGATTTTGCAGTGTTTTTCTTCATCGGCGTTTTCTGTTTTGCGTCTGGACGAGCTTTGTACGATATTCTGAATCAAGTGGCCAACCGTTGTACCCGTGGAACCTCTTTGCCTAGGTACACAGTCTGTAATACTGAATTAATGCAATTGACAAAGTCGTTCTTATTGTGAATTATCCTTCTCTCAAATTAGAGTGAAGCAGTGCGGGATCCACCAAATATTAATAGCTATGATTTGCATCGCACTCCCCGTGACTTGGTTTGTACTTCGACGTGATGCCAATATTTGGATTCTCCAAGATTTATTAGGAATAAGTTTTTGGTAAGTTTGATATAATGAAATTAGTATTGATTACTCTTGGCTTGTTGTTAATCGGTGTTTTGTCGCAGCATCCATCTAATTCAGACGCTGCGGATTCCCAACTTGAAAATTTGCACTCTCCTTCTCTCACTTCTCTTCATTTATGACATCTTCTTTGTGTTTATCACTCCATTTTTCACATCAGTAATATCACTAACGATTCTATATTCATACTTAAAGGTTGCGAATTCGTGAAGGAATTTACTGTAAATTATTGTTGATGGCATAGGATGGAAAAAGTGTGATGGTGGAGGTTGCCACTGGAGGAGGATCTGAAGAAACCCTGCCATTGTTAGTCAAAATCCCACATCTTCGCAGTCCCCCGTCTGTCTGCTTTGACCGAAGCTATTCTCTTCTTGGATTTGGAGACATCATCATCCCTGGATTTTTAGCGTGCTTCTCTCACGCTTTTGACGTTATTCGTGGAGACCGGAAGAAACCATACTTTATCACTGCTATGCTAGGTGAGTTATTCTTTGCTGCAATTGAAGTATTTTCAAATGCCTTTGTAGTTTGTAGCATGTTTTTATGTATATTCCTTCCTTTCTGGTGATTAGGATACGGAGGAGGTCTTGCGTTAGCGTTTGTGGTGCTCTTTTTGACCCAAGCTGGTCAACCGGCCCTGCTTTACATTGTGCCATGTATGCTCATCCCCTTGTATATTGTGGGCGGAATTAAGGGACAAATCCCGGATTTATGGAAAGGAACCATCAGTATTACCGAAGTTGAACCCTAGTTGCTACTACTAGGTGTATTGGACGAAAACTTGATCGCTGATATAAACCAACCAGTCAAAATTATATTGACAGGACAAGATGCTCGTTAGCTAATGCAGATGCAACCTTGACTGAGTTTTTCGCTATTTTCTACAATAAAAATGAATTGTGTAGTCGTTATCTTGACTAAATAAATACAACAGCAACTACGCATTATATAGATGAGTTTCCGATATGAATCCAATATAACCGCGATACATTTATTACTCAGCATACCTGTGGATACTACATATTGTTTAAAAGTTGACATTTTCGAAATGTCTCTTTATTCGAGTGATTTTGCAATAGTATATGTAGAAATTGAAATTGCATGAGTGGACATCTGGACTCATGTTACTTGCACAGGAGATTAATTCGGTTGCAAATGGACACACAATAGTAATACTTGAAGTAGCCTACTGCACTACTTCACTCCAACTATTCATTAATACCCCAACTAATTGGCATGTATGAAACAAAGCTGCCATTGCTATTGATCCACTTCACTGGAACTAGTTCGCATCTCAGCATCTGATGCTTCATGAACGGTACTATTAATTAGAATACAATACAAACACTGAATAATCCAACAGGCCTGCTTTCTTAGTTTCGTTTCCAGTTGTTACTTAGCTATGGTTGTCAAACCACCGTTTCTGTAAGTGTAGCGAGTGTCCCTTGAACTCTGTTGAAATGAGAAACGTCCCTTCGTCCAGAATGATTCTGAAATCATATTGGCTTTGCATTTTATTTTTACTGTTTCGTACTTCTCAAACTCTGGAATTCGAGGACTTTTTCGAGAATGGGGCTGTGGATGATGCAGATAACTACGAGGTATGGAAATTAAAAATTATATATGCTTCTCAGTTAACACAACTCAAGATGCTCTATGCACTAGGTTCGCCAAGGAGTGCAAGTCCCTTACGAGTTCCAAGATTTCGTAAAATCGTCTCGAGAGCACGAAGCAGTAAGCAATTTTACAATTACTACCACAGAATTTCTTGTGACCTTGTGACTTTTGTTGCATCTCAAAGTTTTTCACGATTGACTGCAGGACTTAGAAGTGATCCTGAATCCAGGTCCAATGATAGCACCAGACATTATTATTCGTCAATTTGTGGATTCCAAAGTAAATGTGGATAAAATGATGCAAGAAGCTGGACTCCTGTCCACCAAGTATAATTTTTCCAAGACTTATGAAAACGAGGACTCAGAGGACGAACCTCTTTCAGATGCAATTGAAGACTCCAACCCAATTCTCAACGAGATTCCAGACGAAAATACATTAGCAAACTACGACAATCACCCAGCTAATGAACTGAAAGTATTCAATGGACAAGGACCTTGTCGAATGAAGTAAAGCATTAAGTTTCCCAATTGTAGAATTCAAAATTAAATAGTACAGAGTTCATTTTAGCTAATCAGCAGATCAGTCCACATTTTTAAGTTGCTTTCGAAATGTGATTTCTAGGTTGAGTGGCTTAGCTGGCAACTTTAGCCTTAACTTCACACAGGACTGCATCATTCTCCTGACGACTCCGGAGAAACGTTCAAGGATTGTTTTAAATTGTTCCCCAGTAGCTCTTGCCAATTGTTCCACTGACAGAGACACTCTTACCGTCAACTTAAAAGGAGACATCAAATTTGGAAGGAATTCTTACGTTTACTGTGGGCCTAATGCTCAAGTGAGGATAAGTTCAATTCGAAGGAGAATGTCTATAAAGATAAAGCAAGCAAATAACAACGACGAAGTCTCTGAATGCTCATTCCATTCTCGGAAGCCAAGAGATCTTAATACGGATATAATGGTGAGCGGTGGTGCGTCCGAAACGTCAGGTTGTGGACGACTTGGAAGAAGTTCGAAGGTATAGTTCAGCAGATGAGTACCTATACCTCTACCACTAATAAGAACTACTAAATATCTTTTTAATGTTTCAGATCGTAGGTGGACGTAGAGTGTCTCCAGGGTTGTTTCCTTGGGTGGCTCAACTGGACATAACTCGTACTGATGGGACACAGACTGCTTGCACAGGTTCCTTGGTATCCCCAGAATATATACTCACAGCAGCCCATTGCCTGAAGAACGCTGAGTCTATCAGCGTCTTCATGGGAGGAACGGATCGCCATGAGTTCACAGGAAGTGAAATTACTGTTCAGGTTAACTCTACACCAACGACGTATCCTGAATTCCTCATTAGACTTACATTCCTATTGACACTGAGTGCGTTGAATGTTCTTCTAGGCAGAAAAGTACATTCTTCATAGGAAATGGAGCTCCAGAACGCTTACAGCCGACATTGCACTGATAAAGCTAACGGACGCTGTGAAGTACACAGATGATGTCTCACCGATATGTCTGCCCTCAGGAAAGCTGACTCAGGAAGATTTCAATGGACGTAAAGGCGTTGCCGTTGGCTGGGGACGAGTAGACTCGAAGAAGAAAGCTCCACGTCAACTCTACCGTGTCCGGTTACCTTTCCTCAGTGAACAAAGATGTAAAAGCATTTACAGGAGATTTTTCATCCCCAAGATAATGGTGTGCACTGACTCAACTGTGGACGCAGCGATTTGTTATGGGGACAGTGGAGGTCCGCTGATGTACAAGCGAAAGGACAAAGTGTATCAGGTAAAAAAGCTGCAATTGTTTCTCTGCTCACTCACGCGGGGCATCGAGAGATTCTCAAAGTCTCAACGTCTCAACGTATTTCTCATTTCAGATTGGAATCGCATCGTTCAGCCTGAGCAAGACTTGTGGTGCTAGTCCCGATGTGTTTACTCATGTAAGGGAGTACGTACCTTGGATTGAAAGTCGGATTAAATCTGACGACAGTTAATCACATTCATTTAACGCTATTTATTGTAAAAGCTAAGGTTTCCTCCTGAATAAAAAGGCAGTTCACAATCTCGGTGGAGAGAGAAGGATATTTTTATCTGGGTGTTATCTTGTGTAGGAGGATTTTTGACCAGGATGAAGATTTTAATGTTGGGCTTTGCATACACATATAAATATGTAGCCGTTTAGATAGTCCGATTGTCATTCAAATTTTAGAGAATTCACATCGTGGAACTGGAGGAGGTTGTAGTAAAAAAACAACAAGTGGAGTGGACACTGTTTTTGTGCTGTGGATCATTCTAGGCACTCCTGTTTCTCTTAAAATTTGTATTTCAGACCTTCTTAAAAACTGAAATTCATTCTTCTAGCTGTTACATCCAGATCAGGTGAACTTTTACCTGTAAAGTTTATTTCGAATTTGAGCCACAATGGAAGTTCAGAGATTAACTCGCCCAAACTCAATTTTTATTCCCCGAGACAAACCTTCTCCGTCATTTTTTGATAATGCTATAGTTATCGAAGAAGTAGAAGACAGCGAAGAATCCGATTCGGATGAAGAAGACTATCTTAACTCGAGAGGTTCGCAAGTTATTGGTCCAGAGCAGGTGTGGAACATAATCAACGATGTGTCAACGCGAACTGCACTTCCCAAAGGCCTGTGTAAGGAAGTTCCCATGCACATTTCCATGACAGGATCAGTAATATCAACTGGAGGTACAATTTGTCAATCTGTAAAGGTCAGAAACAATCTCAGTCAACAATGAGCCGGGTGAAATGAAATGCATAATAAATAAACAAGAGTTATGTGTTTTTAGGAAGATTTGCTTCGCAAAATATTGGATATGAACGGATCGGTGTCATCAAGTGTAAACCTGAACATCTCTCACGTGATAGCATCGTACGGCGTGAGTGAGAAGGTCATGAAGGCGAGATCATTGGGGATTCCTGTAATGAAAGTAGAGTGGGTTCAAGCAGTGTGGGACGCATGTCGCTCTGACCCTTATTGCCACGCTTCCCAGGAAAAATTCAACGCGTACCTCTGCCCACTCTTCCACAACGTCCAGTTTGGTCTATCCCGTCTGATCCCGAAGGATGTGGCAAAATGTCTTCGATCCAAGATTGCTGCACATGGTATGAGTTTAAAATCCTATGTGCACGCTTTTAAAATGACACGTCATTGTACTACAACACTACTCCCTCATTCTAATGTTAATTTTAATAATCTCTTGCTTTTCAGGTGGACAGGTGTGCAGCAAACTGCAATCAAAACAATCTGTATACATAACAACTTCACCTATGGACCCTATAAACCTTACAGCAAAGCAATTGTCCATCCCAATCGTGTCTCCTTCTTGGGTCTTTTCATGTGCAATTTCGAAAACATTGGAAAATATCAAGTTTTATGAAATATCGTGTACAAATCGGACTTATTTGTAGCCATTGTAGCTTTGTTTTCCAAATGTTTTGTTCCTAATGATTCGCAATGAATTAAGTATTCGCCATGCAGTATTTGCCAATAAAATTAAACTGTTGAATAAAGCGATATGATCCTGTAAAATTTAAAAGTAAGTATTTTTTAAAAATCTGTGTTCATGTGTTTTCAGGAAGATTTTCATGGAAAAGGAAAGCAGGGAATCATACGGAACGACGGTAGGCGTCACTGAGCAAGTGGAGGGAAAAAGTGCGGGAAATTCTCGTCTCCTTTCTTCTCCAGGGATCCTTTCGTGTGTGTAGCATCAGATTAACACACGTGCAGCTGGACGTCAGCTGAAGAATCCCAAGTTCAGTTTTTGGAGGTGGTTGACAAAAGATTTACTGACTACTCTCAGTCTTATTTCAAACTGTTCTTTGTTAAGGAATTCTGCTGCTTACCTTCTGAACTATTCTGAAGTTTGTCAAACTCTCCAAAATTTCAAAAAAGTTCTTAGAGTGATCAGAATAATCGGTAAGTATGAGGTCTTTTCAACTCCTTTTGATGGGATTCGTTTTTGAAAGGAATCAGCCTTGTCGTGGTCAGGAATGATAAACTGGTTGTTTTGAAATCGAACAGGTTGGATTTCGAAATGGACACTGATTTGATGCTTCGCCTGGAATCATTGGGCATCTCGACTGTAACTAATGGTGGAGAATTAAGAAAATTGGCAACGGAGATGTTCCGCGAGGGTATGCGATGTCCAGATGCAGCAGGACCGGTGGACCCTGTTCAGTATGCATGTGAGAGGGTGGAGGCAACTGTTCTTGAATCATTACCCTGGAACTATGTAAGGAGTTTACTTTGACAAGGTTAAGTTAATGTGTACGCTTTTGGTATTTTTGGAGATTTAAGAAAATGCTGTGTATTTCAGTGCAAGTTTGTCAACTCAATGACACTTGAGGAGTTAAAACTTCATGAAGATAAATTGGTACGTTTTCGTGGTATGATTCAAGAAGTTTACGATCCAGCTATGTACAGAGGATACGGTAATGTCATTCAGGAAGATGGGACAACGAAGCAGGAGTGTTTCGTCTTTCAGGATGAGTACAATGTAAGATGAATTTTTAAAATACTTCAAGTTGTATGCATGGTTCTTTGATGAATGCACATTTTTAAATGTTTTTATTGAAAAAGGGTACCGTTTTGGATGATAACGAAAATAAGAGCTTTCGAGACCTTGAACAGTATCACTGTATATCTGTTCCTGGTGAAAATCTTTGGATGCGCCAGGTGAGAGTTTTTTTAGCTTGAGTGTGTATTGTATAATGTGTTAGACTTCGAATAGACTTCTTAAATTACAGATAGCCTACGACCTTCATGAACCTAAAGTCTTCCAAGAAGGAAACAAGTATGACGAAATTATCAGTGAGGAGCAAAGGAATAGTACCTTTGCCTTCCCACTGCCTAGTATGTATGAGGATGATATGTTGAAGGCGTGCATTGTGAAGGTATGAAATGGGTATACTGAAAACGTTTAACGAGTTGATAATGTGATTAAAATTTTTTTACCAGGTTTACCAGGTCCCTTCCGGCCTTAAAATGAATCAAGTCTTCGACTTCTACGGCATTTTGTCTCTTTACACAGAAGGTGAAGACGTGTCATCCCACAATGATGAGTTCGAGAAAGCAGTATGGCCAGACAATATTACTTTTATGCTATAAATAATACTTACGGAACCTGAACTTATCTTTGTAATCAATATTAGAATGATGAAGACGCTGAGCGGATGGTGAGAGACCCACGTCCCCAATTTGTTCCTAGAATTCACTGCGTCACGTACATACCTATTTCTCCGGAACGAGTGCTGGAAACAATCCCACGAGGTGTGACATAGCATACAGTATATATCTTGCTCCAAGTCTTACAGAAGATTCATTTTTCATTAAAAAAATTGCAGGACAAGGAATTCAAGATTGCGTACAAATGCTTGAGAAAATCTTAAGGGATGCGTTCATGGGAGATGAAGTTTCAATGAAGTACGCCCTTTGCAACCTGATTTCAAACATGTACGACTGACAGATAATTTTAAATTAAGTGCGTACTACTTTCGTAAGACTATTTATAACCAGTGGGGAATTGATTTATAGCGAGGCGAGGGTGTATAGTGGCAACCCAGTAGGATGCTTTCCTGTTATGATCTCAGACATTCACAACGACAAAGTTGGCAAAGCGTTCTCGCAAGTAGTTGAAGCTTTAACCCCGAAAAGTTATTTTATTGATAACTTACAAACCGCAGCGAACACAATTCCGTTTGCTCCAGTGTAAGTGAGATTTCTATTTTTGATCACTTGTGTCATTGTATTCGTTATATGTGTTATTTCCGTTTACTTTCAGGAAGGATTTTCGGACTAATAAACTGAGGAGCGGATTACTCCAACTATCTGATGGGACTCATTTAGTAGTCCAGGATCTGACAAGAACTAATGACATCCAAAATCCGGGTAAAGGACTTACTTCCTCAGGTGGTTAATATTTTGACCTTTTCGTCACAGCGCTTCTGTCATTTGGGATTTTGAGAATTTAAGAGACATTTATAACTATTGCATGTTGAGAAAGATACTTTAATTGAGATAACTTGGCTGGAAGCTACAGTGCTGCGGATTATTGATGGAAAGAAATAGTTAGATAAAAGGGGGCACGCAGATTATTATTCATGTGAAAATGAATGCTGAAGTAAAGAGCCGGAGGCTGAAGTAGAAATTGAGTTGAGTGGAGAACATTTCTGCGTTCTAGAAACGGCTGACTTTCATTACTCCTTTCAAGCCTATTCTTCAGCTCAATACTTATGGGGCGTTTGATGGCCCTGAGATAATTATTCATTTCTGAATTGCTCCTGTCCGTCAATACACAGGGGACATGTATATTTAAAGTGGGAACTGAGCTCAGACTGTGTTCTAACCACAAGCTCTTCGTCATAGTCATAAACAGACATAAACTTATTCTGTACGCTCATGTTTCTATTATATTCGTCTCCGAAAATGCTCCACTTCCCTTGATACTAACTTCAAGTGAAAGTTCAGGAGAAATAATTTTCATGAATTAAGTTCAAATTTATAAATGACAATGTCGAGGAAACAGATATTTGGTCGAAGGACCCATAAGGTATTGCTACTGTGCTACAACTGCTTAAATTACCTATTGTAGTATAGAATTAGGTCTTAAACAAATTTCGCCCATTCTAACGTGCCAACCATCCCGGATACCTTTAAACTCAGATCTTGCGCTTAACAAAAGATAACATGTTCAATATTGTCATGTGCTCATACTAATGAACAGATAATTATCTATTGCAGCCAAATTGAACATGCTAAGTCTCGAAAAACTTATTGAGTGGCAAACACTTCCGTACAACTATAAGTATTCGCAGCTGGATTTGAACCACGATATTCCGGTTGTAATACTTTCTAGAAGCCGAGCTGTCTTGCAAACTCACGTAAGAGATAAAATAGTATTCTCTTTTTCCCCTCTAATGCTTACAAACTAAATCCGGCACAATCAATAATTTACAGAATTTAACAGTCGTTCCGTGGTGTCAACAAATTCAGTGCATTTCGATGCATGACGAGGTGGTAAACCCAACTTTGATGTGGGCATTGAACAATGTCGATGCCATGAATAGTCTCCGTTGCTGCTTGCAGGAGACGAAAATGAAAGAATGTCCTGTAATAGGAGATTCACTTCAAGATGTAAGAAAAGAACTAATTGATTCATATAATCGATGTAAGTAATTACCTTAATTAATAATTGCTGTTTGACGAATAGCTGATAACGGGGGATTTCGTTAAGAGTCGCCAAAACAACGATCCGTCAAGGCATATGAATGAAGAAGATTTGACCCGGTGCCTGACTATGACTAAGTATGTTGATTCATAAAATATGCTTGCAATTTGTAATCATGCACATGAGATTGTCTGAACTTTTTACTTTTTGCAATGTAGGTGTTTTGCGAAGTTGTATTCTTCAGGAGAGGTAACCTATGACATGTGGAAAGAAGTTATGTCCCTGGAATCAGAAAGGAAACGGCGCCTGGCGGAGATGCCTTTCATGAGCTGAAGACGTAAGATCGAAAAGAAAATTTTGTACCGCGACCTCTTCATAGCATAATTTGGGTATTATATTTTAACCTGTACGATTCTAATAAAACTTGTTAAGTCTGAAAAGCCGGGTTGAGTGGAGGCAGAAGCTAAATTAGGTTTTTTCAACAAACGAGCAAACAAAAATTAATAGTCTCATTTTGCCGTGCGTGGATTGACGCGAGATTGAATCGCTCTATTCGTGTGTGCTTAAGGAGAAAGAATATAAATGTGAAATTCCATCCTGGACAAGGGCTCAACTCAACTCAGTACTCGAGAGATGATGATGAGCTCTGGTACTACACCATGAGAATATTAATCAACAAGAGAAGGGATGTAGAGCCTGTGAAAGTGCTTTATTTCCTGAGTTGGAGTTGGAAGCATGATTAAAATATCGTGGTGGAATATTTCATGGTGCACGGAAATAATGCAATCCTGACATTTTATCGCAGGAATCGGTTATGATTTCAAAAAATGCCTGTGAAAGGGTACTTCCGCTTTTCCGCACATTTGGAGTAGTATTGAAATTCGAGTGGCTTATTATGAGGACTCGTTTCCAGAGGCGAAATAGGGGGGTTAGGAGGAACTCCCTATTCATAGCTCTGGACCAGTAAGTAAATCATATACAATATTCTGTGTGCTCTAAAAAGCTTTTAAGCTCGCGATTCGACGGTATTGATTCTTCTTGTGTAGTCAAGAAATCTTTTATTCTTCACCCATTCGAAATATTACATCACGCCTTTTTCGCTTTACATGTCATACTCAATATTGGCCGAGTCTTCTTTACGCATTCGATCCACTTGCTACAGTCTCCGCAACCTACGTCCGTGAATTATTTCTCTTTCTGCAGTAAACATAATTCCAGATGTTCAACTACCATTGTGATTACTGTGCTAAACCGAAAGAGTTTGTACACCAACCACCCCACGAAAAAGAGTCAGAATAATTCCTTTGTCTTATTGATTTATGCATTAGAACTTCCAGAATTCAGCATCAGTTGTGTTTTACATTATTTAAGGCTCTGCCAACAGGCATATAAAAACGCGATGCTCTTTATTGTAGTAGTCCTCCTCCTCATGGTGGTAGATTTCCACCGGATCTTTCAGAGAGTATCTCCTGGGCTTTTGCTTGCTTTGAGTTGTCCTTCAACTTTATTCTGACAGTGTGCGAACGAAGCATATCACTTTCAACTTCCACTATATACACACACAAACACCAGACAGAAGTGCGAGTTTACTCAAACTTTCTCTTCTCATCAGATTGTGCCGATGAATTATGCCCTGATGTGCAGTACGACCAAAGCTGCCTTTTGCCTTATGAAATGAGAATGTACCTGATCATGGATGTCGAAGCAGCGGAAGTCATTCACGAGAAAGTTACATGGCACATGCATTCTCGCTTAATGGACGCTTTTATCACGAAATACAGCCAGTTTGCTGTGACTCTGTTGGTTCACAACTTGTGGAGCTCACAGCTCATCCACGAAAGCTTCATTAGCAGTTCAGTCAAGCTGTTTTTCCTCAATAATATGATCTCCGTGCTTTCACTACATGACCGGACAGAACGGCTCCTTTCGCCTTTCAAATCTTTATTTTTATGATTCTTCAAATGCGTCTTTTAGTGAAAACACAGACCTCTGCTGCTTCCCACAGCCCACAAATTTTGACATTTTAATTGCAATGTTGACGAAACTGTTTTTACTCCTGCTGCCAGCATTTCCATTTCAAGAGCAAAAGTAAGCAGCTTCAAACAACCAATATTTACCAAAGCTATCCCTCCAAGTTGCAAACCGTAGAATAAAGACTTGAAGACCATTCGATAATGAATTCCTGCAGAGAAACTTTCGCCGTAATCAATGAAACACAACTCTAGTTCCCACACACAGCATTTCTTATTTACTTAGTCCACGAGCTCTCAAAGGTTGAATGCTTGTACAAACGTCAAGAAAGAAAATACATGTGTGCCTGTCACCTGCATTAATTGATGTGTAATTCAATAAAACAAAAGTTTAGAAAGGAAAGAATTGCGAGCATAATTTGACACACAAGTTGGTGAATCGACGCCCAGGGTCCAACAAGCATTTGCTCACATTGCATAAATATATTGATGGTTTGTAACTCTTTGTAAGTTTGCGTGTTGTGTACGTATGTTTGTGTGTATTTGCATGGATGTATCTATTTCCAAGCAAATTCACGATACTTTAACTTTCATGGTTGAATGTTTTGCGAAGCGCATGACAAACAGTAATTACACTAAGACATTTTTCAAGAATCAAGACGAGCGTGTGTGTATGTGGAGATAAGGTTGACAAATTTGTACGAGTGGATGGGTGTTGAGAAAGTTGAGGGAGAAGTTTGTTGGGAATGCAATAAAATAATATACATAAAATGTAGCGTGATGCATAGATAGAAAGTTATTAAAGTAGGAAGTTTGATGGAGGTTACTTGGGAGGAATAAGATTGGGCCGATGTGGTCTGAAATGGGATAATGTTTGTCCCCAACTTATATTATAGTTTCGGTCTTGAGTCGAGGATAGATAAATCTCCCTGGGATTTAATTACCTCGGAATTAGTAATGAGATAGCTATTTGGCTCCGTCGGGAGTTCGAAATAGTTTTAAATCGAATGAATTCCGCCTCTCGATTATTATTCAGCGTCTACATTTCTTTAAGAGGATTTTGCCCCAATCTCCACTTCTTTGAGAGGTTCGGAAAGTTATTGTAGAAAAGTGATGGTGATGGTGGTGGTGGATGATGTGGAGAAAGAAAAAACGAGAGAGGTAGTGTTGGGACAGATTCCGTGCAGAGAAGCAGCTTGAATCTTAGATCGGGAGAACTCATAGATTCATCGTCTACAATCTTTTTCATGAATAGCTCCTTCAAGAACCACAAGTTGAGGAGAAAACTGTTGAGTTGTGTGAGGCAAAGTGAGGCTGCTGGTGCGCCTGTGTCCCGAATTCCGGAGAGTCGGAGCCTCCAAGACACTCTGCTCTGGCTTATCGGTCGGATGACACCGCATGAAATCGGATGGGTGTAGAGAACATCGATGGGTTCCTCCGTAGTAGGAATGAGTCCTCCAACCGAAGTGCCCGTTTTCGGGCCATGTGCTCCCTATCCACTCTTCATTCTTACATTCTCCACCACGGCTTCCATCGCCATCAGAATCAGAACAACAGTCTCGCACAGCCTCTGCTCTTTCAACATTCTCCAGTCTGGACACCCACCTCCTCAGGACTTGTTCTACTAATACTGCTAGTAGTCAGCAGGACTCTCACTACTACTACCTGTCCACCAAAAATAACTCTCACTTCCCCTCTAATGGGATTTACTAGCTGTGAAAAATACCCACAAACAATTTCATCTCGCTCCAGCTCAAATGTGCTTAAGTGATTTCCCTGCTCTCACTTTCTTCACACACACACACACACACACATCTCAGTATCTCTCTCTCTCTCTCTTCACTCTCTCTCTCTCCTTAAACATCTCCTGAATCTCCTCGTTCGTATGGCAGTTCAGATCCGGTGTTCTCTCATGTTTTGATTTAGCAATCGCCAAAGACCATAATTTAGCGGATTCATTTCCTCCATCTAAAATACCCAATAAACCCGTCCTCCCAATCCCCTTCTTTTAAATGGAACTCTCCCAGAATGATTTAGACTCACTCATTCAGTGCACCTGTTGGCCAACTTCCTTTTCAGTGAGTTCCCAACTTAATTCCTTCCACGCCAACAAACTTCATCGTCAATTATGTGGCGTGATACTAATAATACCTTACTAGTTCTAAGAAACTGTGAACCTCATAGAAGCTACAGCAGGACTGCTTCTACTACTACTACTCACATTACAATCATCTCGTCAAAAACTATTCGTGCTACTAGATCGTGTATAAAATAAATATATTCCTTTGTGTGTGGTAGACTAAGGTGCTCTCTCTCTCTGGAATCTGTCAGGTACAGCAGGATTACATTGTAATAATAATAGAGAAGCACACAGTTGAATAGATTGTTTTCATAAAAGAGAGTAGCGATTTGCGTACGATGTTGTGTGAATGTATGAGTAGGAGTGAAAGGAATTACATAACAGATTGTCGTTTGGAGCCCATCATATAATTGACAGTCTGACTGACGGAGCAATTTTAGAGGACAAATGTGTAACAGTAAGTAGAGGTAGGAGCAGTTACTGTACGTACACCCAATTTTGCCCATGTTTGAGGAACTTGTTTGACCCGTATCTTCATTAACTTGGCAAATTGTGTGACTGATCCGCACTTAGCATACTTTGTTTGTATTTGCAAGTCGGAGTGTGTACACAGACAAATATTATTGTACAGCTGCAGACGCCGTTGACTGAGTGAGTCTTTTGAAGTGAGTTTTGGGAGAAAGCGATTGACAGCGTGAGAGGATGAGTAGTTTCGATCTCGCGTAGTTTTGAGATGAGTGGAATAATGTCAAAGTTCGCGTAGGTCGAAGAGTGAAAAATCAATGATGGAAGGCAGTCCGGGAGTAATAAACACGGAAGGGGGGGACCTCAGTGGTCCTTACGACGAGGTGAGTTGGAACTTGGGGGTGAATGGGTCAGAGGAACTGGGTATTCCCGATAATGGGACCAATACAACGGTGGTGCTACATGAGCTGGGATATTCTACCCTTCATATCATCATCTCTTCCATCTTACTCACGTTCATGATGATTGTAGTAGTGATTGGAAACATGCTCGTCATTATTGCGATCGCGACGGAAAAGTCTCTGAAGAATCTTCAGAACTGGTTCATTGCGTCTCTGGCAGTGGCAGATTTCTTCGTGGGACTTTTAATAATGCCGTTCTCGCTGGCAAACGAACTCATGGGGTACTGGATTTTCGGGAGTGTGTGGTGTAGCATACACTCAGCGATGGATGTACTTCTCTGCACTTCCTCAATCATGAATATATGCCTCATCAGCTTAGATCGCTACTGGTCAATCACACAAGCTGTGGACTACTTGAAGAAACGAACACCTGCCCGAGCAGCTGTAATGATTGGAATGGTATGGGTCTTGTCAGCCTTAATCTCAATTCCTCCTCTGCTTGGATGGAGAGATCCAGATGCACTGACCAATTCACTTGTGCCCACATGTCAAGTAAGTTTGATTTCATTCCACCCACGTTCATCCTTCTTAAAGTCGTCTTCTTTTTACGCCCGTCTTTAATTACACCCCCTTCCTTAGATCTCAATTTGCTCTGAATTATTCACGTCCCCAGTCTCACCTTTATACTCCACGACACACAATAGACGAACGATAATGATAAACGCGCTTAACGCTCTCATAAAAGAATACACTCTTCCCTCCCTTCGTTGGTCCTACTCCGAAAACCTCGTCAATGATACACACAATGTTTAAATCTCTGAGCTTCAATCGAATGCGAAGGACTTTCTTTCACTCACCATAACTTTGATCACACTACATGTGTATTTGAGTTGAGAAGGAAGCTTAATGAACTTTCCTCGCTCAAGAGAACATCAATAGAATTACTTCCGAGTTTGTACATGCTGTAAACCCACGAGGAATATTTTCCTTCGTGTTAATGATGAATTCTTGACGATTCTGTATTCACACTGCATCTCTTCTCTTTCATTAAAAGTCTTCGTTTCATTAACATTATCGACGTACTCCGTCGTTGGCTTAGCCTCTGTGTGTATTCCTCACGGAAACTCATAATCGAGCTTCGATTGAAAGAATCAAGGACGAAGGCACAGTATTCTTCCCCTTTCCGTATCCATTCTAACAATTCTAAGCAAACTTTCTCCTTGCTTAATTTGCCTCGTAACTTGCAGCATCATTTCCCACGTCCTGTGTATGATGATGATTACAAAAGCACAGTTGAACCCAGAAGTAATTCACTAAATATTCTTCTACTCCTTTCGTTTGTCCTACACACGAAATACTTTCATCCTAACTTACTAATGAATCAAAGAAACACGAGGAATTCTTTTCTCCATGGAAAACTAATTATTTCTCTGAAATGCAGCGTAATTTTGCAAATCAACTTAATTGATCATGAAATCGCGTTAAAGTTAACAACACAGCAAGACGTTGCACTCGAATGGAGAGATGCGAGTAAACTCTGTGAGAAGCTTTATAGCTGTATAAGATGACAAGGGATATCGATCAGGGCCATATAGAGTATCTTCGTCGTGTGTCTGCTGACAAAAAGTGTATTTTTCATGTCATCGCAAAACTGCAAGCAATACCGTTGGCGTAAAATTTATTACGGTGTTGAGCTCACAACGTGATTTTGAAGATGTTGTGTGTGTGTGTAACACGAGATTTCAAATAATGTTATAGGAATCCGGAGTTCTTTTTCGAGTGAGTCAGCCATAAAGAATAATTGTAAAAGTCAGCAGAGTACACTTGAGTTTGGTAGCGAATGATTTCGATAATGTTGCGCTACAAACTACACGATTCCACGTTTTATCCAGGAACTTGTAATAGGGTGTATCACCGACGTTGGACACATTTTATTGGGCTTGCTACTACATAAAGCACATTACACGAAAGCATCAGAGATTGAAGCATTTGCATGTGGATTCAGTTGCCAGTCTATAATTCACAGGAACATGAAAAGCTGAATCGTAAAGTAGAAAAATAAAGCGGTTGGAGATTTTTAGTGTACGAATACTGCACCACATAAATACACACACACACACACACAAACATCCTTTCGCTTGGAAAGCAGCAAAAATTCGTTTCATCTATGAAGCAAGTTATGTTACCTTTTAGATGAATTTGGTATGTGCTCCAGTTGTGGGATCTGCATTTGATTTGTGGCTGGTTGTCAGAACTACCCAAAATCAAAGTGGAAAAATTGGTAGTTCTGTTCTAGCACCTAGCTCTACCATATCTGCAATTTTATTGCTTTTATTCAGAAAGTGAAATGATTCCGATATGTAGTGTTCCTCCATCTGATGCTTGCCATTACGGCTTCGCCTGCTCTTGACTTTCTCCGAACTTCACATCAATGCTTCGATTGTTTCCATCCTTCGAGAAGGAAAATAAGCGTAAAATGATGATAAATTATTTCGTATCGCGCTCATTCTTTCATGCGAATGTACTCCTCTTGTGTTAGCAATATTATTTCCTGCGAAATGAGCATTCCACTTTCTCCCACAACCGATATCCTATAAAGCTTCCAACTGAAGCGGACAACATGGACATCCTGAACGTTTTGTACGGGCACTCACTTCACTAGATGCACAATAGCTCAGTTGAAGGCAATGATCATTCATGTTGGTGAGAATGCAGGGCCTCGTAATTTGCAGTGAATATCCTCGAATTCCAGACGTCTGTCTATTCTGCTCCACATAAATTATACGCCACACTCACTCCATACCCTTCAGTGTAGAAACAACACTGTCTAAATCATAAAATTACCAATAAGGACCTTATTTTGTACATTTTGGAACATTAGCATGAACTTTCCCACTCTCTCTCTATGAAGCTGTCCTGATGATAATTCTTTAATGAAGCTCATGTGCACGAATGGAGCTCTTCTCAGTCCTGACCATTTCACTCTTCCTTCTCTCTGGCTCCCACCGTTGTTCTTGATTAGAGTCGAAACCATGTCTGCTTTTAATGTTCCTCTCGGTCATTTTTAAGCATGACTGCTCTACTTCATGAAATCTGTGGGTGTCCATGACTTAAATACGATACTCTTTACACAGTTGTCAACTTTGAGGCTTGTGTTATGTGGCTTTCAGGCTTCCGCCTCAATTGCTTTCGGTCACAGCGATTTATTTATCTGATTACCACTTCATTTCATTCCTTTGATATTGCTCAAAATCTGATACGGAAGTTATTCAAACATAACTAACATGGGTTTCGTAATCGCTCTATTCTAGTTAGTAATCCAATAACACCAGTTCTCCACTGTATACGTAAATAATTACCTGCTCAATATTTGCTAGAAGATCCCTTGCATTGTGATAATAATGTCGTAATCCAATTTGCGTTGTCAATACGGGATTTATCTTTCAGTAGATTAACTGATTTTCCAGGTAGAAAGTAATCAAATAGAATGTAATACTGGTCAGTAAACTGTGTACTTACCACAAGATTGTAATGACCCTGTACCTACAGTTAAGCACAGTTCTAGTGTAAGGTCTTCGATAATAACCTTCCAGGATGAAAGTACAATAATGAGGTTGCAGCGAGAAGAAGAAGTTATTGAGCAGATTAGCACACTTGTTCTGCAACTCAACTGACCAGTTTTTGTTTACGCCGAGGAAAGAAAGTTTGAGGATGAACATACTTTTAAATGTATTGAGTATTTTATGTTGGAAGAATCGTTTTTCAGCATGATTTAACAATAAATAAGAACACAGTAGGACTCTGGAAAGTAGAAACCACTGCTGACGAAGACTTGAGCAGGTGCTGGGTTCCCACAAGTTTCTTCAAATAGGAGATATTCCTCGTGTAGAGAACAACGATCATGTATGCGAAATTGCGAATCTTCCATGTTCAGAAACCATTTGGCTTTAAGCCCACATACCTTCAAGGCGTGTAAGTATATAGGTCAATTTCAAGCGAAGGTTGCTCACTGTCCAGAATACTAGTTTCCGTCGAGTCAGCACATTCTCGATAGCACAGCTTTATTAGATGATTGAACAAATATGTTTCTCAGCTTAAGGAGAAGAGGTTTCGCAAGATTGGGTTTCAGATATGCAAGCTGTAGCATAAGAAGTTATGTCAATTAATTATTTTTCCCTGAATTGTTGCCAAATATTATTTCAACCTTGAAAGCAACACAACTTAAGTCTTCCGTGACAGGTGAAAGATGATCTTTGACTCCTGTGCAACTTTTTTTTCTTACCACAGAAGAATCCGGGTTCTGTCCCCCTCCACCTCCCTCTTTTCTCTCCTCCCCCAGGTATTCTTCTTTCGTTCAACTAATTGTTGAGAACCAAGTGTCAAAATCAATCAATGCTAATGGAAGCTGGTGGACCAGAGGAGCATTTGTTGGTACGCCATCTCCACTTGGCACACATCTCAAACTTACTCTGCTAAAAGTATACTTTGTTTCTAAAAGTTGTGACAGAAATTTTTCTCGGGCCATGATCGCTGTTTCTAAACCCAACTTCCTGTGTGATCCATATTTTTTGTTTCATTCTATTGATTTTGCCTATTCTTTCATATGGGTTGGAAACTATTATAGTTTTTGTTCTAATCCAAGCTGCATCTTTTGCTGAGCCTAAACTTATTTCTGTTGGTTGCGAGAAGACTCCATTTTGATTGCATGAGAAAGTTACAAACTTTCTAAACTCAACCGAGTTTATATTCCAAAAGAAAGAATTATGAAGATGTAATTCAACAAACTATCCTTGCTTTTAAATTCTAAGGGGAAAGTCAGCTCCACCTGAGTTATATCGTTCATTTTACTTCTTACTTATGGGAGATTGTGCATCTACTTCTGCATGCACTTTATGTGAAGGATTGGATGACCGAATTTATCAAATAAATTTATCAAATCTAATAAGAAAAATGCTCTATATTCTGTATCGTCTCTTTCTTCTAGTTCTCTCGACTCATTCCGATCTGTCGACAAGAATGTTCTTTGATTTTTTCACGCAAATAAAGTGCCATTATACTTAACTCCTAGACTGAAATGATTAGAAATAATTTAACACCCACATATTGCCATTCCCTTCAGATTTACTTCACATGTGGTTGTGTGGCTTAAGTGATCTTTAATTTATACGCATCTGTGGGATTCATTTCATCTCCTTGCCAAATCTTTCTATCTGTAGGTAAGGCTTCACTTTTTAAAGCGAAGAAGCAGATGGGGAGTGAAGTACTAAAGTCATTTGTGTAACTTAAATCAACCACAACGTAACATAACATTTCTTGTTTTCCTACAGATCATTTGAATTGCCTACTTAAAAGTTACAAATGCTGAGAACATTAGTTTAAATATATTTATGAATGCATGCGCTTCTGATATTTTGAAGTGTCTTTGTTGCGCTCCTTTTGTTCAGTTAGTTTAGCACTTACCACCAATACTCGCCTCTACACTGTAGCTGTAAGTTCTTCTTTTCTCATTTAGTACAACAAACTCGTTAGAAACTGTAAAATGGGAGTTGCAAAAAGCGAACTTGTAGTGAGAGAGTGAGTGCGAAACCCTCGTTCAGAGTTGTTCACATCTCCCGTGTACAAGTGTTGAGAGAGTCTCGACAATAATTGAAGCACAAAACTAATAATGACATATGATTACATTGGGAAACAAAAAGTTTCTGACTGAGTATGGAGTAGCACTTTTAGAGTCATACGAGAGGAGAGGAACAAGGAGTCTCACATTTTTTGTTGAACAAAACGAGAAGTGGCACTTCTTGCAAATGCATTTTGGTTCGGGAAGGAGTGTGTGGGAATGTGAATGATCCTTGTGTGTGGAAATAAGTTTGAAATGTTGTTGGAATTCATTAATTATGGGGGAGACGTGGATGGTAAAAAGATAGGAGAAGGACGCCAAATGACTGAGGAAAATGTTGATAATGGAATGACAAAAAGGAGAAAAAGCATTTAGTATGAGTCAATGTGGATTTATTGGTGGAAGTTGACAGTGACGGTAAAGAGGCTTCTTTAGTATAAAGTGAGGTAAGTGGGGGTCGTCGTCGTCGTATAAGGAAAGACGGACGGACCTTCTCGTCGTGTAGAGAAGGGAGAAAGACAAGACGGAACTGGCTGGCATTAGTGAACAATTATCGTAAATATTTCTGAACACGGGGACTGTTCAAAATTCTCGGTGTTCACTCCCTTTCATGTTTCTCTCGCGAAACTTTCTAGTTGGCCCATAACTTCTCATTCGATAATCTGATTTCCAGAGAGGAGTTCTCTCTACTAGTTTGGACGAGATTCCTTCGGCCCATCGTCTATTTCTTATTCAATATAAATTAATTGCCAGGATCATGCCGTGGCATGTCTTTAATGTCGCCTTGGTCGTCGCTCAGCTCATATTTTCATAACCTTCTTCACTCTCATTAGTGTGGACCATGGGGAGAAAGCAATCCTGGGTTTAGACTCTTTAGACCAAAGCAAGACTATATATAGTCAGTGGTGGTCGGAGGTCTGACTGAATCAATTAGCTCGTTTGCATTCCACTCCGCCTCTACCAACTTGCTCCTTTCGTGTCTAAACTAAATCCCTAACAGCGTAACGAGCATGTTCCACCCTCCCATTCTTCTTGGTTGATTAAGCCACCTGTAAGAATTCTTCAAATCCAATTAGTCTCCTTTGCAAGCTCATTTTTGTATTTATTTCGTGCATCAACACCTTCTCTCGGCCCAAGTAATGGGAACTACCTTATTACACTCACACGACTTCATATCTCCTTCCTAATTCCCCCATTACAACTTATATCACTTTATTACTAGTAAAGAACTTGGCAGCCATGACATCATACACACACTCTTAATGGTCCCCATTCCACACACTCAAGATGAAAGAACTCAACGAGAAACCAATCTCCAGAGCATTATTGATACTCCACGGCTCCTGCAATATTACAACGGCTATTCTAAAAATCACTTTGATCTAAACCAGCATTCTGTTTCTGACTCCATTCATCACGCACCCAGGGCACTTCGGGCCCGGTAAATTATTAATTAACCATAAACAGTAGCATATTATTATCAAGCGTGAGCAACAAGGAAATGATTGTGAAGCAGGTAACATTTTATTCCCGATTATTTGCATTAGGACCGGAGGCAGTTGGCAATGGGAGGTTTTGAGTAAATGATACCTAAGAGCGGATCTATCTCACGCCATCAGATTATTATCTGACGTGTACAAACAGTTCGAATGTGAAAGAACGTGTTCAGAACTCCCTGTTGGTTGCATCCAATTGACAAGTTCATCTGTGAATTATTTGGAAGCCGAGCCTCCGTTAGTGTTCACATGTAACAGCCATCCTGTAGATATTGTAGATATTGTAGATATGTGTGTGTAATATGGTGAGAGTGGATGGAGTGTTGTGTGAGAAGGAGGGAGCCGCTACAGTGAAGCATTTAATTTAGTAAAAGTCCTGAAATACTATTCTTCCCAATGCGCCTATCGATTACAACTTTCTCCTATTCGACAAGACGAAGGTTCATCCTGCCCCCTTCCTTTCTCACCATCTAACTGAGCTCCTTTCACTTTATCTCCCCTCTGCTCACTCAGACTCTTTTGGGATAAGTCCAACAAATGCGTCCGTACGAACAAAGCAAATCAGACTCTCGTATAAAAATTCCGTACTCCTCATATAATAAGGAAGCAGAAGAAGAAGAAGAAGAAGAAGAAGAAGAAGAAGCTATGAGCAGCCTGTGCGAGTATTTCTCTGCCCCATCCAACACTACACATACAAACACACAGAAGAAGAAGTACTTTAATGTTAGTGCTGCTTATGTGCTGCTGCTGCTGCTGATGATGGTAGTGGTGGTGGAATCTGAGGAGCTTTTCTCAGCCTCACGATTTCTCCTCCAGAAGAATCATTCTCCAGAAACTACTCTCTCTCTCTCTAGCCTAGATCTCCTAGCTCTCCTAGCTCTCCTAGCTCTCCTAGCTTCTCTATTCATCCAAACCTCCGAAAGAGCTTCTTACAGCTATGCTTTATTATGTAATATTCCTAAGTCTTTGTTTCCCACTTGTTGTCCAACGCGACTTGGATACCAAATACACTCAGCACAGGCCTTCTACGTGACTACGTCGACTACATACTGCTACACGCAGTCAGTCACACACTGAGCCACCCAGTCGTCCTTCCCAGCCCTTTTCTATACGTCTTTCTTCGTGTACTCGCTTTTTTCTCTCTAAACCATGACACTATGCACTACTTAAAAAAGAGAGCCTACTAGCTCGTGCTTTCACCAAGTTTAATCAAATCGATTGTTAGCATAATTTCGGTTTGTAGTTGGGTGGATCAATAGTGTGGCTTTCGTTTTCTATATTAGGTTGCTAAATTATTGTTTCCAAAGTTTGAAATTACTTATGAATAACGTGCCATATCTTCAAACTTTTGTCTCACTCGTCGTACAACTTTTTACACCAACTGTTATGTAACTTACTTGTGTGTCTTTTTAATACTGTAGACACACTGCCACTCACGACTACCCTTGAGTGGTAAATCAGCTTTCATGCAAAATTCCCACATATCCTTGAACTTTGTTCACGATGTTAGCGTAGAATTACCCTCTGTGTACTGCCGGCCGTAAATAATAAATTAGTATATGGCCTTCCACATAATGTAACGGGGGGCTATAAGAGGGAGAGAGAGAGCTCCTTCGAGTATTTTTATGTCCACTAGTGGACACTTGAAAAGAATTGTGGGTCAAGGCATGAATCATTTTTCACAAAATAGACACGCTTGAACTATTTTATAATAAATTGAAGCACCGTGTTATCTCAATGACCACATAAAACTTGTATTTCCTACAGTAAAAGCGTTGAGATGAAATAACAGAGAGGAGAGAGAGAGTTTCTTTCTTCTTGGGTCTCAAAGAAACTCGTAATAAACAAGAATTCAGTGCAAAACAATTTTTACTCTGGTTCCTTGTGTGCAACTGTCACAGAGTTGTAGTTTCGTAGTGTTCAAAAATGCTCACTTTTGTGTCTCCTCACGAACCCGAACTTCCTCTTTTATCATAGAAAAACTCGGAATCCCAGTCATTTACATGAGTTTCATTGCTCCTTTTGAACTGACAAGAAGATTACCTCAAACAGAAGCGCAGCGACAAAAACAGACAATACGAATCAACTGTACACATTATTATATATTGTATTTCCTCTTCACGCATGAAAACAATTCAAAGGACGTAGGACGTTGGTGAGGAGCCTTTCTTAATATTAGTGTAGGAAGATGTAGGTGATGATGGAGATGGAGGAATTGGATGGAGACAGGGTGAAATAATGTCTCGTGGCAAGTTGCATTTCTTGTAATAAATGACAGGACTGAGGAGACTGAGGAGAGTGAAGTTGAGACGGACGGATGGAGGAGAGTTGTGGAAGGAGATCGAGGAGGTTGGGGTTGCCGAGTCAAATGAGGCTGATGAAAGTTGGTGTAAGAGATGAAAGGGTCCAATTAAAGTAGATTCATTGGGACTGAAAGAAGAGTGCTGAGACAATGAGAGAGAGAGAGAGAGAGAGAGAGCCTTGCAATGAAGGATATTGATTTTTTTCATGCAGATCCTTCCGTACTATGACGAAGGGTAGGGCCACTTCCAATCCATATTCTCTCTCTCTCTCTCGAGCAATAAATGAAGGAAGGACGAGGAGATGGAGGAGAGCAGGAGATGACTTGACGAAGACGACGGAGGGAATGGCTGTCTGGAAGAAGCTGATATGAGATTAAATGTTGAATGGTTGGGCCTGTGATAGATTGGATTAGGAATTGTGCCAGGAATGTGAGGCGTAGGTGTAGCCCACTTCATCTTCCACCACTCATGAAATGCTCAAGATGGTTCACTTTGCTTAAATTGTAGTTCTGTGATTCTTGAGACAAGAGTGTTGGGGAACCGCCTAAACAGGCCGCAAAAGTAGATGATAAATTTGCATTCGTGTAGAGCTTTCTCTTGGGAGGATTATACCTTTCCCTCTGACTACCCGCCGCATCTTTTCCCCATCTCACCAGTCGTCACGAAAAAATTTGTAAACTTTCCTTCCGGATAGAAACGCTGTATCTTTCTACTGGGAATTATAAGTCGAACTGGTAAATGGCTTGCTTTCTCCGGTGTGTTCTCAGAATTCACCACCACCACACCCGCTGCTCCTTCTGCTGCTGCTGGTGCCACTGGTTTCTCCAGATGAAGGTCGTCCAGCGTATAGAGAGAGATATATCGACAGTCCACACACAGCCAAAGTTGGTCCGTAGGGTGATAGCCACTCGCAGCTAGAAATAAGAGGATTACTCATCTTCCTGATCCTCTTCTCATGCTTCGATCCCATTATGGAACTCTTTCTTTTACGTTGTATTCTTAGACAGAGAGAATCACAGTATTAACCTAATGTGGAATTTGATCTACGGCCAAAGCTACGGTGGAGCTATTACGTCCAGCCAAGGAACAACAATGTTCTGGCCATGAGTGAGCCAGCTTTGTATTGTTGGTGATGGGAGAGAGAGAGAGAGAGAAAGTTCCAACGGGCCTTTTTCGTCCAAACCACCACCACCAACACGACCAGAGAGAAAGATCCTCTGCTTCTTTAGGCACAGAATGACATTCGGCTCCTCTCGTCCAGCAGAATCCTAGTTATCCTAGTGCTGGAGCATTGAATGCATTATTATGTTCTTAAGTTGTGCCCACATTCACTCTCTGTAATGGTACGAGTTGTGATGATGTTCTTGGCTCCCATACTCTCTATGCGATGAACACAAACCTAAGAATCCCTTATCGCTTTCATCTTTCATTTCCTTTCTCTCTTTCTCCATTCCTACTTCATCTCTATCAACAGACGTAACGAAATAAATAGAATGTACGTAATAAGTGGTTGCGTTCCGTCTTCTTCTCGTTCCAGCATTAGATCAAGAGACTCTCTCTCTCTCTCTCTCTCTCTTCCATTCCCTCTGCATGTGGAATCCTCAGATGCCCTCCAGAATTCTCAGGAACTCCGAATAAGGAATTCACACACCCTCCAATGCAATAACCTATTCCTCCAGACAACATGAAACACGACTCATATTACACAACTCTATTCTTTCCATTCCTTATATACACTGTTAAATTTATACTCTCAACGTGAGATAAATTGGTAAAAACTCCTCTTCGTCAGCATCCTCCACACCTTCTCGCATGAAAAGTGATTTCATCCTGAACTTCATTTTAAAACAATTTCGAATCGTAGCTGATGCTCTGCATCTGCTGTCACAAGTTGAATGCGCTTCTGCATCCAAACTGAAACTGTGCACCACTGATATCTTGACAACTGCATTGAATATTTCGTTTTCCTTCTTGCGTCTCTTTCTTCAGAGTGTTTGAATGTTACATGTGATGCATTTAGCATCCCTGTACCTATTCCTTCTATTGATCGCAAAGTTGGGACAAATCGCCTCAACACAACCGGGTACGTTGAGTGATTTTAACCTGGAGATCAGGAGTCTGTGGCAGTTTTGTTTTCTTTCAGGAGAAAAACCTAAGAGAAAAGAAAGTGTTGTCCTTTGGTGTCATGTCCATTAGTCAGAAGACACCTGAGAGGACCTCAAAGGGTAACGCACTTGAGGGATTTAAGTGTTATCGAGTTGATGTAGAATTGATTGTCCAAGACACTGAACGTGTCGAGACTAAAGACTGAACGAGACTTTTTACTTCTTCGAAATGAGGTCATCGCGTATATTGCTAAGTAAGAAATACTTAGCATTTCACAGACTTTCACTTCGAACCTCTCAACGCTCTCTTTTTCACTTCTAATTTATCAAAGAGAGATCGTTTGACATTAAAATCAATGTCTAATTAATTTATAGCATTCAATTTGTAATAATGTAAGTGGATAGAAGAAGAAGAAGAAGATCAAAGAGTGGGGAGTGCTTTATATTTCCATTTCTCCGTCAATCCAACTGTCCCACAGTTCACTTTAATTCTCCGTTTTGCCAGTTGCTCTCCTCTCAAAGTACTTTTGACCTTCCAACTTTCATAACGTTCTTCCTTTTACAAATGACTCGCATAGGTGGACAAATCATATTCAAAAGTGCAATTTGTACTTCCATCCGTCCTTCTAAATTACCATTTCCTAAAATCCTTCCCTTTCTCAGAACGAAGCCATCTTTGGTGTTCCAAGTAAAAGTCAATAAAACCTCAAAATTCCAGCGTACTTTTGGAGTGTAGTTCATCTGAGTGAGTAAGTAGAGATCAGATTTTAGTGTGTCTACACATATTTTATATTTTTCTCCAAGAGAGGCTCTTTGTTTCTAAAGAATTCACGCAACCTTAACTGCCGAGTGAAGCTCGTTGGAGACGCCCAGTTGCGGTTTCCTTATATCTCTTTCATTACTCTAGACTTCTTATTTCGCTTTGGAATGAGGACATTATGGTTATTTTATGGAAATTCGCCACAAAATAATCTCTGGAGTGTGAAAAATTCTCACACTGGCGACTTCATGAATATGCATGAGAAAACGGTTATTTAAATGGAGATTCGACCGAAAATAAATTATCTTGAATCGATTCTTCAGCTGGGAGACTCTGCGAACTACTCGAGACCTTCTTTTATACTTTTTTCATTAATGATTCACTCTGACTAGGTCATCTCATCCTTCCCTTCTGCGACTAAACTACACACAGTCTGTGTGCTACTTAAACTGCCATCGCATCGTCGACATCCTGAGAACTGTGAGAACACGAAGGAAACCATGAGACTTTCTTATTTAACTCACCTGCTCTCTCTTCCTTAAATGGAGTGACCTTAAGTAGAGCACGTAATGTTTAATGTGCAGTAAGAAAAGAATTACACGAGGGTACACAGTCGCAAGCACACACACACTCCCTTTATGACTGCGATTTACATATAGTAAGTATGGTTCACCTTTTAGAGCTCACAGCCTGCAATCATTGCCCAGCCCGAGATTAACTGTAATAAAAAGAATGAAGTGAGTATTCTGATATTGTGAATACATAAACCATCTCTGGTCTCTGCTCCCGTGTACATTGAAGCTCAGAGTGTTTAACCATGGAGAAATATTCTCGTGTATTCGTTCATGCGTTGTAAGAAATATATTAGAGTATAGGAGACCACCACGGAGTAAATCAATTTGGATAAAGCAGAGATGTAATTAATCGACGATACACGCGAGAGGTTTGAGTTTCCACTCGAAGGCTGGGAAGTAGGAAACGAAGGCCATTAAGTCTGGAGAAAGTTGGTTTAATGCGCCCCGTTAGGTTGATCCTGAGATGGTAAAAGTTAAGTAGAGAGGAGATACGGACGGGGATCATTAGACAGGAGGACGAAGGTGGTAAGGAGAAAAGTGAACGTGTTAATTGATGATGGATGCTGTTAATTAGTTCTTATCGAGAGAGAGAGAGAGAGGAGTGCTTATGGATGGGAGTAGTGAGGTACTTCAATTAAAGGAGGAGGTTCTCTAATTAATCTAATGATGAATGTCTGTGTGTGTGTGTTGCAGTTGAGCAGGGAGATTGGCTACGTCCTCTACTCGGCCCTGGGCTCCTTCTACATCCCCAGCTGCATCATGGTCTTCGTCTACATCAGAATCTACTTCGCTGCGAGGGCACGTGCGAGACGCGCCGTCCGCAAGCCTCCCAAGCCGAAGCCCCAGCCTGTGCCCATTGAAATCGAGGAGCGAGCTGCTGCCCCCAGGGGCCCGAGTGGAGGAGGAGGAGGAGGTCCGCACACTCCCACGGTGAATGTGGTGTCGTCTGGGGGGCTGGTGGGGGGGCTGCCCTCCCCCTCGGCCCTCTCTTCTGCTGCAGGAGAGGAGAAGTCTCCCAGCCTTCCTCCCACCCCGGACTCCCGCTCCGTGAAGACAGTCGGCTTCCACGAGCCTCTCGAAACCCGCGAGACGAATGTCAAGCCTGAGATCACCGTGGAGAAATGCCCGCCCCCCGAATCCGTGGACGGAGGTGGTGGGGGTGGCGGTGTAGGGTCGAAGGGAGGAGGAGGAGGGCTGCTCGATGAAGCTCAACTTAAATTAATGAATGAAGGGTCGGGGGTTAGAACGTTACTGTGTGAGATTAACTCGAGTGCTGAGGGAGGAGGAGGCGCTTCCTCAGACTCACGTGGGGCTCCGTGTGGCCCAGGTTTGGTTCCTTCGAGTCCAAAAAGCAGTGATAAGCTCAGTGGGTACAGCGATGGCAATACAGGCGGGGACAACGGGCTTTGTTCCCACGAAGTACAAACACACGCGGGAGGAGGTGGCGACGAGGAGGGTGGGGGGGAGGAGGAGGAGGATGAGGAGGAAGAGGAAGAGGAGGATGAAGTGGGGGGTGGTTCTCAGCCTCTCGTCCCCACTGTGTTGACACATCCTCTCGGACCCTCGTCGTCGTCTTCCCCACAGACGTCGTCCACGTTGGCAGTGCGTGAGTTGGAGGCTGTCATTTCGGAGATCCAGTCGAACGGAGGAGGAGGTCGGGGGGAGGAGGTCGGAGGGGGAGGGGAGCCCTCAGCGCCGGGCTCCACGACGAAGCGGTCGAAGCGCACAAAGCTCCACTTTCTCCGCGTGGAGACGCCGACGATCTGGCGGACGTCGTCGTCGCTGTCCCTGAACGGAGACGTGCACATCCTGGGGACGCTGTCGCGCTCCTGTTCGCGCCTCCAGTTGGACATGGACCCCGTGAGTGACGTGGAGCCGTCCTCCTCCGACTCCGGGGCCGTGAGTCGGTGTGCTGTGGTGAAGCCTCTCAAACTTCGACTGTGTCAACCCTTCTTCGGCAAGAAGTCGGCGTCTGCTTCCAACAAAGCACGACGGGATGTTCTTGACATGGGCAAACTTCCTTCTCCCAAGGTAAGTTTCTTCCTTCTGCCATTTTTTGAAGTCTCCGTCATCCTTCGTCTCTGGAGGAGAAAGGAGGACGCACCCAACACAACTTTTATTTAACACCCCCAAATTAGCTCACTCCCTTCACCAACAACAATTACCATCCTACACACACACACACACACACACAAAGCAGCAACAACTGCTAGACTGTTAGTTTTATAGATGCGGCAATTCTAGAGAGAGAGAGAGAGAGAGGATACTAGCTTATGACCAGAGATGATGATGCCTGTGTGGATTATGCAGCAGTTGAGATATGTATGGGTGATTTCTGAGGAGACAAGTGGTTCGGGAAAAGGTCTGAGGTCTGTGGATGGGAATGATGAGGGCAACGGTACTCGTGGGGAATGAGACAGAGTTTTTCTCCCGTATGAACGTCGTCGTGAAAGTTTAGAGAGGCTCGAGGATACACAGGACTCTTCTTCTGAATTGGAGGATGGTGGAACGAAATACAAAATCGATTACTACACAGGCCCTTTTGCCCTTTCCACCACTTCAACTTTGTCTTTTTAAATAGTATCGTTCGTAGGAGACCTAATCTCCCACACCCACACACACACACTAGAATATAATATTATAAAGACAGTTGTGTGGGGAGGGGAGGACAATTTAGGGACACTCAAGGACTATTCTGTCCGTGTAGGCTCTCAATGACACTTCTTCCTTCGATTTGCCTTCCTGTCATCCATTGTCTTCGGAAGAAGCAAACGCGGCTCCTCCACATTATTACGACGAAGAAGAAGGAAGACGTGGGAGACTGAGACAGTTCCAGTTTTTCCAACAAGTCCTCCTCCCTCACCACAAACTCTGGAGCACTCACCTGCTCACGACACTCTCGAAAGGAATTCCTCCACCAAAGGAAAACTACTTCAGCCAAAGTGTTGTTTGAACAATAAGCAGCACAAGCACAGAAACAGAGTCCTCATTCCTCATAAGAGGGAAGAGGGGTGGGGGGGGGGTTTGGGGGGAGGGGGTTAAATGGAATACTACTTGTTTAGTCGTGGCCAACACACACTGTGCTGTGTGCCACTGTGTGGTGTAAATAGAGGTGTGGTGTGAGTCATCCGTGGGGAGTCACAGGGAGTTTTCGAATGTGTTTCAGGATGTTCGGGACCCGGAAAGAGAGAAACGGCGGATCGCAAGGAAGAAGGAGAAGCGAGCGACACTAATTCTGGGCCTTATCATGGGATCCTTCATTCTCTGTTGGCTCCCCTTCTTCTTCCTGTACATCTTAGAACCTCTCTGTCCTTCGTGTCAAGTGGCTCCGTGGGGCTTCGCCATAGCCTTCTGGCTGGGATACATGAACTCAGCACTCAATCCAGGTAATATTTATTTACCCGTCGTCTCACCTTCCCCACATCCTCATCATCATCAGCATCACTTACTTATCCACTTACTTCTCTCTTTATTCAGTGATCTACACCATTTTCAACAAAGATTTTCGACGGGCTTTTCGACGAATCTTGTTCAAATAAAGGTGAGTCATTTAGAGACTGAGTTGATATGAGATGTGGTAATATTCCATTTGAGAGTCGAACGTGCCATCTTCTCTCCTGCTGTTGGTCGATGAGGTAACTGAACGAGTTGGTACACAAAAATAAAAATAATAGACCACCGTGGGTAAAATTGAAAGGGGGATTTAGGTGGAGAGATATGTGTGAGAGGTTGGGTGTAGAATCATCATTCAAAATATGAAAGAGAGAGGCGAGAAAAGGTACGGAAATGGATGTAGTTGAATACACACATGTTAGTAGATATGGAGAAAGCATCATCGATTTCTATGGGCAGTAGTGAAAGAATTGATTGAAGAGATGGGAGTTGCAACTAACTTCTCCTTTCTACTGCCACACACTCACACACACGCTGTGTAATACTGTGTGTACGTATTATGGTGTAGTAACCTGATTTAAATTTAAAGAAGAGTTGAAGGGAATGTAGAAAGTTGCGAACTGTATTGATTTGGAGGGGATATCAAAATAATAACATTTAGACCATAACCATGGGGCTATTGGGAGAGAATACTAATAAACCGTTTAAACGCATATAAGAAAGGAGTGAAACGAAACCGTTGAGTGTTGAAATTCTGATGACCTTTGACTCTGAAGGGGTTGACCTGCAGGGTCAGCAACCAATAGTGATGACCCCCGGTCCCTCAACTCTTAATCTGTGAAAATAGAATTTGAAAATGTTGGACCGTTTTCATGTGACAATCAAATCATGTGACAGACGACAGACAGACAGACAGAGCATTCCCATAAAGGAGTTTCACTCCTTAATAATAACGAGGAAAGAGACGGGATCGAGTAGTTGGGAATAATATTATTTGATACCTCCGTACATGAGGATGATGAGGTAAGACAGAAGAGATAGAGATGGATGAGAGAGAGGCTTCAAAGCCACTGGTTGAAATGATTGGAGCGACGTAACCTGAATACTCAAATGATTAAGCACGTATAACTCGAGGAGCTTCCTCTCCTTACCGTCGTTTGGTCTTCCGAATTATGTGTCACTTATGATTCTCGAGACGGAGCACAACTCTGTACAGTATTTTAATGAGGGTGGCTTATTAAATCACCCTGATCACCTGTATATTTTTTATACAAATAGAGAGAAAGACAGAGAGAGAGAGTAGGAGGAGAGTATGTGAATTGTGAATCCCACCAACAAACCCCAACTGAGTCTTGACGTACTTTCTCTAAGTCAATATTATGGGATATTGCATTTCCTACGATGAGAGTTGTATATTACATTGATTCGAAAACTTATATATTATATTGATTCGAAAACTTGCTAGTATCTCGTTCAATTATCTCAGAGTTGGATCGTATTTCCTTATTTTTCGAGATTTATTAGCGTACTCCCTTTCTCGGTGTATTGTTTCCCAAAGGTTTCGCTGAAGCTTATTTTCTGTGTATTGTTTGTGTTCTAGATGAAGAGGCTGGAAGCAAACAAAGGTGCTTCGACGGATGAACAATGAAGACAATCTCCTAAGTTGGGTATTTGATACTAATATATGATACGAGTAGCCGAAACTCTTGAGTAAGGCTGACAACATCGCATGGGTTATATTTTTCATGTGATGTTTGTTGTACCAATTTTTTGCGCATCACATTTATAGCAAAAACGGGACTTTTCAACAATAAACATGTAATTTTAAAATCCAAATGCAACCAATAACCAAAGCAAGTGTTCCAGGGATGTGTACGTGACAAGTAAGATATAGAAGGATATATATAACCTTATTATATACAGTTGAGATCTGTAGGAGCAGTCATTCATATAAATATACTCTCAATCTTCAACCCCAAAAGTTTTATTAGCTTTTCATATTACAAACACACACATACACACACACACACACACTTTTCACTACACACTCACAGGGAAAGACTCAGAGTTGCAGTTCGTGTAAAAATTATTTCCAAATGATAAACGGAAGTAATGTGAAACACACTGGAGTCAGAGAGATTTACATAGTCACTGTTGATTCACCGGATTAACCACAGAACGGACCATTTTGTACACCCTTTCATTCATTATTCAGCTGAGTGGTGACATGTGGCAGGCTGAACGACATAAATTCCATCTGCTCCAATTTGCTCTCACATTTTCGCCTACTGTAGTCAAATCAAAGAAACACCTTTCTCACAATTGACTCAGAATATTTCCAACTTTTAGTCTTTAACTTCTACAGCAGAGAGGAGAGAGAGAGAAAGAGAGAGAAAGAGAGAGAGAGTTGTTCTATCATCGCCAGACACAATCTCAAAATTCCATCTGGTTGCTCTCTCTCTCTCTCTTTCTCGGCCTCTTCTCACTTTCCCTCACAAATCTGTTGACTCACAGTGTACTTGTAATTATTAAGTTCTACTGGTGAAAGTCAGTAATGCAATAAGTACGCAGTTTTAGTCACAACGACACACCTGAGATTTGGTCCGCAATAAAAGTAAAGCAAAGTGGTCGACATAATACTTTGGTTGACTCCTTTTGAGACAAAATTAAGGCAGATGCAGTAGTGGAAGTGAGACAAGACGTGTATATATATCTTCTTTTGGGACTGAATACACGTAGCATCTAATAAAATGTAACGGTAGTATGCATTTCAATTTCATTTACTTTCTCTTGAGTCCTTCGCCAAGTAGGAAAACTGTAGCTTAGGAGCTAGTCCCCCTAAAACTCCCGTACGTCTCACATTTCGAGTTATGTCACCGTCACACTACACAGAGTTGATTTGACTTATTCAAAGGCCTTTAGAGATTCACGTATATTTGAGTTCCATGCACTGATTAATTAATTTTGAGATGACTTTGCTAGGAAGAAAATTTCCCGTCGACACGTTGAATTCAGCTTAATTTATTTAAGCACCCTTTGTTACCCTCAGAATGAGGAAGTTAGAAGAGTATACAAAACTTAGAGTGAAGGACCAAGGCTTTTTGGTTCAAGTCTAGAGATTTTAATGATTATGCTCGTGCTGGGCATGATGTTATCTTGTCAGTAGATGCGCTAGAAGCAATCAAGAATTGGCTTATGTATTTGAATTCAAGAATTGCTAAATAGACTTGGGGTTGGTTAGTGAGAGTAAAATGGAGGATTAGAATTACATGTGGTATCCCTACAAACATTCATGGATTGCTTCTATCGACTGCCTTATGGATTTTACGACAAAATAGACACAAAGGTCCTGGATTCACGATTAGAAAAACCATGTCTTCCAAACGTTAACTTCTAAGCGTATCTAGTATTCTGTATGTTTAGATGCGTAGGCGTGGTAAGGTAAAAATGTCTACTTGCACATTTACTCATAGTAGTAATTACGCAGCAATTACACACAAAACTAAGAAAGCCATGCAGTCTACTGCGATTCTTCACGTATTCATCACTATGCACGAAACAAATGACTTCTTTCTACCTGGAGGTATATAAGTGGCAAATGGCAATCATAAGTAATTTACGTGTCTCTCACTCTCTCCTTAATTAACTGACTTCAAACATTACTTATTAAATAACTTTACATGAAAACTGTCATAGCGAAGATAATACATGGAAATGTGAATTAAAGCGTTCCTTCGTTCTGTTTCCTAAAATGTGCCACAGGGCACTGTGACTGATCAGTGAGAAATTTCCACTAATCCTGTGTCATTTTGTGCCGGAGGCGATGATAGTTAAGGAACATCCAGCATGACTCCTCTGTAACAACCCAGAAATGCAATTTCCTTGCAACTAATTACCCATTTCTTATTCAATTAACAATCCAGCTTTCACCAACACTCACGTGCTTACCATCTAAAAAAACCAGTTTAAGTTGTATCAATGCATTTCTCCGTAGCATACTTCACGCTTCTGTGCTTCGGGATTTTAATAAATCGCCGGCGATTGTTAACCCTTTCTTGAAGAAAAATCGAGTCAGTAACCAAACGATTTTTGTATCTGACAGACATCAAGTTCAGGAATCATTTTGGTGGAAATCTGTGGAGTAAATTTGTAGTGAAAAATTTGACCTCGATTTTGTTAATCGATCTTCAGAAAGGTTACTATACTTCCTATTCTTTCCCAATACAGCGACTAAATTTATCAAAGTAAGTCAATTACCCAAGCGCCTCGTATATTAATTTCTCTTTTCTGGGCTTGAGCGTGACAAATGTGGGGATCATATCTGGAGCTGAAATCTGCTGCTTCGTACAAAAAGTAAGAAGTAAGCTCATCTTGGGTGGGATAAAGTGTACCATTCACTTCTAGTGGTAATCTTACATATATATATCTGATCTGTCTGGGGTTGTGTGCTCAGTAGCCTTTTGTGAATTCCACCAAAGCCTCATCTTCTCTATGTAGTTAATTGACGTCGGAGTAGAGGTTAATTTTAGGCAGTGGATGGGGATTAAGGGAGAGAGAGGCAGGAGTGCATATGTTCAGGTCAGAGTTGAGACAGTAACTTTGTTGGTGTGAAGGTAGAAGGGAGTATAAGCTTCGTCGGTCGTGAGTAGTGAATGACCAAAGAATGACGGTCTGTTTATTCATGATGAGGATAAAGAGATGGGATCAAGATGAATGAGATGAAAGTGGGAAAGTTTCTCTGCATCTCATGTCTTGGAAATAGTGTGCGAGACAGAGAGAGAGCTTGGTTGGGTAGCTGTGTGGTAAACACAGTAAATTTCTCGTGTCTTCTAATCTTTAAAGTCGAACAACACTTGTGTGTGGAAACCGGTGGAGGGAGACAAGCTGGTGTGTGTGGTGGAGAAAGCTATATATGTATATATAATATATATAGAGCTGAGGGAGTATATGGTCGGAGTTGGCCGTGGCAGCATCCTTCGTCGTCGTATCGAGTTTGTTTAAGATCAACATGTAGTGTGTGGAAGGAGTTGGAAGTTTCTGATTGAATAATAGGGAATATATAGTAGTGAAGAGGAAGGAGGAGGAAGAAGAAGACTGTGGCTGTATATTAAATAACTTACGGGGCTGTATATGTAGATGGAGGGAAAGAAGAACTTTCTTCAAAGAAATCTACTTTAGCCTTTCTTCCTCAGAACTGGGCAATTTCAAGAATAGTTATTCTCCAGGAGGGAGTGGAGAGCCGTGGAATGCAACTACCATTTCTGTACAATCCATCTGCCCTCCGAAGTCAATTCTTTCACCACCTTCTTCCGCTCAGCCCAACTTTTTCCCTCGCCAGTGCTAAAATCATCTATCAACTTGACGAGGTCGAAATCATAATGTGAGAAATGCTTTAATGGAATTCGCTGCAGCATGAGCATCTCTCATCAATGCCATCAGTGTGCGTGGATCTTCTTCTTCTTCGTCTTCTCTAAATCCTCCGCTCACTCAATGAGATTCTCCCATTATAAAGATGATCCCCGTGTTCTCTAATCCCTACACACACGGTTGAGACCTGAATTATATTAGAAAGTCGTGGTGGAACTATTGAAGTGGGAGCAGCAGCAGCAGCATCAAAAGTTGAATGTGGGGGCTGGGCTGTGTGTCGCAAAGAAAGAAAGCACTCGGGCAGAATGTTCTTCTTATTATTACTCAGAACAAGTTGTTTCACAATCCTCGTATTTTGATTTGAACGAAAGTTAAATTTCTTGAGGAGGCCTTTTGTGGAGTAAAAATGTCACTCCGACTATTCTGCCATCGTCGTGTGTCTTTATGTTGGAGGAAGATCTGCATTCCACTTCGCCAGAACTTTGTTGGTTTCCAATATCAAAGACGAAAATTTAGTCTTTCAGAAAGAAAGGGAAGCATTGTCTCTTTCGACTCTATTTGTTTCTACTCCTTTTCACAAACAGACTAACTTTCTTCCCTCCTTCTTTCACGCAGTCATAAAACCTCACAGAATTTCTTTACTTAAAGCTCGGATCAAACAGCTTCGAGCAGTTGGGAAAGAAAGCTTTCCCATTGAGAGAGAGTGAGGAGGCAAAGGAAAGCAGGGCTGTCTCATTCTACGCTGATTATTCTGGTATTAAAACACCCAGCTAGGAGGAGTACACCATGTGGCACACAAAATTAACTTTCATCGGGACCCACGACGAATACTTACTTACTTCCCTCTCCTCAACCTACACTTGGCGTTGTAAAAAATAAACATACAAAATTTAACGTAGCGTGGGAGAAATTTGGTATGTAGATTAGGTAGTATGGTGTGAAAGGAGTCGTACTCGTAGTAGCTGACTGAGGATTGGAGTAATTCCAACGTTTGTGCAGTTGTTGCCAGTTATGTTCGTGTGATTTTAAAGAAGAAGGAGACATTCATCAGGGAGGCAGGACATCATTAGATCAACTAATGCAGAATAGGGGCTGTCATAAGAACACAATGGGAGAAAGGAGCTGAGCGTAGGAATTACGCTTTGTGTGTTGTGTCTCTCCACTTAAGACGAGAAAGAGAAACTCTCGTGGGAGATAGAATGGATTTTTATACACGAAGAGGGTTCATTATCGTAAGGTCGGCGGAGTGTTGGAGGAAACAAATGTCCGAAATTGCCTGAAGGCTCCATTGCTCCATAGTGCAATTATTACCATCGAGGCTATAAAAAGGGTCGGGCTAAGTCGTTGGAATCTGTGTGGAAGCCAGTGGAAGGGTGTGTGTGTGTGTAGACAACGAGACGGGAAAAGTTCGGACTATTTGCGTAGGCCAGAATCGAGACCATCTTGGCGTAAGAAAAATTATGGTTAGCCCTTTTGATCCTCTTTCTCAGATTTGGGAAGGAAACATCCGACTGGACAAGTTTACTAAATATATTGCTCTCTCTCGCTCTCTCCCTTCATCCGAAGATATTACCAGAGCGTTTCTATTTTTTATCTCTTTTTTGTTTCTTCAAAACGTCCATTTCTGCCGCGATTACACCTCGACAGATTGTCTAGCTTTCTCCGAGACACTCTCTCACTAGATCCAAGTCTACTTGGGAATTTCTGGCTCCCATCTCTATAGGCCACCTGCCCACATGTTTTTATCAATAAGTCAACAATAGAGTTGGAGTTAACTTGGTTTGTTCCTCCTGTTATCACAACAAGTTCCCCAGAAGAAAAGAGACGACACAACATATATGTGTGTGTTATATATATATATGAGGACGGACGGACGGATGGAAAGAAGTATAATACGGGGGTATTGCGGATGTAGAAAAAAGCTAGGCTATTTGGTCAGTGACGTCAATGTGTCTAAAGTATGGGAGAAGAAGTGTTTTATTTCAAGGGGAATAGGCAATGAAGGAAGATTCTCTTTATGCGTCCTTTGGGTGTACTTACTTAGTGCGTGGAGGCAAACAATAATTGCTCCCTGCCTCCCGTTCTCATCTATTTGATTCCCTTGCTTTATTGTCCTCTGTCCCACTTCTTCTTTTCTTAAAACCATCTCTCTACAAAATAGAAATGGAGACATTTCATTTATCTTAACTTTTTAGACTCTCTCCACTTCGACATGCATCGAGGGCCCCATTCTTCCACTTTACCCTCCACACCTAATCACTCTAATAATAACTAAATCTCCTTATCCGATATGCTAATTCTCCATCACCTCATTCAACTCAACCTGGAACATCCTACAACTCCTGTCAGTCTAAACTTCATAAAATCACATGCTTCTCATAATAATCCGCACCCAACCGTTCTTCCCTTTCACCCTTTTGATTCACACACAACTCTCATGTCCTTCAGTCCTTCCCAAAAACTCAATTTGTTTCACTTCGTCCTGCGCTGCTCTCTCTTTAATTCAACACAACACCATACGCCACTCTCCCCGTCTTCTTAAATTATACCTTGACAATTGAATCCCGTCTTGACGCATCAAAAGCAAATTTGAAACGCATCATCAACTTCTTGCCCCCATACATATAATATTTGCATGCTATCCTCCTTTAGTTCTCTCTGGCAAATTGCATTTCTGCGGCTCGTTATGCCAGTCATGCTGGGATGTTCGTCTAAACTTATTAATGTGATAACGAGTGTGTAATAATTGTTGTGATCATCAAGCAAAGAGCTACCTATCTTCAAATAAGCAATCAGTATGAAATAATAATGCACGTGGCACAAGAACTTCTCCCCGAAATATAATTTCACACTCGCTCCTTCCGAGTTCTACGAGTTTCACTAAAAGCAAATTATCCTATTAAAGCTTCAATAAATTAATGATTAATTCGGTTCAATTCTAACTTTAGCTGTACGTGCTAATAATCTTGCATACACAAAGACGAAATTCCGTGTTTATATATATTCAAGTTTCTTGTTTGCTCCCCGTGGCCGTAAGAATACTGTAGGTTATACGACAGCCAACAAACATTTTTATTCGAATTTCTAACACTGCATGTTATCTTGATAAATGATGATAGCGTCTGTATAATCTATACACACACAAGTTCACAAAAATAACATTTTATTATTGGTTGCAATAATTCATATTCATACGTATGATGTAATAGGCTATACAACTTGCACTTGTTTACTTAAGCACTACCTTGAGACTCCAATTCTGACTGAATTAATTATTTACAACTCTGCGCTATTTCGGATCCCAGTCCAGTCTCTCATTGTCAGTATTTTGTTTTACAAACAAACCTCCGTTATGTATAGTCATGATGAACCAAATACAAAGTATGAAATTCATTTAATATTAAAATTGGTAATTAGACTAGACCAAAAGGATGAAAAGTTGTTTTAGTACCGTGAGATTCCTAATACATACGGCAGAATAACTTATCTCTATAACACCGTACGACCGCGGTGAATAAGCTCGTAATTGACATCATTTATATACAGTTATAGAGTACAAGTTCTACAACTATACACAGAGTAAGTCGAAAGCGATTATTCTTAGTTAAAATATTTCTTGGGAAGAATAATTCACTTCAAAAGCTGTACTGTGTGAAAAAACGTAGAGAAATGTTCTCCTATCAGTATTTACAAAGTATTTAATGTGCACTGTTATGTAGAAGTCTAAAAGTACTTTCTTAAAACATACACAAACTAAGAGTATACAAAGTAATGACTTAATTACACACTGAGATAAACACACGTACACAACCTTCGAGGTTGGTTTTCTAGCATTCTAGCTTCTAGAAGAAGATTCGAATGTTCCCTATATACATATATTAATAAATATAGAACCTGCTCTATATAAAGAGAGTGAGATGTGCTTCAGGGTGTGAAACAGATATTCCAAAAACTTGTCATGAATGATTATTTATTCGTATTAATACTTGTGAAAAACTTTTTCATATATGAGACGTTAGTTTACTACAGGGTGGATGCAATTTCTAAGATGGTACATGATTAAAAGATTTTGCTTTCGAGTTGTGCATACAAGTAGATGAGTTTTCAGTGTGCAACAATTCGCACATAAGCACACACACACACACGACCTGTTTAGAAAGGGCTTGGAATGTGATACAATCCCAGAGCTCCAGGATATGTCACATCCCCACAGCACCCGACCGAATCCACCATTTTGTACAACTCGTAAAATACTTTCAGATCCTCATCTTTTTGTTAAGTTACGTAGATGTAGATAGATATACACATATGTATATATACAAATGGATGAGAGAAAGCCGAGTACATAAATATATATATATATATATATATATATATATACCATCTCTATTTACTACTATTCTTGTAAAGACTACACACGACTACCACTACACTACTTCGTCAACTACAACTACAACTTTTTACAACTATCCATCAATGGTTTTATAATCAACTACTTCGACTTCTAAATTAGTTAGGGAGGTGAAGTTTCCCGTGGAAATTTCATTACTAGAAAGTACACGCAAGTTTATTCACACACCAGACTCAATTCATCTCTTCTCATCAGTATTATCAGCATTTTAGGTATATAGAGCTATTAGACACACACACAAACACACGTAGACTGTAGAGTGGGTGTCATTCTTTACCAGTGAAGACCTGGATACAACTTACAACTCCAGTATTCCATGTATATTGATGTCGCGGTCGTAGTAACAAAAGTTAGACTGAAAACCAATGAAAAATAATACACAGCCAGTGAAGGCATTTTGTATTCCCCAGGGATTTTAATAAAGATAACATTGAAATTTATCAATTGTACGGAAAGAGTTAGAATCATGTGTGTTTCGTGGAAATAGTATAGAGTGTATCAATTTGTATAAGGATTATTAATGTGCGAGCATTATAGTGAGTAGTCAACCAATATTCACACATGCTTAACGTGTAATTGAGGTGCTTTTATGTGTATAAATAAATTGTGTGTGTAAATTTAAGTAGGATACACACGCCAAATATGCAAGAGAAGAGACTTTTGTGTGGTATCTACTGAAGTGAGAGAACTCCATGACGGATGAATGTACGAAGTACGATATACAATAATAATAGTTGTACAACTACAGTCAATTGTTTACAGCAACTATTATTATACACATAATATATATATATATATATACTTAATATACTACTAACGCGTCTTATATCGTGACTATCAATGTACATGTTACAGTAATGTTCATTAATGTGTAATTAATATTCATCTATGAAATAAATTATTACATCCATGTATCGGAAAGGTTGAAGCGTGTTTGTGTCCGTTATTTTCTTAACCCTGTGGAATCTGCTATGCTGCTATGCTGCTGCTGATGATGAGTGGGTCTTTGTGATGTGGAGGATTCACAGTGGCTCGTCATAATCTTTTGGAGTGAATCAGAGTTTGAAATTCATTTGGGAGGAATCTTTGTGAGAACAGAGGGAAAGTGCCGGGGGGATCATCAAGAGAAAGCAGAGCATCAGGAGTTGAGGAGAATGTGTGAGTTATAATTTGGCATTTGAGGATATGATGAGAAGTATGTGGAGAGATGATGTAAAAGGCAAATAGGCTGTACTGAGGGGGGATAGTCTGTGAACCACAATTGACCCTTAGTTTCCACACTCAATTCCACAGCATCAGTTCATCGCTGGTGTTGGAGGGCAGGAAAGGGCTAAAGCAAGAGAATGATGTTTTGTGGAATAATTCCTTCTTGTCTTGGGTTCTTCACGGCAAAATAAGCAAACTGGGGTTCGTGAGAACCATACCACAAAGCTTCCGGTATGCAAAATGTCTATCACATTGCTGATTCTAGAGGAGAAAGGATGTCTCTCTGGGCACCTCCCCTAGTGTACAAATATTTATGAGATATTCGAGTTCCTCTCGAAACTGAAATTCATTAATTTCATCACTCTGGGAAAGAGGCAAATGAAAAACTTATCTTTTCATCTTTCAACCAAAGAGCCACTAGTCCTTTTGTTATCCTTGCTTTGTCGTCCCTCTTTCATTGAGCTTTCGAAATCGAATCACAACTGCACAGAACACTACCGACCAACAACTCTCTCTCACTCACTCTCACTCTCTCATCAACATCCATTTCCAGTCTCTCCACAATTCCTCGTCCATTCAACACAGAAATTTCCATATCCGCTTCCTTACCAACTGCACTTTGACATAAAGCTTGCTTAGCTGCGGATTGGTCATTTCCATTACTCATACTAATACTCATTCATGAACAGCGCTTACCATGGAGTCTGCACAATATTGATACAATTGTTCACGTTTCTTTCCTCAATCTTCTCCGCACATAATATGATAATCCTCCTCTCCATGCAACTGTGCAGATCGGGATCACAACAACACAAAGAATCCTTCATTTTGTTCATCATGTCAACGCAAATTACAGTCAGACGAAGGAGAGCCATTAAAACTGCACAGACTTCTACAGCAGGTAAATTGCCTCGTGTGTAGTTCTTGGGAAACAAAAAAGCAGCTTCAAAAATTCATACGAATTTGAGTGTTTTCATCAGCACTATAAATAAGACGACGTCCCTGGGTGACTAAATTACACACTCAGGAATAGGAGAGAGCGAGATGCGAGTTAAAAATACCCTTTGCTATTTAAATTTGTGCGAACACATGTCATAAGACGGAGACGTCGACAAATGTCCAAGGCGGAGGAGGTTGTCGAGTGGTCGTGGGTTGCCTCCACATATTATATTCTTCTGCTAAAGGGCCAACCTGGGAGGAGATGAGAAAGTAAATTAAATCAATGGGTAGTTTAGTCGAACGGAGGAGGCAGAGGAGCAACTAGGGGATGCATATTATTTTTATTTTTCCTACAGCATCAATTTCATTCCCCGAGGGAATAGTTGAGTCTCTCCCACTCACTCCCGTCTTCATCCTTCCAACACAATTCCCTTTGTCTTGTGCAAAAAGGAATTTAGTATCGCAAAAATCTTAAATAATCTCGGAACAACTTTCTCAAAGATATATATACTTTGTGCGCCGAGGATTATGCATGATAAACTGTGGTCGCAATGAGCTCAGGCTCATTTATATGCTGCTACTACCCGCTATTACCAACTCTCTCTCTTTCTTTCTCTGATGCTCAGGCCACCAAGGGAAAATGTATGGAAGGCTCTCTGATAAGGAAACCTTTAGGCACAAGTCTGTCCGGATGTCCGGGCTGAAACAAACCTTTCTACTGGTGTTTTCTTTTCTTCTATCGCCTTCTATTCTCCCACTGCCACTGTGCATTTTACTGTTCCCAGCTTCCGTCCTACTAAACGGACCGGAATATGAAGTTTCAGTTGGAATTAAAATCCTCTACGGATTAGGTGAAAGCTACCACCAGTGAAAGTAACCAGCAGTCGGTCTTTCACTTCTTACATCCCCGTCAGAGTATTTTATTCTTTCTCACGTCCTCCTTCATGCTAAAGGGATACACACACAGCCAAGATGTATTCCACGAGTCCTTGAGACGTGGTCCCTACGTATGTATACATACATATATGATATATATATTATATTTATATATATATGTGTGTGTGTGTGTGTGTAAGGGCCGCGTTTGTTGGAGGAGATTCATCTGTCAGGTTTATAAAGGGTGGAAAAGTGAGTGGTGCAATTTGGGGACAATTTTTGGCCCGATAACGATGTGTATGAGGAGAGGTAATCAGTCGTTAATAAGAGATCAGATAGGAGCGAGTGGTAAGGCACGTAGGAGTTAATCAGAAGAAGACGCCGAGGAGAAAGTGAGAAGGGAAGCTTGGGCGTTTATGCAGACAATGGACACCAAAAGAAGATTACAAAATTCTACACACGTTCTATCGAAGCTCCTAATTGCGTTTTTCTCCCAGCCCCTGACGCCTTCTTCCATTTTCCTTTTAATAAGTTCATAATTTAATTTCCTCTAACATTATAATCCCATGGTCCTCTAACAATAATCTCACCCAATTTCTATTGATTTTCCCGTCCTTTTAAACATACACATACTTTCTCCTTCCTTCTAATCAGCAGCCTCCGTCAGTTTCATCATTTTCCCTTGTGCCCTTAATTCATTCTTTCTCTGTCATTTTTCATATTCAAGTCAGACTTTCACCCGAGAGACGCCCTTCCCAGTAATTCACTCGGAAGGTCAGATTGTCTGTTGTCTCCGACACTCCTCTTATATTGTTACACATTACCAAGTCTCTTGTTGAAGGATCTCTGTGCAGACATATATTATAAACAACACGAGTTCTATTCATGTAAACAAATATTCTATTCACGCCTTTCTCGAGTGTCCCTAAATTTCTTAGTTTTTATTGTGTTACTCACTCAGAACAGTCTCCCTGAATCTTAAATTATCTCTCGTCTGATTTGTTGTACGAGTTGCGTTTGGTTAACAGATTTACTTTTTCCCGTCCCCAAAGGCAGGGAAATATTGCAGTGGAAATTCCTAAAATGCATACCTTTTCCCTTCAGTGAAGGAAAATGTTAATTTTAGAATTAGAAGAAGAAATGCAATTAAAGTTGGGCGTCCTGCATGAACTACATTACAAGTTGCAAGATGAGCACTATGGTATTCTATTGTGCAACTGTGTGTGTGCTCAGAATCCGCATGGTGAAAAGTTGTTCCATTCACGTGAAGAAGGAGAATGTTGGGTTATGCTGGAGTCTGTTAGAGTTCTGGGAATGTATCTACTTTGTGAACGAATGTATGTGTCGACATGGTGCACACGGGTAGTCAAATGTAACGAAGGAACAATAAAACAGGAGATTTAGAGGTTCTAAGAAGTAGTTACGAGACAAAATGTCTAAGAAAGTGATATGCGAGTGCTCGACTCATTTAGAAGTTTTACTTTATGAGTCTGTTGTAGTTCAGCGATACCTAAACCGTTCAAAAAAATTTACTGCCAACCAATACGAAAAAGTTCTTAATTTTCACACATCTAAAAGTGAGAGAGCCATTTATTTTCCACTATCAAATGACTTCACTTCTTTTTATTTCTCCGCTGCTCTATTTTCACGCGATATGAACCACTTAATCCAAGCAATTCATGGATACTAAAAGCTGATTAAATTTTTCTCTGAGGTTTTAAGGGTGCAGTATTCCCCATATCAATCAACGCTTAATAGATAGTGTGTGCAGGAGACGTCCTTCTTCCTTCAAATTTGTGTAGAAGGAGCGAGAACTTCGGAATCCCCTTTCGTTTTCGTACTTGTCTTACTTTCTTCGTAAATTGGAAGACCCGGGGATCATTTTCTCAAGTAATCTAGTGCATTAAACTACACGAACACACCTGATGTACCCAAACCTCTACGTCTTATTTATTACCTTCAAGGAAATCAAAGATATTAACTTAGCTTTCTGTATTGCTTTCTATTCATTTTACCCAACCGTCTTTATCATAAGGTCTACCTTCAAGTAAGAGGATTTGAGTGTCGATAAAAGACTATTTAGCATTTCATTTTCCTCTCCACGTTTATTTCTCACAGACTCTCACGCTGACGTGAACAGACGTGAACGCACTGCATACCGTAGTAGCCAATTCAAGGATGTGTGTGTGTGTGTGTGTGTGTGTGTGTGTGTATTCATAGTTTAGATATTAGATACCTTTTCTACGATTGCATAGAGCATAATAAGAATCGCGCTTACACCGTCCGGAATTGTAATTTGACACAACTTTATTTTATTTATGTTGCGTGCTCTTTAAAGACTCGGCTTCTGGAGGAAACTAGTTTTTTCCGAGTTTAGAATATACTGATAACGTCTTAAGAAACGAATAAATGACCTGATTTACATTTGGAGGACTGTGTGTTCCAACATATGAGGAGAGGAGTGAGCAAGATCAGTTGTACAAAGTACAAAATGTAATGTCTGGGTGGATTTGGTGTAGTTTCCTCCGCAATGTAAGAAAGTAGGATGAACAATATTGCGTCCAGTGTTGACTCGAAGCGAATCGAAGGGAGAAAGATCTGTGAGAGAGAAAGTAAAGCCCAACGGATCTTTTCTTTGGCTGGAGCAAAAAAGGAAGTGGTAGTAAGATTATCACACAGCACATATCCTCCCGTTATTCGATTCGAAGAAGTGTGTGTCTTTTTTCTCGACCTTGTAGTTTTATTTCATTCATATTTCATCATGTTACACAAGTAAAGAAGTTTCTAAATTATCAGGTGAAATGACATGCACTTAGAAATAACTTACCATCATTTTCTGATTATCTGACCTACATATCTTCACTTCTCCGTGGCGCAACTTTCCTACGGTATTTTATTCAGTCATCCATACCCACGATATTGCCAATGCTATCAATCTTCGAATTTATTCTCCCAAATTTTATTGACATTAGTCTTCATTGTGGAGCACTAAAGCTAAGAAATATAACACATTATCACTTATCAGCGATAACTTGCAGTGTGTATATAAGTCTTTGTGATGTGTGAGGAGTTATATATGGATATGCAATGTCAAACAAGTACAGCCTAAAAATACCATAAATTTTATGGAAATTGGCTTAATACCTGACAGTGTGAGAGTCTTAGAGAAACGGCCCGACCAGCACAAGCATTACAATTTTGTAAAGAAAGTGCACAAATATTCCTGTGCAAGTTTAATGAACAAATGTCCATTTTCACTTTACACATTGTGCACAGATTGTTAGTAAAGAAACATTGAAAACTTTTGTGCATTACACATTTACAGTTGCTGGAATGATAAATAATCAGCGCAAATGTCGCGTCGCGAATAGGGACAGATTTGATGCCCATAATTTGCAACTATATTATCACTAACGAATGCAAACTTTGTGCAAGT
>JAQGAD010000050.1:0-119307 GCA_034696625.1 Isotomurus palustris | reverse complement strand
TTTCTTTTCTTCTAATTGGACGCGTCTTCCTCCGTATAAATCACTTGGCTGAGTGTTTTAATAAGTCCCAGTTATGCCCTCGTGCTTTCTGTTTGATGCCTCAATTACTTTTGACTCTCAACACTGATGCAACTGATGCTGCTACATAGCTGTGTGTAATGTAATGTGAGGCTAATACTTTAATTTATTTCGCATGATTTATTTCACATGTGCTTTGACAAGCTCAAAGTAAACTCTGACACAATAACGTTTAGAATATTGGCAGTAATTTATTCTTCCAACACTTTATCTCCGATAATTGGCAGGGGATTTAAGATTGGCAGATTGGCAGATTGGTGTGAAGTCAAAACTGTTGTTAAAAGTAAATGAGAGTATGAGAGAGTGTTTGTGTTTGTGTTTGTGGATGCAGTCACAAGTAATTGGTCGTTTGTTTCTTAGAACTCGCAACCTCCCATTTATGTTCCCACATGCTTAAGTGTGTGTAAGCCAAAAGCCAAGTCACAAAATAAAGTTTAAGTTTAAGGAGGGCAGCAAATGAGGTGTCAACATTTCATAATTTGATAATTTTGTAATCGCATCGATGAAGGGAGTGAGTGGAGATGGAGAGTTGGGAAGGTGTTTATTACACTCTCCATTTATCATTTTGAAATAGTCTCTCGTGTGATTCCATACGCTCTAAACACTCACATCATTTGCTCACTCGAGAGTCTGCTACACTTTCAAAAGATTTATTGACTCCACTTCAGCTGAATTACAAATCGCTTTTCCTTCTTTCGACTTTCAACTTCTTTAGCTTTGACTGTGTGGCTGTGTGGCTGAGTTTTCTCACCTCTCACGACTTTTATTCCCCTTCCTTCGCCATCTCCACCCCGTCATTATCATTCAGGGAGAGGAAATTAACTCTCCGAATACTCAATGAGACTTTATACGAGAGAGAGTGTGAATGTGTGAACCAATTATGACTTTGTGTGTTAAAAGAGCTAAACACACGATGTGTAATTATATTATGATTAAATTGAGTTTTGAGTCTCTCTTCCGGAGTGATCATTTTGTGAGTAGGTTAATTGAAGGTGTGTGATGTTGTTGGAGAGATATTTATTTATTAAGGGAGTCTGGTTGTACATTCCTGAGGGAACAACAAGTGGACAGTTGGACTAAGTTTAGAGTTTCTTGAGATGCAAGAGAGCAAATAAGAATATAAAAGGTACTAAGGGAGATCAGCAGGGGCTCGAGGAGCTACGACGCGTAAGAACATCTTTTCTTTCACCGAACCCAACTGCCTGAAATGATGAAACTGTGTGAAGAAGAAGAAGGGAGACTCTCTCTCATTATATTGTGAAACTTTGAAACTTCTTCTTCGTCTTCGTCGTCTTCTTCGTCTTCTTCTTCCAGCCCATAAAGTCCGGCGAGAGAAGTTAAAGAAGGGAAAATGCCACTCGATTTACTCCATTCCATCAAATTCGACTTGATGTTCCTTCTGCTTTTGTACATTTTCTATAATTTTATTGCTCAACACTCTGAGGCTGCCTTTATTTTATTACGCGGATGCTCAGCCAACGGGAAGACGTGGAGACGTGGAGACTTTGTATACGAGATTATTATTATGACTCCTCGATTAAAACAACTCTGCGGAGAGAGTATTGGGAGAGTATTGACGGAATATAACGATCACCTTGGGCCCCATTGAACACAAAAATGGAATAAGTTTTGAAAAAGCATCGCGTCTCATCGTCTCATCTTTCAGAGTGGCTTTGAGTTTCGAATACACTTCGATAGTGTGGAGGAATGGAGGAATGGTTGTGTGTTGGTTTTTTGGTTTTTGTTTTTTTGTGAGTCTGCTGAGCAATTTCCCCAAATAGTATGGTTCCATTACAAATGGCGTTTATTCCAAAGGAGGCAATCAAGTGCAAAACTAAAACTCGGGTGTGACAATATTCATGAGATGGTTGAAATATACGGAGCTTTTATGGCTCCACTTTGCACCCAACAATTTACACTCTGTGAGCTCGGGAAGAACGAAAGGAGATAAATAAGAAGGGATAGAAGAGCTGTGAAAGAAAACTCCGAATACTCCGAAATACAAATAAGACTCTCGGGTTTCCTCCTACTCCTCCGTACGTCTTATTTAAACTGGTGGTGGGGAAAGTCTCTGGAGTCTCTGGAGTCTTTTCTTCGGAGGTCTGAGGTCTGGAGGAAATGAGAGCAGGGTGACAAATAGGAAAAATATACGGGCGAAAGTGGGTAGGCAATTTGGGAGAAGACAGAGAAAAATCCGAATGTCAACAAGAATGGAATGAATCGGAGATGGAGGAGAGAGAGGTGGGCGAAGGAATAATGGAACTCACCAATTCACCAATTGCAATGAGTACTTCAAATAAATAAATCCACTCCGAGGAAATTGCCACCCATTTTACACTTTCCATTTGTTTTCCTTTTCCAACTATTTTTACAAGAAATAAAAACGTCTCTTTGCCCATTTCTCCGTGTCTCTCCAAATCACCCGAACTACCCGAAAACTCCGAAAAGAGTTCTTTCCTCTTTTTCCACTCCTTCTCCTTTGTGGAGATGTTCATTAAAATTTTTACATCTCTCCGGACAAAGTCTGTGTGAGTGTTTTGAGTAGATTCATCATCCGTCGTCCAAGGAATTCCATGAATAGCAAGTGAGCAAGTGAGCGAGTGAGTCAGGGTAAAAAATCTCTTGGCCGAGTTTTATTTTTATTAACACCTTTCATCGCTTTTGGTTGATTGCATGTGACTAAGTGTGAATGAGAGAGAGAGAGAGAGAGAAGGAAAAAGATAAAAAGAAAAAGAAGAAAAAGAATAAGGAGAGAAGGGAGGCTGATAAAAATGGCCATATGTCAGATGAAGTCATCAGATTGGATGTGTGGGCCTTGAGGGTCGATTTCCCCTTCGAATAAACCAATAAAAATGTATTTGCAGCTGGAGTGTAATCCTCCGTGTTTATTTGAATGTGATCATTGTGATCATGTAACCCACCACCACCAAAAACAACAACAGTGATCATTATTTTGTTACATATTTTTATTTCTTTTATTTTTTATCTTTTATCCACACAATAATTAAAGATGCAAGAGGTATAATACACAAGCACAAGGTGTTTTGGGGTTTTTAGCTAGGAGCAATGCAATTGAAGAATTGAAGGTGGTCATTACCCCAGAAATCGATCATCACTCTCCTTCTCAACAAGACTCAATAAAACTAAAACTATCGATGACGATTAAAATATTAAAATTTAATTACTCTGTTTTCTCGTCCAACAAATGCTCCTGCTGCTACTCTCGCAACAATAAGAAGAAGGCTAAGACTCTACAAGACAAACGGAATCTTGTTAACTTGAACCTCTAATTACACTTCTAGTGATAAACCAACACTCGATCCTCCGCAATTCCACACATCCTTAAACTTATTAAACAGACTTCTTTTCGCAAGCAGACTTTTAGGAGTTAGTACAAACACACACGCTAAATTATTAAAATGATTAAATGTATTGAAATTATTGAAATTAAACCACACAGACGACAGACATCTGCTGCTCTTTTTCTTTCTTTCGTCTTTGCTGCTTGCTCCTTACTTTCTGAAGTGTTAGAAAATTTGGGTAGTTGAAGTGTTAGAAAATTTGGGTTGTTGGCTCGTGGAAAAATATAAAAACTCCTCGATTCTCTCTTTAATTTGGTAGTTAATTGTCTGTCTCTTCATTTGCCAATTTTTTGAAGAAGACTTAATGAGTGTCGGGTAATAAAAAATCAGCACACGGAGATGAGAGGAGTCAGGTGTGAAAATGAGTGTTAATAGGCTGCGGTTTTGCATAGGAGAGAGACAAAGTTGGTTAACAGAAGTTGTAAGAACTGAAAAGTGTAAAGAGATGATTAGAGTCTTGAGAATGATTGTCACAGACTCACAAATGAAGTTGTAAGAGTGTCGGCTTCCCTTAATGGAAGTTTGTAAGACTGTAAGATTGTACGGAGAGTTGTGTGTTGTGTAGGAAGAGAGAGAGAGAGATGAAGTTAATGTGGAGAGTGTAGTGAATGTAATTAAGGGATCATTTATTCGTTCCGGTTTTTGTGGCTCTCAGCGGGTCTCCGTCTTCAATAGTCCACCTAATTTTGAATAACTTCTTCTAAAATGTCAACCGTAATTTCACACAATGCTTCCTAATGGTGTGAGCAACTGCGAGTGAATGATAGAAGAAGAAGCTATAGTAGTCTAGGAGCAAGCAACTCTCAAAAGTCTCAAAGGATACACAGAACCAAGTTTACACCTTTATTTAGTGTGTTACAGTCTTTACACGTCTTTCTTTCCTAACTGCCTTTCTCCATTCCCTTTTGTTCGTGTTGGTTAGGTCATTTTAAAGATGTGTACGTGGTTCGTTCCATTGTTGGCCTCATACCGTCCCATACTCGCTCATTATTAACTCTCCATTGTCATTTATTAACTCCTCAAGAACTTTAACAAACGACGAGAGCTGCGACTGCCATCACTAAATCACAATAGTTGTCTCTCTAAATAGAGAGTTCCATTCCACCCAAGAATGCGTCTCAATTCTGTGTGTGTCTCCTCCGGACAATTTCACACTCCCAAAAGAAGAATGCAAAGGTTTTTATGGGCGCAAATGGGCAATGGGGCTCTCCGTTAAGTTTGTACAAGGAGAGTTTAATCAGTTGGATTATTATTTTATTGTATGTCGGATTGTGATCGGATAATTTAATGGTGAGTATCAATATCAGAGAGAGAGAGAGAGATGGAAGGATGAGGAAAAGGGTTATTTTATTAGAGTCTTATTAAAAGGGTTTGATAAGGATGAATGAAGCGATCAGATGAGAGAGAGATGGGAGATGGGAGAGTGATGAATAGCAAATAGCGAGAAGGCTAAGCTGGGGATTGTGTGGTGATCACTTATCAAAATAAACTCCGTCTACCGTTTAGAGTTGAGTTTAGTTTAGTTTAGACGGGAGTAGTTGGGAGTTGGAAGGAAAACATACTTCGGAACGAGACGAGAGACATTTAAAGCTTAAGCTGTGAACAGAGGAGGAGAGTGCGAGACCCTTTCTCAAAATATTATTTTTCAATTAAACCGTAAATGCTTCATTGCTACTTCAATACAAAATACAACTTGCTTTCTCAACACAGCACAGCAGCAATTCAGCGTTTACTTAATGTGAAATGTTTGCTCAACCCTTTTAGAATCGAGGCGGAGGTCTCTCTCTTCTCCCATTTGCGATTAAATGCTCCACATTAAGCTCACCACTCATCTGAGTGTCTCCAAACGTGACTGTGACTGTTTCTCTTTCCTCGGTTTTAATTGACAGGCAAAAAATCAATAGGCACGAAGACATAAGACATTTTAGAGAGAGAGAGAGATTGAGATGATGGAGGAGACAATTTAGGTTTAGTGGTAAGAAAGAACTGTAAGAAGAAGAAGGCAGTGTTGGATGGTTGTTGGAGAGAATGATCCTAATTGGTACAATTACGTGGGTCTTGTTGTGTATGAAATTAATTCAGTGGAGGAACATGATCTGCCAGTAACTAATCATTGATTGACAGGCTGACAAGTAAATTCGGCTGAGGTTTGCTAGGAACTTGCAACGTATAATTTAGATGAGGGAGCTTCGGGGTTCAATGGGCAAATAAGGACGATAGCTAAATAACTAAAAGGTACTTTAGAGCTGATTGTACACTTTGTAGTTGTAGTTGGGCCAAGAAGAATGTTGGTGAACGAGAAACAAGTTATTGTTAAGTGATAGGCAATCTGAGTGAGTGAATCAATCCCATCACACGTTTAATCCGAAAGCTTATTGATTATTTATTGCCCAACTTTTATTGTGGCTAGCCACCAATTTCCTCCTAAAATAACTGTGTGTCCGTAGAAGGTAACTGCCAATCTTGGGACTACTGGTGATTGTGTGTGCTTCTCGTGAAACGTTCAAACGAGCACTTTCTTCGGAGGATGATGGCTGTAATCAGAGAGGAGTGAGGACGATCATTTGGTTTAGCTGGAAGGGAATTACTGGGTCAACATGGTCGAACTGAGGGATCAAGTCGAACGATAATAGTTTACAAGACTCGAGGGAGAGATTAAAATTATGAGTGATAATCACAGAGTGGCTTCTGTGAAATGAAGATCCCATTTCATAAGACGACTCGCGTCTCATGCATACCAAGCGTCTCATTATTGTGGCACAATTGAGAGAGTAGGAGAAAGCGCAACGATGAACAACGACGAAGACGGGATCATAAGAACTTAAGGACGGGAGTATCAGTTTGGGAATGATGATGAGCGGGTATAAAGGAGAGATGAAGAGGGAGCGGGTAGTTTTACTAGTTTTAGCAGTTTAGGTCTTTAGGTATTTTAGGTGGGTAGTCCCTCCCTCCTGGTTTGCTCTGGTGTGTCTTTGCTGACTCGAGCAGAATCGGAATTGCAGTGGGAGTCCCAGATTAGGACGTCCAAAATGAACCTTTCAACTAATAGCGTTTCCCATCATAAACAGCCATCTCCTGTCGTAAAAGAGATGCCCTCCTTAACCCCACATCATCTTCCCATCATCCCATCATCTACACAATCTCCAGTTTCTCCAGCCTTCATTCCCGTCTTTGGTCTTTCTCCATTTGGTCCCCCACTCCCCACGAAATACGATGAAAGTATGAAAGCAGTTGCCCCCTCCGAATCTCCGACATCAAATATCCAATGTCATCATCCTAAATTCGTAATGTCATTCCTCATCTGAAGCTCCATTATCTCTGGAGACTCGAGGGGAAGAGGTTCATCTCAACGTAATCGACTGTAATGGTGATGATGATCATTCTACACTTTCACAGATTCCAGGCTTCCACTTCCAAGTCATCTTGAATTCTTGAGACGTCATCTAGATTCTAGAATCTAGAAATCTACGCTGGAGTTTTCATATGAGACTCTGCAGACTCAAAGACGCTGGGAAATGTTGGATCAGTTTTGTTTAAGACAGTTGTCGGGAGTTAAGGAACGAGTTGTGTGCGCCATCTAGCGGAATCTCACCACACTACTTGGGGAAAAACGCGCTAAATTCAACTCTGAGCATCTACCTGTTCACCACACTCACACACACACTATAGTGTGTTCAGTGTGTTATTAAATTTGGTCCTCTCACTTCGCTCTATTTTACACTTGAGTAATTAACAATTACTTGAATTAAATTATACTTTAAATTAATTAAGGAAGAGTTTAAGGAAAGGTTAGGCTGTTAAGTGTTGTTTTTAAAGTGTGTTTACACTTAAAGGTGAAAGAATATAAACAAAATGAGTGACGATTTACAGTCGAATTTAGAAAATTATTATTTGCAGCTTCAACAGGTGAGTTAATTCTTAATTCATGGTTATTAATTCATTTGTGCCAGATAGATTATTAGGTTATTGTGGAAGTAATATTTAGAGCACAGATTAAGCGAATACTCATTCATTCCCATGAACGAATAATCTGGTAGCCTGTGCTAAAGAAAAATTCAGCGCTTGATTGGTTGTCTAAATTAGATAATGAATTTTGTTATCTCACTTATCGAGCACACATTATTTTAAATTTTTAAATAATTTTTAATATTGGTGGCTATTGTTATTTTGTTATATGCGGAATTGTATATTGATGGGTTTATTAATTTCAGGTTGAAGCTGCGCTTACGTCCGACCCGACAAATGAAGAATTACTGAAGCTTCAGACTGACCTTACAGAAGTTATCGATTTAACCAAAGAGCTTCTGGATCAACAGGGCCCGTCGTCTTCTGCTGGCTATGATGATATTGGTAAGGATTGTTTTAACTGAAGGTTACAACTTTAAAACAGCAATTAGCAGATCATTATTAAGTTTTTTTGTGTTTTTATTAGCTGAATCAGGTCCCCGGGATTGGAAGGTGGGAGATAAGTGCTTAGCCCCGTGGTCTCAGGATGGAAAATATTACGAAGCTGTAGTGGAAGAAGTCCAGGCTGCGGGAAAAGTTTCAGTCAGATTTCAAAAATACTCGCATGGAGATGTAACAGACGGTAAGCTTTAATTAAAACGAGTATTATAGCATCGAAAACGAATTGAGATTGAGGTCATTCAATTGATTGGCTATTAATTATTGTTCATTTTTATATGCGTAGCCTCCAATCTCAGGCCTCTTGATGCCAGTCACGTTGACCATGGGAAAGAAGGCCCTTCATCGAGTGGCTTCTCAACGAGGGTCGCGCCTAAGGAGTCGTTGGCTGAGAGGTAAGTCTTGTTTGGCATTTCTAAGAAATCTATCTTTATCTTTAGACTCCGTTGTTCGTTGCACGTAGGCTCAGTCAGGAATAGAAGTAGAGAACCGTTATATTCATGTTAAATATCATGTTTATCATATCTTAATCCTTACTTTTATACTTTATAAATTACTGTGTGTGTTGTTGACGATTATGCTACAGATTGTTGTTTATACCCTTGGTTTTATTGTGTAGTTGTTTAGTTATGGCAGTTATGACTTCTGTAGTGAGCCGTAATCTTATCTCATTCATCTCAACTGTAAACATGCTATTTATGAATACCATTTACTTACGAAATGTTTGTTACTTTTGTTTTTAGGAAAAAAGCCCTGCTAAAACAAAAAGAATATCTAAAAAAGCGGAAGCAAAAGAAGCAAGCCAGGATTCACGACATGGAAGAAGAGCGTGAGAAGTCTAAAAAGTCATGGCTTAATTTTTCGGTAAGTTACCAGATTAGTATCATTATCGTTGTAAAAAAACACTCGAGAGTAAAAAGTAGCTCACACGCATGTTTCAACGTTTCGTCGTTTCAAGTGTGAATGACCATTAGACCATTTGTTTAATATTTCATGCCTGACTTACTTAAGATTACCACTAATTACATGCGTATGCACGATTTTCCTTGCAGACAAAAAAAGGGCTGCTGAACAAGAAGAAGAGTATATTCGCATCTCCGGAGTCAGTACAAGGACGAGTTGGAATCGGCACTTGCGGAGTTTCAGGTAAAGGAATGACAGAATACTCTGCAGCTGACAAATGGCGAAAAGGATACAAAACCAACTAACTAATTAGTGTATTGTTAGTAATTAGTAATTCTAATAAGAATCGCAACCTCATTACTGTATTCATCTCTTGTTCTTTCTAAATCGCTGTGTCGCCGTTGATGACTGTATACATGTACTCGCTATTCGCGTGTTATTTTATTCCAATACTTAAGTTTTTGAATATACAACTCAGATAGGAGAAATTATTATAGTAATGTAATATTGAAAATATTGTAAACAATTTTAGCAATTAAGGAAGTACGTGTTACGTGACAAGAATACACGTAGAGAGTTATATTAGTCTTTGTTATTGAAAATAACATAAAATCCCACAATTCCTAAAAGAATAATATTATCGAGACATTTGTATATTTAATCTAGCAAATAAAAAGCGTTTAAATTAGCACGATGGATAATGCACGTACAAACGTAAGCAAGTGTTTGATTTCCCAATTGGTTGTTAGTTGTTGTCACAATTTAGATCATCGAAACCATAATCATGATATCATGAACCACAACGAGGATTGCACAAAATATGGTGAGACAGACAACTCACAGCTCAATCACTCAATCGATGAATGCCAAAGACAGATTATTTATTATTAAATAGAGTTGGGCCACAGAGTACAGAAGTCTATTCATATTTCATAATTTCATATAGGTTCATTTTGACTAACAGCCACGAAAGATTCACGATGAATGATTACTTTGTTTTTAATCAATGGCAACTGAGAAGTGACAGCTCGCCTGAAAGAGTGAATGAGTCGATGAATTAATAAATAAAAAAATAAAAAAACGCATGCGTTGTGCTTAATTGCAGTGACAATAAAGATAACACTGTTTTAATTGGAAAGAAGAATTATTGACCTCAACTGCTGCGTGGTGGATGGGTGGTAACTCGATTAATAAAAAATACTCGAGCAATAAAAATCCATACAGAAGCTACAGAAGATAGAACACGGATGTTCGGTACTCGATACTCGATACTCAACTCTCATGCAGTTCACTTGCAAGAACTTAAATATATGAGTATTGTTGGTCAATTATGAAAATACATCAATATTTCTGTCATTAGATAATTACGTATATCTCTCAGCTATTTTCTATTATTCCGGGTTGTATGTAAATGAGGAAAGTACGCAAGTTGTAAGCATGTGTTTGTTTGAACTTCGTTATGGATCCTGGATGCTTCGAATAACATTCCATGTTTTGTGTTTTTGTTTAAACAACGAATGCGTATGAAATGAAACGAGGAAACAAGCGTAAAAGGCTCTCACGGATGCTTTTGAAGAGTAAGAAGAACGCAGGAGAGGAAAGCAAACAGGCTTTATGAAGGAGAAAGCAGAGGGACGACGGAGTTCTGGAGTTTATGGAGTTTATGGTGAATAGAGTGAATAGAGACCTGGAGGAAAGGAAGTAGCAACAGCATTACGGGCGTTCGGATAATTCGGGGAGACTTTTCGGGGTGCTACGCAGTTGGTAGGGAATAGGGAAGTTGATTCTTAGAAAGAGGTTTTATAAGCCCCGTATTAATGGAAGGAGTGATTCCAGATACTCCAGCAACTCCAGCATGTATTGATGATGTAGTCCGCTTCTCTGAGGGAAAGTTGTCCTCCGTTGGGTGTTGAAAGTATAGCCGATAGCCAAGACCTTGAGCTTACGTTTCCTTCTATTTTCTATAGACCTTTCCTTTCTCCACACGTGTCCCACTGGTTGATAAGCTCTGCTGCTAAGCTCCGAACCGTTAGGGACTCAACACTCAACGCTGTGAGTGAAGGTGTGTCCTATTATCCTCCTTCCTCATTCATTTATTTTACCTTCCGGCCAACCTTCAGAACTTCAGAACTTTCAGAACTGCGATGAGATTTCTCCCAACAGTTCCAACTTCCAACAACAGTTGAGTTGTGGGAAAGGTGGTTTGACGAGTCCCAACCATTTTAGCTTTTAGCACACACCACAGTTCCTGGGACTTGCGTGACACATTATTCCGAGGAACTGAGGGTGATTAAAGTAATGAGCTTCATGAGGAAGAGAGAATATGGCCAGAGCGAGGAAAAGAAACCGGTGACGATGAGATAAGAATAAGAGCAGAAGCCGGTTAATGAGTAGCGTAATGACAATGAGGAAGACTTATTAAAGCACACACGAAACCTCTGAGCTCATCTCTAAATTGTAAATGTCATCAAGGCAATTAGCGTATCAGGGGGAGAGATAAGGTCGTGTTCGCTAGTCGTCGCATCCATCTGACAGAGCCTGTCGTCAGCTTGGTTCATCCATCCACACGGGCTAATTCGTAATGAAACAGATGACAGAGCGTGTGCAGCCTATTGCTTTACTTTTACTGCTTAAAACTACTTGTAAATTCCGTTTTGACATGTTCTGTGGTACTGTGGTCTTCTAGGGAACTTGTTTTGCGTTCCAGTAGCTCACACCACATGAGTTCGAAATACTCGTGGAGCCTCGTCAGGTTTCGTACAGTCACACCACCAATTCCTCCAACACCGAATCGCAGGGCAGTCGCTGAGCTGAGTTTCCAAGAACATCTCGCCACCTCCGTCCCGAGTTGTTTTGAAGTGCAAGGACAGGAAGTGGGACAGATTTTACGACTTCCAGACGAATGGGTTTCTTGGCTGAGATTCTTCTTCCTTGTCTCTCCCGTCTTTATTTGAAATCGATCCGAAATAATTAAAAGTCCGGGAGATGCGGAAATGAAACATGAATGTGTAAAAGTATGGATTCGCATTATGCAGGGGGGGGGGAGGGGATGATGAATGGAATGAATGGGAATGTAGGTCGTGTGAAGGGGTTTCGTAAGGGATGGGGCGAGGGACTGCGTGTGCAGGGATAACCGGCATTAATGTGGGTGTTCTATATACACCGTGAACTGGAGAAAGTAAACAGAAACGCACGCATAGGAGAGGGAACCCGGGTATTAGAGAAACTGCGTTCCCAGTTCCTTCTTCCTTCATATCTACCCTTCACCTTTCTCTCTTTATAGAACTCTCTCTGACCCAGTTTAGCGCAATGGACGATTGCAACTGGGAGCGTCACCTCCTTCCTTCATTCATTGTACCGGCTTAAGTAATAACTAAGTTATCGACGTCCTTATCATCGTGTCACCCTGAACTGAACAGTGAAGCCAAATGACTTAACGCCAAGAAGAGGAGTTTAAACGGACATGAACTTCAGCCGGAAGACTGCAACCGAAAAGTACAAACTAGCCAAGTACAAGTGTAAGTAACTCTTGATTATTTAAGTACCTTTTGGATAACGTAGTTCTTGTAACGTAAAGTAAAGCTATAGGGGAGACGAATCTGTTAGCCCAAAGAAATCCCAGTCTATTTTAATAAAAGCCCAATGAGACTTTAATTGTCCGTGCAATAAAGTTGAGTTGCACTTGCATTGAAGGTAGTCGGGAGATTAAACGTGAGCATTAGAGTCATAAAAGACTGCAATTGTGTGTCTACACGAGGAAAGGTAAGTAGACATGAATTAAGCAAAGTGTCCTTGTGGGACTGGCAAGACACGCCATTTAAAAATCCGTTCTGTCTCAAAGACACTCTGTTGTGTTATACTTGTCAATTCCACTTAAGTTTCCCCAAAAGAGAAAGACATCTCTAATCGATTTGTGAGTCAATCAGTCGCCTTCAACGTCGCCTGTAATCCCAAATCCCAATCCCAAATATAATCCCAAAATCTCATTTCTGAGTTAGAATACAATCTGCCCGTCTATTTGTGTGTGTTTGTGTGCAATGAGAGAACAACTTTTATTTAAGGGAGACCTTGGCTATTTAATATTCATCATAATGAATGTGTAGACTTTTGTAGCTTTAAGCCATGGGCCATGAGAGTGGTAAAAAAAGATACTCGTTAGTGATTTAATGGCAATTAAGCATTAAATGCGACTTAATTTCTCATTGAAATGCCATTAGTAGGAACTGTTGAATAATTGTAGGTTGTATAGTAGGTCGTAGGCGTTTCCACGATATAAAAATAAAGCCGACTTGATCTGAATAATATGAAAGGAAGCTTGTGTTGAACCTGCAAATAACAAATAGAAGCTGAAGTGAACCAGATTATTTTCAATATTTTGAGATATTCCTGAAAGACGCATTTTGAGTTTGTGATTGTCCTCACACGCGCTTATCCCTTCCCTTCTAACTACTTTTCTACCCTTGCGATTTACAACCTTTGTACAAACACGTTGCACAGTGTCAGCAAACTATTAAACTATATTGCGACTTTGAGACGCCTCCCTGAATACCCAAACGCCAAAATCTCTCTAAACCATCCACTCCAGCTTCCAACATCAAATCACCTTCATAAGCTTAGCAATAATAACTTCATATCCAGATATTCATGATCCAAGCTAACTATTAAGTGCAATCCGACTCTCTCCTGTTTTATCTCCTAGGTCAATTAGAGAGAGGAGACAACGGAAATCCCTAACCCAGTTCCATAATAATACCATACAAGTATTTCGTAAAAGACGTACTAGACTCAACCCAGAATAGAACAGAGCTACTTATGTTATGCATGCATCTTTATATGTTGCACAATAGTGTACAACTATACCTACATGCATACATATGCTATATGTACGAATCAATACCGGTGATTAAATACTGGTTGCACGGAGATGGAGAGAGAGATTGCTGAGATGAACTACGACTGAAGTGAATCTCTTCCATAAGAAGTTGAAGAGAGTTCCATGTTCCATGTTCCATATGAAACTGATCTCTCGCGTATAAAATGCACGGGCACACGTGCCGAGACGATTGCTGCCTCCCCCCGTGCACAAGCTGCAAGTGGACTTGTGTGTGTGAGTCCATCATCCCTCTAATCTGACAAATGTCATCTGTGACAATGACAAGTTGACAAGTGACGATGGTTGAGGGGAAAGCACAGGTAGAAAGTATGACGAATGCAGTTTATTAAATGGACGTACTTAGTTGGTTGTAATGAGGAAGGAAGGGAGGGAGGCTGATTGGAGGTGAAAAGTCAAGAACCTCTGAGAAATACGCATCAGTTTTGTGAGTCCACAAGGCCGTTCTCTTCGCTTCCTCGGAGCGACGCCCTGTTTCCATCCGAATTTCACACACTCCCCACCATACCACCACCAACAAACTCCCCGAACTCTCCCTCCCTCCTCTTTATTATGCTTCTCTCTATTCCTAATACCCGGATACTTACGCTCCCTTGGAGCCCTTAGAGAGGGCCTGAAAAGGACAAGAACACCCAGTTGAGGAGGGTCCTTGGGGAGTGGGGGGAGAGGCTGGAGCGCCGGAAGGGGTCCGGGGCCGGTTGGGGGCGTAGGGGCGGATGGAGGGAAGGGAAGTAAACAAGGTCAATCGCCCCGGTGCTCGTGTTGAGTGTTGCAGCCACCACCACCACCGCCTCTACTTCTTCTTCGTCTTCTTCTGCTTAACTCTTCTTCTTCAGGAGGCGTAGCTTAAGCTGAGGAGTGAGGCAAATGAACCCACTCCACTACTTTCTGTTTACCAACAAACGAACAACGCTCATCCTTCAGCCCATCTTATTCCTTCACCTTAATTTATTTACCGGCTCTTTCTTGTTCTTATCCGAGATGCACTCTCTCCTTCTTATCCTCAGCCCCTCCGGCATCATCATCTCTCACATGACTCGTCCGTCTAATTCGTCTTCTTCAGTCTTAGTCTTGGACTTTACCCGTATGAATTGCTTGCACTTCGAACTGCGTCTCTTCTGTCGATCAATCCAACTAATCCGTGAATGTGAATGTAAGTAAATGCTAATCCTCCTAGCCAAGCATCTCTCACGATGAGACATTATGGAAGTTGGGCTTGGAGACATTTATTAAGTCAGGCTGCTCATTCACTGGAGATAAATGGGGGATTATTATTATTGGAGCTAACGTAAGCTCATCTGCATACATTTAGTCAGTCTTGGGCTTGAGGTGATTGTTGAGACTTTGGAGGTCACGAGGAGAGGTCATGAAGGACCGGAGGTGTAAGTATGGTATGGAGATGGAGATGGAGGAACGCGAAGAGAGATGTACTTAAGCAAGTAAGTAAGGATGATGATGACGATATGGTGTTGGGGAGGGGAACAAAGCGTCCCCCGGAGTTCCCCACGGCTGGTGCAGATTTGACATAACAACAAGACTGAGGGAACTGACTGAGAGACAGAGTGAACGGGATATCAAGAACATTAAATGCCTTCCACACGTTGTGTTGTAGTACATACGAAGAATCCCCTTTAAACTGACTGAGGTAACCCAACCCAGCTGTGTTCTGTTGATGTTACCAAAAATGTTGTTTAGCTCTCTCGGCCCGGCTCCCTACACTAAGTAACCCTGTGCTGGTCTAACCAACTCACCCAGTCTGAATCTGAACTTCAAGCCGCATACACGTTAGTGTGGGTCGCTTTACCCCAGTCGAACAAAGAATACGATATAGGAAGCTCTTAAAGTTATTAAAGACTTAAGTCACTTCATCATCATCTCTCATTTAAACTTTTAAACCCAACTATATATTGTTAAGGTTTGAGAGGCGTCGCGAGTAGAGGTGACATGTGGAAAATGTCTCCAAGTGGGAAAGTTAGCCACAGATCGAACATTATTATTCTTCTCCACTTTAACTCGTGGAAAACACTGAGATATATACTGGACTTTAGTGTATAGTTTTAATAACAACAACAACTCGCCAAACTTCGTCTCATTTTTCTCTCGTACTACCAAAAAACAGAACTCTGCCGCAAAGAAATATTCTTCTGGAATTGAGAATTTAGAGGGCTAGGAAATTCAAGTTTTTAGAAATTCATTCCAACTTACTGCTCATCTGTTTCTATTGTGTTAATTTACTTAAATTGTGAGACGAGTCTTTGAAGAAGAAGAAGGTGAAAGTGAATTGGAAATTTGAGGTTTTCACGCCGGATTATTGGAAAATTAGAGCTCTACTGTGTTAAGCAGGTAAATAAAGTTTAGTTGGGATTAAGTGTAAGATTAAAGCTTAAGTGTGGGTGGAGGTTTAAGGAAGTGGATTGGGCGAAGTGCCGGGTGGGGAGATCCTTTATCCTTTGTGTCGGTTATGGGGTGTGTGTGTTGCTAACCTGTTAGTACTGGAGTACTGGAAGTTGAGAAGGAGAGGGGAGATCTCCTCTCCTTCCTGTCCAGGAATGCGAAGGGGACTTTGTTTGGGTTCTCTGAGGGAATCCCTTCAACCCTCCGGCTTTTTACTTCACTCCATTTCAACCACCTTTGTTTTTGTTTTGATTCTCATATTTTTATCCACCTTCCTCTGGTTTTTCTACGCACGTAGGACAGTCTCTCGCTCCCAACTCCCAAACTCCCAACCATATCACCTCATTAAGGATTACTTTAACGTGATGGTGTGGAGTGAAAGATGGAAAGCGCTGAGAGATAATGGAGCGGTTTAATGATAAGTGTCTGTGTTGGTAATTGTTTGCAGAAGGAGAGAGAAGGAGCGAGGTGTTCGTTTCTCTGTTCAGATGCAGGAGCAGTAGAAGGACTATTAACTTTGTTAAGACCGAAAACTCGTGAGAATGTCAGCCGGGAAGAGATTAGCGAAGAGGTCCATAGTTGGGACACGGATCTGCGCCCCGAATAACGGGCTTTACAGTCCGGGAGTGATAATTGGGTCAAAGAATCCGAAGGAACTCAATTTCAACAACTGCCACACGGGAATCACGTCCAATTCAAAGTACATTGTGCAATTCGAGAGTGGAGATACGAGGGAGTTTGCCGAGAATGAATTAGTCGGTCCAGGTTTCGGAAATGTGAGTAGTCTGAAGTTGCGAGCTGGTCAGAAGGTGTTTGTCACTCACAACGGACGGGAAGTGAGTGGAAATGTCGTCTACCACCGACCTCAGATTGATGAGGTCCTCATCAGTTGTTCGGGTATCGATGCTGAGGTAAGTTCTAATTTTTTAAACTGCATACATCATTAATTAAGTTAAAGTGCATGTGGGGGGACTCATTAGTGAGTGGCGAGATTGATAGTTTAATTTCATAAGAAGTGGAGATGATAACCATGTAGAAGTCTTTGCCCTTTCTCGCGTTGGACTTGGTGGAATGTAAAGAATTGGCACAGCACATCTGCCTCCTAATTTTGTTCATCTCGTCGTCATGATGCGCAGTTGAGAGTTGTTTGTGGATCAAGTGGAGGAAAGAACTGCAGGGGCGCATGTACAAACAAAGAGATCACTTCTGGTCGTCTATGTCTATATGATATCTTCTGTGCAATAATGTGATGGGTGGGTGTTGAAGAGTCGGGGCTGCTGGTCCAGAGCACCCGCTTCAATTTCAACATCATCATCAGGTCTTTTCTATATACGCGATGAATCTCTTGAGCAAGTGGTATAAATGTCTCTGGTTTCCCAAATCTCTGCGTTCACACGCTTCCCACAAAGATAAGCTTCCGTGTATAGAAGAGATGGAAGAAGACGTCGGCGTGGTAGATTGCATTTTGTTATTTGTTGCATGCACAGGAGAGGTGTCAATGTATGTATGCCAGGTGGAGAGAGTAGAGTACAGTCAGTACAGTGTAAGTAAGTACAGTTTGTGGAGATTGTAGCTTATCTCCTTCTGCCATCCTTGAACTAATTGATACGGACTTTAAAGTTCGTGTGAGGTTGAAATCAGAGGCGAGTTGCAGGCAGGCAGATTGCATAGAGGCACTGGAGTTTTGACTTTTGAGTTTTGAGTAAGTTGAGCTGATTTCCGTTGAAACTTAATAGGCGAAACGAAGTCATGAAACAAGTTTAGAGTTTCTAGTTTGGGTAGACCACAAAGAGGATCGAGAGAGAGAGAGAGAGAAGTCCGATTAATCGCTTGTGAAAGAACAGAGAAGTAGCGAGGAGGTTGCAAACAGTTGAACAGCCAGGCGTAATTACAGCCTTCCTCCGTTTTTCGTATGGAAATAATTTGCCTTTGGTTTGCATGTTTAACGGAGTAAGTATGAAGTTCGATGCGTCAAAGCTTCCAACGGGGAAACGTCAGTGACCTTTCTCGGAAACATTTGCCTCACGCCACAACAATAATAATGTTCTTCTTCCGTCCATTTCCAAGTTTAACATTTGACTTTTAACGGAGGAAGAGTTTGGAGGGGTAATTAGGTTGACCTAGCCTTATACACTCCCCATATAACATAACACATACATTGATACATTCGCAGTTGGCAGGCTTTGAATGTGAATCCAGTAGATGAGTTTTAGGCGAGACAAGAGACTTCGAGACAGAGATAATAATGGGATTGCATGTTTTACTTTAACTTGTGTAGGGAGTTCACCAATTGTAAGATGTCTGTGGACTTAAATGCGACAATTATTTTTGTATGAGAGTTTTGAGGATTTTTTTCTCATGTGTGTGTGTGTGTTTCCATAATCCGTAGTAATCCATCCATCCATCCATATTTCATATATTCCATCCGTAGTGGCTGTCTGAATGTCTGCCTTGTCTGTCAAATAATGATTGACCTTAGGACGACTATAAGCTGAGTAACATTCGCAGATCATCACTCTGGCAGACAAACAAGTCGCGATATTGCGATACGATGATACTGCGAGTCTCCATCGAATGACTGTCCTCGTTTTTCCCAGTGTATCTCATCTCTCTCCTGTATTTATTTACATTGGCTCCACTTAAGCCTGGTGGCTGGTAACTCCATTCCATATTCATCCATCGAGATAGTCTCAATAATTCAGTGAGATTCATATCTACAAATAAAATAAAAATATCTGCAGCTATGTCTTAATGTCTTCGGAGGATGTTTTTGAGAGATGCGTGCGGAAGTGCGATGATGGGGACACTACCAATAAAGCTGTAGCTGCGAGAGTCTTGAGTTTTTTGGCTCCGAGAAGACGAGAGTCAGGAAAGACATAAGACATAAAAGTGTAAAATGTAAAATGTAAAGTGCAAAGTTGTTAAAGAGTTGTTAGAGGTTGGAGTTCTGGTCGACTAGCGAGTGAAGATGTTCTTGTGAGTTGTTTGCATTGAACAAAAAAGTGAGGCTAGGCGAGAGTAGAACAGGAAAAAGAAATTAGGTTGCGCGTTGTATTTTACTAGTTTGCTAAGTTGCAATAACTTTCTGTTGATTAATTATCCGAGCACCAGAGAATCTTGAGTCTTGAGGAGTCTTCCAAGATCTGCGGTTAACTTGTTATCGGTGAGGGCGATAAGGTAGAGAGTAGGAATTAATGCGAGAGATGGATAAGGGGGAAGAAGTGACCTGTGGTGAGTGTGTGTTGATGTAGAATAGCCTAACGGGACTTTGCAGCGTATCCTCTTCTCGCCATCATCTTCGCCACATAATTTTCTACGCTTTAATTGAATCAAACACACTCGCTGTTCGCTTAATGCCTACGCGTAGCTTTGGTTCATCGTTAGTTAATGTGGTTAATGTATGTATCATTTAGTTTTAGTAGAGGAGCCATCACTCGCCTCTCCTCTCTCTCTCTCTCTTCATTTGTGATTTGCATGCAAACCGGTTTGTGTTCTGCAAGTCTGCTGCCAAATGCTAAACTACATGGCGAAGGCGAATGGCGATGCGTATTGTTTGTTAATGTTTTTCACGCAGAGTAAACTTACCGGCTTCACTCATATAACAACAGGTGTACAGTTTAAATCGTAGTTATCGTAGTGTAATATCTTGTGAGAGATAAGGCTGCCACAATGTTGTCTATGGTGCTTGACCTTTTTGTCGTCCATTTGTCTACCAACCACTTCCCTACATTCTTCAAATTGTTTCCTAAACACAGGAAGCCTATGAGTTTCTGAATGTCTGTGGTCACTGTCAAAATCCCAGACACACGAGTGGAGAGAGAGAGACTGCGGAACAGTTTCTGCACTTCCCCGATCACATTGCATAATTTGATATTACAATGAGTTCAAGACTAACTAACTAACTACGAAGAAAACAATGGGAACGGGAGATGTGAATAATAATTATAGTTCGTATTGCATGCATGACTGTTCATAATTGGTAATGATGATGAGATTGTTATTGCTGTTGTTGTTGCAGATTCCTACAGACGTGACGAAGAAATTGGACGAGGTGCGTTTGCTAGAGTCCCGGAAATCCGCTCGCCTCCAGGAACAGGACTTTGACTTTGCCAGGCTGGCCGACGTAGCGGAACGGAAACGCAGCCAGCAAACTGCCTCAATTGACGTTCCTAGGAATAACCTCCTCATGTAAGCAGCCCTTTAAACTGTTGCATATTAAAGATATAGATTTCTAGATTAAAAAAGAATAATTAATTATCAATAATTAAGGATACTGTCCATCTTTCTTCATATTATTGTGAGTGAGCTTTTCGAATGACTCAACGAATTCACTCAAACTTGTTCTTAAATGCAGTGAAACTCGTAATTATTGCGAGTTCTAAACTTTTAAATCTAAGCCTAAACTACCGGCCGGTGAAACATAGCACACTACTCACTAGTACTCACTACGAGGAGTACCTAATACTTCGTCGTAAATAAATAAATACACACCTCTACCGTGTAGAACAGATAACAGATAACAGGTAGTATGTTTAACTATGCATGTGTGTGTGTGTGTAGTAGTGACTCGTAAATTCGTAGGTAGTAATTTAAAGCTCTTCTGCTAAAAAGTCTGGCAGAGCTGTACGAGTCGTTTGTGCAAAATTGTTTGAAGCAGTAAACCAGTTGATGATGAAGTAATTGGTTGGTGGTTCTTGGTAGTTTGGTAGTGCGCAGTTTCATACGGAATTCCCTTTTATCCAAGTTTTACTCATAAGCAATCATTTCATGATACTACCGTTCGCAAATTAAGTAGGCTCGCCCTTTCCTCTACAAAAATTTCTAATTACTACCACTGCACACACACAGACACATTAAGTCGTAACTGGTTTTAAGTCTACTGGGGTCACTGATTTAATATCTCCCCTCATTGTAGTTAGTTTCATTTGTTTCTCTACTCTACAAGTGATTTATGTTAATCTAATTCCACTTTTGCAATTTGGACTTTAATCCAACACCCAACATGCAAATAAAGAGGAGAACAGAAAGTAGAGAATCACATTTGCTTTTATTTTGCATGCATAGTAATAATATTATTATTATAATGGATTATGATCAGTAAGGATTTGTAAATGAAGTGTGGTGATAATTAATCATATTATCATATAGTTCTCACCCCGTATAGTTGATAGTCGATTTATTTTATAGACTTATTCCCTCCCCCTCATCGGCCTGAGAAAATGTGTAAATATTTCAAAACAAGCGAAACAAAGTGACGGTAGTGATGGTGGTGGTATATCTGTCATTTAGGTCACATTGTTTTGTCAATGTTGCACTTTCTGTGTGTGTGTAATTTTGCTTAATAACGAGGTCACATTACAACGCACATATTTAAGTTAAACCCAATTCTGTGCTGAAACCCATTTCTTCATTCGACTGGGATTTGTGGGCCATAATAGGATTAATAGTAGTAGCAATGTGCAAAAGTCTAAATGTCATAATTCATGAATTCATGTCAGATCAAAGGAGAGAGAGAGAGAATATATAAGAAGTAAAGAGTTTCAAAAAAGCATGGAAGCTTGAGTGAGTATTGCACAACAATCGAGAGCGAAGAATAATGTCCGTGAATGCAGACATTGTGTTGTAGTTGTAGTGTAGTTTGTGGTGGAGGGTAACGAGATGCCAAAGGTTTACATGGTGGAAATGGGAATAATAATATTTTATCCATCCTTGAGCGAATTGTGAGCTTAGTTTATGGGGATTTGCAATAAGTCGAGACAAAATGGAGTGCTCACAGTTAAAGAGTCACATCAGAGAGTGTATGGTTATAGTTGTGTAGTCTGTGGAGAATTCATTAATTATGATGAGTACCATCTCTTATTTTTGGCACTTAAGCACCAGGGAATAATATAATACATTGATAGTGGAGAGTATTGAATGTGTGTCACGATCCTCTGCTCGATCTCCTCCACACACACAAAAAGAAGAAATAAAAGTTAACGGTGGTCTTAAAGATGCTGCGAGCGAATGTTTAATGTTGAATAGTTGAATGTGTCCTTACCAATATTGCGCAGTGCGTTTCATAACTCTTCGTAATGGCCTATACTGCTATTAGGTCTGTTACTTGTTAGTGTGTTGGTGTTGGTAGTAGCAGTGGACGTATTGCAAAAATATTTGCAATTTAACATTAGATTTCGATGGTGTAGGAGATGAGAGCCTGAGGGCAATATACGAATTCGTACAGCATCTCTGTGTGTCACACTTAAAGACAACAATGTTGAATGTTGAATGTGCAGAGATGAATAAGCTGCAAGGCTATTTCTTCTTTAAAGCCTTAAATCCCATGGATGAAGTAGTCGAGAGATATTTTGCAAGAATCGAGAGAAAGGAAAGTTGTGTTGTCATTGATGTTACGGCATAAATAATTCTGTTAATTTAAGCAGGGAAGGACAATGACAGCGTTTAGAGAAATCTCTACTCATTTTGCATACGAAGTTGAAGGACAGGCCCTAATTATTCTTGTGGCTTTAAATTACACTAGTGTGTGTCTTGCGTCCCTTTAAAGTTTACATTTTGCATGCAGCCTGGGCTTTAATTGTAAAATGTGCTTGACTTGAAGTTTAAATGTTTAAACCGGAAGCTCCCACACACAAACATGACAGACAAGTATGAAGTACAAAAAGTTACAAAGCTACAAGTGCAAAAAATAGCATTTTTACTTTCATCACAGATAAAATGGAACACGTACATTTCACGCTGAGTGTTGATGATTCTGTATATTTCTGTTTAATCGTAAGTTGTAAAAGTGTAGAGAGTGTTGTCAAAAAATCAGGGCCAAGGCTGGTTAAATACTAAATTCTCGTTAGTTTTGTAGATTTGCGTAGGAAGTTTTGGCAGCCTGGGTAGCACATTCTTATCGAAATTCTCTAAGGTTTCTGAGCACACAGGGCATATCCCGTATCCAACAAATAACAAATATTACAGCAGTACAAATGAGAGGCGAGTGTATCTTAAAGAAGGAGAGCTAATGAGACCTGAATTTTTTGCGTTTTGTAATTCATTGATTCATCATGTGAGTAGTTTTGTTGTTTTGTTGTTGAGAGGTGAGACCGGAAGATTTACGAATTTGCGAATATTGCGAATATTGGCGATTTCCACAGATGAAGAACAAGTGTACGTGCGTTGGGGAAGTGGAAATATTCCGAGAATTGTTTTTGTCTGTTTAAAATGCGTCTAGGTAGTTTAAAGTTGCTTTGTGTTTGGATGATGGCGTGACTTAAAAAGGACAAATGGGAAGCGGGGAAAAGTTTGCGAATATAGACAGAGACGGAGATTTGCGAATTACGCAGTCCTCCACGAGTTCCACGCTCCAGCCGGTTATGACGTGATCAACTGTATAGACTGTGGAGACTACAGACTATTCTGCACATTCTACACGTACACGCTCCTGCGTTCCATGTAACATGTTTCCTTGTTTTGCAGGGTTTTTGCACTCTCTCCTTTGCAATAGCTCGCGGTGAACGACGCAATTCCGAAAGTAGATTTAAGTTTAGATGTGTCAAACGCAACTGAATAACATCATCCCATCTTTTATTCGCGAAAGCGTCACCGGCAATTTTATTGCTGTTATTGTGTCTGGCTGTGAAACTACTGCGATTATTTTATATATACACGCAGTACACGGCTTTTAGCATTTTAGCAATTTAGCATTTCGCGCAGAGACCAGAGATACAATTTATTTATTTCATCAGGTGATGTAAATTGGGATTTAGGGAAGTCGTGCCAACATTATGAGCAAGTGTGGAATGACTTCACACTACAACAATGTAACAACTCTTTAGTTATTACAAAGTACAACCTGTGCTAAAAGTTTCTTGATTAAATAACGATGCCAGTAGACCGCAAAAACTAAACTTTCTTTTTTAACGGTTCGATGCTGCAGAGCTGCAGAACTGTGAGCTGCGAACGCTATGAAATAAAAGCAGTACAGAGCAGTAGCGATCATTCAGCTAATTTAAGGACTCTGACTTAAAGTAAGTCTGAATTCTCAATGGAACGCTGGGTCCCCTCACGACAATTCCTCTATTGATTAACTCGATCCCCACAACTATCCATTCATCTATCGTGTGTGTCCTCAGCCTTAAGTTAGTTACGTGGTGTTCTTATGCAATTTATAGCAGGGCCATATGTATCAAATAAGCCATTCCCCCGATACGCGAATTTTGGACGAACAATAGCAAACTAAATATTGTTATTCCCTCACTATCAGACACACTCTCGTAACCTCATTCACTTTTACGGTGTGCTAGACTGCGATCGAGTCGAGTCTGAGAATAAACACACAATGCATTAAATATTAAATATGTGGCAGTTGTGATTCTTGTCTTGTGACCCTGAGTGATTGAAAGATATCACACCGATATGTTAACAACTCTCGTAAGAGTCTCGCATTTCCCTTTAAAAGTTAAGTACACAGCTATATTATCATTATTATGCCTTCAATCTACAATTTGTCCATTGATGATTAAGTCTTGTTAGTTAATGCAGGGTGTGTTGAACGAACAGTCAACAGTTGAACAGTTAAATATACACCAAGTTATTCATTACGCATGCAGTTGGTGGTGGTGATGGTGAAGGGTACGTCGTATGCTTTGTGAAGGAGCTCTGGTTGGCTGCTTAATCCCTTTTTTCTTGAGAGTTTACAAGGCCAATTTTACTACAACAATCGCAACTATTCTCCCATCGATAGGATAGGAGATAAATAGGAGTACACTTAACATGATACGTGATCAGTTGATGAGAACAGCGAGGGACAATGAAGCAGGAACAGATTACAGTTGAATTTTTCACAGGCAGCTTTGTGCTGTGTGGTGAATACAAAAAGCAACTCAGGAAGAGATGCGAATGCGATGAAGAGAGAGTGCCCCAAAAAAATGCTGCAAGAGATCATTTAAAGACCCACATTGCTGCAAAATAGATTATTGTTCGCTGTAAATTTGTGATATTTCTCAGCTGCACAGATGTACACGTACGTAGAATTGAGTGCTGGCAGTTTAAGTAACACTTGATTGTGTGTCAACTTAATGTATTATGAATGTGAATGGGACAACGATGAATTGGTTGGGTGTTAGGGATTTGAGAGAGAAGTTTTGTTGTAAGTTTGTAAGTTGGACAGTTGGAAGTTTGGAAGCGTCGTTAAGTAGAATGGTGAGGTGTCATGGGTCAATAATTTATTAATGGAGGATTCTTGTAAGACTGGGAGATGTGAAAATGTGAATAGAAGAGTTGATTTTGATTTTGTGTTGTTTCAGGTCAAGAAAGAGACGACCCAGTTCCGGCTTCCAGCCAGTGATGATCCAGGGACAAGGCGGAGGAGATGACGACGAATGTGCGGCTGCGATGGTCCTCATGAGTCTTTCCTGCAGTCCTCATTCCCCCCAGTGGGACTCGAACAGTAAGTCTGCCCCCTTTAATTTTTTATTTTTTATGGCTTTACTTAATTGAGTCGTGTTAGAAGGTTGTGTGCACATAAAAATAAGGTTCTTGTTGCGTAAGGACAGCACGGTGAGTTCCTCTCACTCACTCACTCCATCCATCCATCCATGATGTATAGCGATGCACACTTGCACACACGAACAGTTGTGTGTTTCCTAACAATATTATTTTTTATCAATCTCGTGTGTATTTGTATTCATCTCTACCTGATTCCATCACAATCATCATCATTGGTTGTGTTATGAACATGTAGTTTGAATTGAAGTGTACGCGAGTTCTTTGGATGAGTGAAAAAGTGGAAAAGTTACAGAGATACGATCTGATTCAAGGTGGTTGGTTGGTGGTTGTGCAGGGCTGAGATGACATTGAGAATAAATGAGTATTGTTTTTAACTCGTTTAGCAGCTTGGGAATGTTCTTCCAAAATGTAAACTTCCAAGTTCCAAAGTAACTGCAGTTTGGAGGAATGAATGCAAATCTCCTCCAATTACAATTAGGTAGGAAAGGAAACAGAAGCTGTGTGAGTGAGTTGTTCGAGAGAGGTTTTGTATGTTGCATGTTGTATTTTGTATTTTGCCATTCCATGAGAGAGTAACCTAAAGCCGAGCTGCTGTTCTGACTGTTGCCTCTCAGTCTGCGAGATACACGAGAATTTGAGATTTGGGTGTTGGTTGCAAACACATTTAATGAGCTTTTTTAACCTTGGGCTTAACATCACTCACTCACTTTATAGCGTCACAGAGCTATAGAGGAATTATAGCTATAGTAGCTTAGATGGTTACACGTACACTGCTTCGTATGTTACATGTTACATCAGATTTACATGAAGAGAGAGAGAGAACTTAGCTCTGTAGCTGTACACACAGTTGCATTGGTGGATTCACTTTTCTAATAAAAATGTGCATCGCTAGCTATTTTGAGTGCAACAGCTTTTGCTCTCGTTTTAGCTGGTCCTTATTTGCTCAGAGTATTGCAAGGCTCTAGAAACTAGGAGGTTTTGTCATTATGTCATTTATTTGTGGGGAAACTTGCCAGAAACGAAGGTCACTTAGAAAACTGGCATTTTCTCCTGATATCCGTCCAGATTCAAAAGTATTCGCCAAACAGGATGGAAAATTACAACAATTTAGCATTTCATTTCGAGTCTCCTTGAAGGAGGAGGAGAGGCTTCTTGGCGTAGTAGAAAGGGAAATTAATGAACTCCAATCTGCTGTGTAGCTGTATAACCAGCTTTATTGGTCCGGGCTTCCCGAAGTGGCTATTTTTACAACGAGGAAAACGTGATCAACACCTAATGCCATGTAACGTTTTGTAACTTTGAGCTTATCGAGCCATGTGAACTCTCAGTGACAAGTTGATAAACACTTGAAGAAGAGCGGAGCTCTCTGACAGTTAAACGCGAAAAGCGATGCACTCATGCATATCGCAAAGCTTAAGCTACGCTTGTATAGAACCCCAATTTATCCAACTATTTACGGGACTTCGAAGGAGTCCAACTATCCATCCGTATGACGTATGTGCATGTTCTATTTAGTAACCAGCTTTCTACTTCTACTCTCCGATTAAAGGGCTTCTTTTTTTATCCTTCATTTCATATTTAAGACACACACAGCAACAGAAAAAGACAAAACTGCTTTTACACGGAAGCCACACACCCACTGCGATGTAGTGTGTGTTGTGTTGTGTGTTCATCGAATCACGCGTCACAGTCCCATCATCATCATCGCATCACACCGTTCGAATTCACAAGACGAAAACACTTTTTTGCTTGGTTGTTTTTAGCTCTTTCGATTCTCTCATGAAATTATGTAAGCTTGGTGAAGCAAAAGCAATCTTGCAAGGGGTAAATACATTTAGGGATCTGCGGATCTGGCGTTACTTAATAGTACAACGCAGTTTTGCTCTTGAAGAAGGTTGGAGACGTGACGTGATACGAAATTCTATGAATATTCTCTGGCTGTGGAAAACAACTCGATTAAAACTCGAGAGTGTGTGCGTAATATTTATTGTTCAGTCATTAGTGGTTTGGTCTACTTGGTCTGCGTCCTGACTCGTGCAAAACCTCTAAAACCTCCAAACTTTATGCGATGAGTGGGTGGATAGCCCAAACAGCCTGCTGTTTGCTACACTTAATAACGTGGATTCCAAAATGCCGGCCGGCTTATTGCATTATACGAGATGACGACAACATTGTGTAGCTTGGGATAAAAGTCTTCGAACGATAATGAGTGATTTGAACTCGTATTGGGAATCAACTCGTCATTCGTCATGACGGAAGTCTATTGACGTGTGGAATTCCCACCCGCATTACGAATGGTTACGGTTTAATAATACGAACTAGTCTTTGAGTTAGAAGGAGGAATCCAGTTTCCAGGATTAAATGTTATCTGCATGTGAATAGGAGGAAAAGAGAACAAAATACACAAGTAGGAATGCATGTAGGCGTGTGTGGAGAGGAGTATACAGCAGGTAGTTTGCGTTTCGAGTGGATAACTAAATAACAACCAGTTAGTTTAGTTTAGTAGTACCTGTTGTGTATTTAAATCCCATTGAGAGATGTTTTTACTACAACGAAGCTGAGGCTGGACGCTTGCAGTTATTCTTGTTGTTGTGTTGTGTAGTATTTGAGTTGACGTAGTGGAAAAGGTCCGTGAAGGGCGATGTGTTGATATTATGTGAGTTTAGAGATTCGTATTGGATGGAGAGATGATTGGTGTTCGACTTGTAACAAGTAGTATGCAGTGTAAAGTAACCTTGCAGGCGATTGTAGCCTTGAAATGTCTGGCAGTGTCTCAGCTGGGTTAGCGAATCGGTACCCAAAGGGTTTATTAAGGTCGACATTGTTTTTCTTCCGCCATCGCCATGCATCCTCTTCGTAACTGCTGCTTACTTAAATATTGAATATGTACTTGTACTCCTGAGTTACTTGAAAGGATTCACTCTCACGTGCTGGTGTACATTTATTTGCATGACCAACGCTCAACGCACATACCTACGAAGAACAAACACTTGAGCCAATTTTTGCACGCAGCAGAATAGCAGCAGAAGCGATAGCAAATTTTTTAGGTGCTTGCAAACATAATTTCTTTGCATATCCCTGTCACGTGTGACGTCACTCCCATTTACTCTCTCATCACTCTCTTCATCATAATAATAAAGCCGTTTAAAAATGGAATACATTTCTCCTTGAAACTTTTTCATCTTCTTTTTTGCTTTTCTACCTCCACGTGTGCTGACAAACTAAACACGAGTCTTTCCAGCATAACATGCTTGTGTGCAAGTGCAAAAATACACCGGTCAATCTTTGCGAGTTTTTTTCGCGAACAGGGAACTGCGGCACCGGGTGTGTGCTGAGTGTGTCAGCAGTGTCTTAGTTGTTACATGACGTGAATTGTACTAATTACTTAACCTCAACTTATTAGTCATAGTTCATACTTTCATATTCATGCCAAATATTTAATGATGTTCAAACAAGTGTGAATCAGAAGGAATCGTATTTCCCGTTGCAAATTACCTAGCAGGGTATAAATTGGATTTACATTCATTTGCATATGAAACCGAAATGCGATGATATGATACATGACGCAAATTTTAATAGGTTTGCAGTTAATAGTAATAGCCTAATTGGTCATATGACTGTTGAATGACCCATTAAATAGCTTTATGACGATGCCACCTTGAAGTTTAACGTGTGCGAAATTAGCTCAGTTTGCTAAACAATACTTTATGACATCCTGCTCGGCAGTAAAACTATAAAACTGCAACTGATCCAGTTGACTCTCTCGATTCCCGTTAATAGCTTGCGTAGGAGTTTTATATTTCTAGTACCTCTGTAGGTTTTCTGTATAAACCACCTACAATGTACTAATATGTGTGTTTGGTCTACATTTAAAAGTATTTACGAGTGGAACGTGTCGCTTAACTAAAACTGCATGTGTCAATGGGATAAATAATTAGCACTTCCTGGTCGTTGCATTTTCTTTTGTTCTTCTGGTGCTTGTGAGTTTGTGATTTTCCTCTATTTGTCCTTGCATTCTAAATTATTTATTTGTTCTGTCATCAGAAGTCATAAATAAAACAACACGAGAAAGAATGAGGATAGAATAACTTCAGTGAAGGAGAGGAGAGAGATAGTCCTAATTGCACTTCATAAGCAATAACCCGTGGCCTGTGACATTCAATCAATCATGTTTTATTTATTTGGCTGAAACTGCTACACAAGCACATAAACGATGGTGTCATTTTTTCATAAGCACGGATGATGATAAGGTGGGAGATGATAAGGCCGTTATTGTCGGAGGGTTTTAAAATGTCGTTCACCTTTAAATATTTAGCCTCGATCATCGGTTTTTAAAAGAAGAAAGGTCAAGAGGTGTAGGAGAGTCAACACTTGAGTGTATTCATTTTTTATTTGCAACTGCCAGCTGGCGATTAAAGAGCTGCTGAGTGGACAAAACCCGAGTGTGTTTTCCAGAGCGAGAGAGAGTCAAAGTTCGAAAGATAGTCGACGTCGTCGACTGGTGATGCATGTTGCATCATGTGAAATCAAATTAATGCATGCGAGGTGATCGAGAATCGAGATGACTCTGAATGTGTTTGTGGGAGTGTGATGCAAGCACACGAAGTGGTTTGCTGTTTGCATTTGCTACTTACTGTTGCTGACTGCAGAGATAAGTAAATCAATGTTGCGAAATGCTGTGTGCATCGTTGGGATTTAATTAGGTGCCCGAGTGGGTGTTTCCTTTGCAGCTTTTGATAATAATGATATCCTCCTTCTGTTGCTTCAGTAAAAGTTCGTTTCTCAAGGTAATCGTCTTAAAGCCCGTCCTGGAGAAAAAGTGCTATTATACTCGAGTGATTATCATGTTTCCACGTGTTTGTTAGTCTTGTAAATACTGTTGTAGTTTTAGTTGTAGTTAAGTGCTTTGCCTCTTTTCCTGCCTGGCATCATTCACCCATATGAGATTATATGCGGAGAGTTTTAATGGAGGCATAAATATGGAGAGTTGTGTGAAGTTGTGATGTAATGCGGGGAGAGACGATATGGTTTAAATACGAAATATGACGGCTGAAATGAGAGGACACGATGGATTTATGTTGTGTAAGCAGAGAGCAAGCTGGGCTGTAAGTATGAAGGCAGCTGAGACTCTGAAACTGAGCTTCTGAGAGTTTGAGTAAAGTAGGCCAAAAGACTGTTGCATGTTGGGCAGTTTTAGATCCACCACACTTACTTACTTCCATACTTCTGCAGTTCTACACACTTTTGTGTGAGAAATCGATCGAAGGCTTGCAAAGCTGGCTGCACAATATTACAATCATCAAGTCGCGTCATGCAAAAGCAAAATATACTCACGACGAATAGGCAGCTAGAGGCTGTTAGCTTAAAACTAAAACTGTGGGGATGTAATAAAGCAGCAGCAGCAGAAGCAGCAGCGGTGAAGGGGAATGAAACTGATGACTGTTGCTTAAGTTGCTTCCTCTACGCGAAAATCGTGTGGAAATGAGAAAGTGGATGGATTTTTTGGCGATTGGGATGAAATAACCGTAAAGTGTAAAGATGTGTGTGTATGTGTGTGTGAGATCCACCAAAAGTTTCATCGTTGTGGTTTCATAGTTGGTTTGGTGGTGGTTGTGTGAAAGAAGTAAAGAACGAAACGAGAGAGTACAATAATATTAGAGAGAGATAACTCGTTAGTACACTTTGATGATCTGCTCCAGTTCTTTTTGCGAACTGAATACGTGAGATAAAGATGATGGTGATACCTTAATACCTTCCTCGGCAAACACAGGAGAGTAGAGATGAGATGAGAGAGAGAGAGGATGCCAAGAAATTACAGCTATCTGACATTTTTGATGATGGCTAGTAAATAAATAAAAAGAGATGAGTTATAGTGCGTGTTTTAAATGGAGCTGGTATGATTGAATTGCAGGAATGATCTCATCATCGTGGAGCTCAAGTTCCTCGGGAGCCTCTTCATGGCTGAGTGCGAATCAGAGCGTCGTGGGAAGTCTTGGCGCTGTGTCATCTCCTGGAGAACTCCACGTCAACAACTACAGTCCGACTCCTTCGTCGAGTGACGATGGAATTGAAAGTGATATCGGAGGTGACTGGGAGGAACCGAGACGGAAGAGGACACGACAAATCTTCAAGTGTACTTTTCCTGACTGCTCCACCGTTAAGGATAACTGTGCGGAGATTGAGGTTCACGTCAGGAATGCCCATCTCGGAGGGTAAGTGTTTTGAGACCTTTTGAAGACCTCATTTGTTCCTCCAGTGAATCTAATGTGGAACATCTGCATTATTTTGTTGACCACAGGAAACAGGACAATGACGGAGAGGAGGAATTCTATTACACAGAAATAGAACTGGCCGATGACGTGACGTCTCCTTCGCCGGCTCCTTTTGGCGTTCCCAGTGGACTGAGCATAGCATTTTCTCCAACCATGTCGCACATGGACATGGTCCGTCCACCATCCGAAGGTAAGTCAACCTATTTAGAATTTAGTCAGCCTTTATGATTGTGTCCTGAGACGTCACTCGAGGAAAATACTCACAAAAGATTCTCAAGGCTGCGTGTTTAAAGCTCGAAGAGGTGCAGTTGGTTGCATTTACGGTTAGTTGGTGTTAGTGTGTTCATTCCTACGAGTGAATCATCATCATCATCAGGACAGGAGTGGATGGACAGTTTGCAGTGATTCGCAGTTTAATACACACACGAGTTCGTTAAAGGAGGAATGATTGAGCCAAGCCTAGTTGAAGAAGCATATAAAATATTATTGTAGGCAAAGAAGGAACGGGGAGAGCGATTGGCTCCTTGCACACAGGGAAAGACCTTGATGTATTTTTTAGAGTATCTTTAGGTTGTAGAGGAGATGTTGCGAGGTTGAGAGGTATCGATTGATTTATATAAGCCGGTGCACGTTGGCACGTTGGCTGTTGGCTCCGCTTTTGTGTGTTCTGAATTCAGGGCAGGTGACATATTATGTAGAAAACGTGAATATGCAGATGAGTCGGAGGGTTAGGTTGATTGTTAGGGAGAAAGGAGTTGACGATGTCTTAATGCATTTGAGCTGTGACTAAAGGTGATGATGATTGATTTTACAGATCCAGAGTACAAATTGAATCAGCAGCAGCAGCAGCAGCAAACTTTGCAGCATAATCACCAACAGCGAAGGTCTCCTAATGCAAATACTCATTTGAATCCTAAGAAACGAGCCTCCCCAAAGTCCAGTCCGGTGCGTCGTCCCCGTGGGGAAACGAAGAAGTGTCGCAAAGTAAGTTGCGTGGTGGAAAAGCAATCAATTGGGTGTGCGTTGGCTTCAGAACTCGGAATGAATTGATTGCTAATTGGTGTGTGGATCTGTGTGGACTTTAGGTATACGGCATGGATCGTCGTGACATGTGGTGCACCCAATGCAAGTGGAAGAAGGCGTGCACTCGTTTTGGGGATTAATTAAGACATTAAGGCGATAGACGACAAAGTCAGAGAGAGAAGAAGTCAGGAGCTCTGCACAGAAACAACGCGGCTTGTGTGTGGAGCGACGGACGGAACCAAAATGAAAATCCCCAAAAGTTAAAGTTGTGTAGTTAGATTTAAGTTGACAGCCAAGAGTGTTTTATTAAGTCTCGATTAAGTTGTAAGTTAGTTGATAGAGCTTACGGAAGTTTTCGGTCTCAATCCTCCGCGTTGTTTTACAATTTACTCTCAGTCTTCTGATCAACTTTACACGTTTACGGAAGGTCCAAAAATGGAACTTACGAAGTACGGAAAGTTGCTCATTAGACTCGAAGAAACTCAAGTCAACTCTCAGTTCGTGTAAATGAAGCATACAAAAATGTAATAGTCAACATAAAATTGGAATGTGATCATCCTGAACTCAATCGCTCAGATCCACAACCAATTTGTTGTACATACAAAATTACAAAACTGAAGCTTCAACTGCCGATGATGACTCACGTGGTAATTCCAGAGGAACTTTGTAACATGTATACTGCCGATTTGTAACAAAGTCTACCTATACTTTGTATTTCGTGCAGCAGAGTCAATACTAAGTTGAATTTTGAAATCTGAATGAGAAAATAGGATGAATTGATCGATTTGAGTGTAAAAACCTTCTTTATCTCTATTTCCTTTCCTTATCCAAAATGTAGAGTATCAAGAAAATTGGATTTTAAAGTTTAAAACGGTTTAAAACAGTTTAAAGCCCTCCGTTTCAAAGTGCAATGTTGTTAGTGAGAGAGAGAAAGAGTCAACCTCAAACAGACGATATGGCACAAAGACGTGACACTACCGGCTCTAAAGTTTTAAAACAATTACTGAATTCCGTAATTCAGAATTGTGTGATCAGCGTTGATTTTAATTACTGGACGCAGTCATTAAGAGGCTGTTAATTTTAAATTAGAGTCAACTTCCAATAAGACAAAAGTGCTGGATGAGCGTGTTTGCTGCTCTGAACTGAGAACCATGGGCTTTAAAGCCAATGGGAAGTCAATCGAATGTTCAATCAAATATGCAAATGATTCGGAAAAAACTATTTTCTACGGTGTATCTGATTCTGAGTGCAAAAAGGGCGATGCTCGCGAAATAGACAATTATGACGTGTAATATTTCTGTAGACAAAATGGAGAGTCGGAGAGTGGATGCAATTTCATTGAGGATTACAAATGATAAATGAATCGATGAGTGAATGTTGTAACTTCTAACGTTGTAAGTTGTAACTGAACTAACTGAAGTAGCCTTTCGCCTGGCCACGCAATTTAGCAACCGTATTTAAGCTGCAGTGAATAACCAAAGAGAATAATCAGAAGATACATTTCCAGGAAACTTCTTGTGTACTTCCTCCTATTCACCTCCTCCAAGTCCAAGTCCAAATGAACCAATAAGAAATCGAGTGCAATTCGGAAGATTTAAGATTTATATTCGCAAATGTATCGCAAAATTCGTTCGGATCGGAATATCGAAAATCGGATTTTTATATTATGATTTTCTCAGTATGCGCAACGCAATGTCAAAAAGTTCGGCCAAGCAACACATAAGCAGCCATAATCCAATGCACGAGAGCATACGATTATTTTAAGGACAGTTTTTAGTTTTAGGGTTATTTTTATTCATAGGCGTAGTTTTTAACTTTTACCTTTTAATTGAGTTTACTTTTATGAGAATCCGTTGCATTTCCAAAAATATGAAATATAAAATATCCTTTTTTTGTTTTTGGATCCTTCTCGTTCGTTTGTGTCTCAACTCTCAACTTTTAGCCAGTGAACTTAGGTGTTGATGCGTAATTAAATTACGTGAACGTAACTGAAGTGGGGTCAAAAGCATAATACGAGGTCAGAGGGATAATATCTGAGTGCTTATCTTGGCCAGTAGCTTTCATTTGTTGGAATATACGTTCTCAGATAAGTGGTTGGATAAGTTTCCCCCTCAAGAGTAAAGAGTTAGAAGAAGGATTAAGTAAGGAGTCCTGTGGAAGGGATATAAGGAACCCAGTAGTGTGTAGATCGAGTTACCTGGGAGTACAATTGGAACTTGAGATGTGGTTAATATTCGTGTTAAGGAAAATATAGCGTGGAAGGTAAAGATCTAAGTAAGATGACAAAGTAATCTGTGTGTCGATTATGTCAGGTTCTGTAATAATAATTCGGTAGGTTTAAAAGCGGAGAGAGTGTCCCTTGTAACAGAATGCCCGTGTACAGAAGTATATAAGAAAGCAGTAGGCTGACCGATATATGCCAAGTGAATGTCGCAGTATGTCAACTCTTGAGGTATTAATTCCTTAAGTTTCCTTAATTAATTAATTAAATTAGATAGTTCACCTTACACAGCAACCTCTACCTGTTAACCGTGCTAGTGCATTCAAATTGCAATTTATTATTACAAGTTTAGAAACATTATATGCCACACACGAGTATCGTGTCGTTTAGTGTGTGAGCGCTTAATTACATTATTAATTACTCAATATATTCAGTTGGCTCGCCTCTACAATCTACAACCTATAAATATATATTACACAAGCTTAATATAGCTTAATACAAATCGCAATGAGAATAAAAATAAGTCCCAAACTCCGATAACGATGAACGAACGCGAGTAGAGTTTAATAGTCTCTCTGTCCTTAACGTGACGGAGTTAAGTACACACGTGTGAATAAGCAAATCAACTTATAATGATAATGATACATAAACCACAACTTTCAACAGTACAAAATTGATGATGCCAGGATTTAAAGTAAAAGTTCTCTCGGTGGATTTTACTTCAAATCGTTATTTACAAAATTGCGATGTTCGAACGAAATACGCGGATAGGAATAGAGTATGATTATTAATTAACATAATTAATAATTGTTAGTTTGTAGACACATTCGAACGCATAAGTGTAATTGTATGAATTAAGTAAGGTTGGATAACCCGAATTCCCAATTTACATGTGTACAGAATTTGGAGAAAGTGGGTAAGCACTCGACTCTGTGTGGATTAGTTTCGGGGATTACGAAGGAAGGAATGTGTGTATGAATGAACCGATCTAGATATTTAAATTTGAAATAGAACCGTCTCTGATTTATTAATTAAAATTTTAAATTGGTTTAAATCGTGAATCACCAATTAATTATGTTAAAATTAAGTCGAATTCTTATTATCACGCGCACGTCAGTTGTCCCTTTTCCCTTGTAAAGATCTGTCTAATTAGGTTTTAGATTTTATTTGTAGGTGTGCAATCATTTAGAGAAATTGATATAGTTCCAACATATTTTATACACACGACGCTACGAATATATAAAGCAACCTTTAAGGAAGGTTTAAAGTTTTAGAATATTTTGATATTTTTTTATTTCCTCTAGAACTGTAGAAGAAGAAGAAGCAGTTGTAATTTGTAATATTCGTTATTCTCCTCTCTCCTTTTATGTAAGTCTTGATGATGAGTAATTCCTCAATGATTTTTTGATTGGAATGAATGTTTAATTGAGAGTAATTGTGCGATGAGTTATTTTGGAAATGTCTAATAAGCTAGGAAGAAACGAAGGAATGATTAAGAACTGTTCTACCTGCGTCTATACCGACGAGTTTAATTGTATTTTGACTAAGGATTAAGTTACACGTGGTCCCTAACAATGTTAAAGGAAGGAGAGATATTCTTACAGTGATATACGTTAACGTTGTGGGTGTTGAAGATGATGATGAGTATTGTATTTCAGTTTTAATGAGTTGCCAATCGTCCAGTTGGCCATATTATATAAATTTTGAGTTACATATTAGACGAATGGAGGATACGATATGTGATACACTCTCGTAGCGTAATATGAAATTTACAAATGAACCCTAGATACTCGAAAGATGCTAAAGAACTTTCCAAGCATAACCTTCTCTGTTGTTTTACCTTACCTGGGTGAGTAAATAAGAAGCAACATCTTTATTCTTTATTGTGTGTAGCTTTTATGGAGCGAATGTCTTCTCGTCTTAAACTTAATGATACGAGTGTAACAATGAGTATAAATGTACAACGGTGTAAGCGTAAGCAGTGATACGAGAGTGAGTTAATTACAGAAGAGCCCAACATGGAATGAAATGGGAAGAAAAGATACAACAAAGATACTTTAAGAGTGACGGATTTAATCATTAAATGTCTTTCCGCGAAATATCCATAAATGTTAAGAGTACTTTTATTGACTACGTTAATAATTAAATAATAAAATGATACTAGACACGATACAGATGACGGGAGAACCAATATCAACTCTGCTTTATCACACACCAACATTTAACCATTCAAAACCAAATGCCTCTATTATCACCCTTCAGACATAAACAGACATACAGACGGACCCTGAGAACTTGTCGAAAGTCGAAAAGTCTAAAATTCGACACAGAGTTCAAGTGTTCACCTAAAATTTCTATTTAGTGACGCAATAATATGGTAATCTGTTATTCCCACAAAGACATCTTTATGAGAGAAAGGCACTGTGCATTGTTGTAAGTTTAACTGTGAATTTCTGTAAGTCTTCTCATCTTGGTGAACTTGAACGTATGATGTCAGAGGTTATGGATGGATGAGCGATGAGCAGTAAGAAGTAAAAAACGATGTTTACAAGATCTGCGGTGAATGTTAAGCAAACATACAAATAAATTGTTAATAAATAAAGATTACTGTGAAATACAAGACGCATCACACGACCCTGTTTTCTCACTTTTGTTCGTCGTTTCAACTCATTTCATCATCAGTGGAGATTTCATAAAAAAATCATAAAAAGAGAGATGCACTCGATCTGTGTCGGGTGACTTTCATGTTTCATGTACAAATTTATGTACACCAACACCAACCACGGTCACCTTCACCCGAGAACTTGAACTTTTCCATTATGTTAATGTATACTCGTGTGCAACAAAAGGTGACAATGAATTCAATGATTTCAATCGATCAGCTGCAGCAGCTTGCATGCCTCCAAATGTTTGAATTCAATAGACAACCACACAATAAACTCATAAACTCTTCTTTTTATGTTTTGTAGCTTTCCGGTTAGCTTTTATTGAACACACACACACACACACAATCATGAATAAAAGAATTTTGTAACAAAACATTTTGTAAAGGATTGGAATTCCAATTTCCATTTGTTCCAATGATGCGAGTGTCGTGAATATGTTTAAGTTCAAATTTAAAGTTTAAACTGTTTGTTCATATCTTAAAGAGGGAGAGACCTTGAACTCATCTCTGTTTGTTGAGCGATGCCAAATGCCATTGACTGCCAGTTTTGAGTTTATATTTTATATCCGTGTCATGCAAATATGAAACACATGCTTATGATTTAAGTGTATTATTCGTGCTCATCGCGTCATTATTCCCATTCATCAAAATCAACTGATGCCAACTTACGTAAGAATAGAACACAGTGAGTATACATACTAGTACTATATAACGCAACCACAAGTCAGTAGAAGAATGTGGAGTTGTGCTACGACACGCGTAGTGCAATAAAACCGGAGATGAATGCGGTACATTTTGAAGGACAGTTTTAAATGCTTGAATGGAATTGAATGGGCTTCTTCATTCATAAAAATAAGAAAAAGAATTTGGATTTGTGATTCTGAAGGTCGTTTCGTAATAATAAATTGTCTTATTCAAAACTCCAACTTTATCTGCATTCATTAGAAATGCGGTTGGGTAGGAGTTCCGGATTAAGACGTGTAAAACTGTGAAATGAATTTCGGGACGGTTGGTGGATCGCATGGAGGACCTTTTCCCAGAAGTATGCTTTCTTTTTGGCTGAATGGAACGAAGAGAATTAGTTAATTAATTAATTGAGGTGCTGCAGGTGTTCGGAGAAAACTTGTACAGGGATTAAATCGTGGAAACCGCAGTGGAAACTGTAATGATAAGGATGAAGCCCCCTCGACCAGTTTCCATTCAACAAAGCCATTAACCATCCATCTAGCTGCACTATAATTTAAATTTTAAATTCTAATTGTTTGCTTAAAGGTGCAATAAACACACATTTAGCGTATAGAGCTGACGGTGCCACTGTGTGGCACGTTCGGTTCCGACATCCGAAGGACAATTTGATTAAATCAAATGGGTCATTGAACAAAATGTTTTTATTCGTGCATTAAAGTAAGAAATGAAATGCGATTTATGATAGTTAACTTTCCTGCACTTGCATATTTCCAGCCTTCAGCATTCAGTAGAATCGGCAAACTTCTCACTTACTCATACTTCATCTGCAATTCTAGTACGAAATAAATTGCACAGGGAATCCCGATTAAGACGTGTTAAACTGTGAAATGAAACTGGGGGCGATTCTGCTTGTCGTGGCGATTGTTGTGGGTGGATCGCATGGGGAATCTCCTCATGACGGTACGCTTGACGCTTTCTATTTGGCTGAGTTCACAGTGGAACATCAAAAAGCGGCAATTAATTAATCGGAGTATTGTTGCAGGTGTTCAGATTAGCCCTTGTCCGTGTGCAACGGTGAGATGTCCTGCAGGAACCGAGTGCATTTTACGAGAGGTCCAGTGCTTCACTGCTCCTTGCAACCCACAACCCTTTTGCCAGCCAATTCAACCAGGTTACGTTTAAAAGTGATCTTACCAAAGTCCTATGAAACCTGTTAAATTGAAGACATGTAAGTAAGCTGATGTTTTTACTGCAGATCCGAGTTGTGACACTGTGCGATGTTCTGCAGGACACGTTTGCGTCCTGCAACAAGTCCAGTGCTTCCGAGCACCTTGTCCTCCCATTCCAGCGTGTGTCGTTGACAATAACGGAGGATATGTCGATAATGTCGCAAACTAGTCTCCAGTTATCCAGCAGTCTCATCCGTTTCATCAAGCAAACAAACAAGAAACAACGAAGGGGACAAATAATATAATGGAGACAAATGATCAGATGACACACTCCAGCGGAAACTAATTAGCATATGCATTACATTTATGAGATCTCGATTGGCCCATCCAACGAAACATTAAATTATGCTTATTGAATTCACTTGATATTTATGAATGCAAAGCAGAATGCAATGCAAAGGGTAACAGTACTCCGGAGGAACTGGAGAGACCATTCTGTTTCCGTATCACACACGTCACACGCTTCACTGACTTTCAAATTCTGTCATTTAATTGTCATTTGTCATCTCCATGAATCATTCGACGTGTGTTTCCTCATCATTCCATCAACAACCATATATCAAGTCAAAAGTTAATACTTATACAGGAGGCTCAGAATTACTTTGGATTTCGAAATGTACTTTGTGCGTTCCTCGAGGAACGAGGAGAAATTGAATAATAATTGTAAGTGGGGAAAGGAGAAGATTTTAATCAATCCGATGGCGACAGACCCTTGGGGCTCCGTCTACCCCAAGTCCCATTTATTCCAGGAGGACACCTCCCAAGAAATCATTTGTGATGCGGATGTCGTCAGCCCAAGACGATCGAGGCGATTCACGTTGTCAAAAACCTCGGTTTTAAGTAACTTCCCATTTTTTAAGGCACGAATTTATTCTAAACTGTTTAGTAATTCTTGATTTCCACACAGTTATCATCTCGATAATTTACTTGGCTATCATTGGAGCTCTCGTCCTTATTCTCGTTCTCTATCTTCCAAGTCATAATTCGTCGTGGTATCATGTCGGAGGTTCACAGACCTTTAAGTCGAACACAAAGAATTCATTTCCATCCCAAACTGACGAGACACATGTCGAAATTGTCGACCATCTGCCAAATCATCCTCCTCAGATTGTCAATGTCAACGAATTTGTTCCAGCATCAAACAGTATTAGCAAATAAGAATATTAAAGTAAATTGGAACACTACATGCAAAGACTGGAATGTTTGTTTTGATTTTAGAGAAGCTTCCGTTGAGACCTTCGCCGGTGGATCCTCTTAACTCGTGGTACGACAAAATGATTCCTCGTTCCGACATCCACAGATCTCCATTCTTCAAGTCCCATCCTCCTCAAACAACCACGTCGCCAAGTTCTTCAGTTCAAGTCGACGTCGAGGTCGACATTTCAGCAATTACTTCTGCTTCCGGGATGACTGAGAAACTGACACCCTCTACATCCACAGCTGAACCACAAGCAAGAATTAACCACCGTTTCTTAAACCAATTTTAATAAAATATAAAGTTGAAATGAAATGAAAATAAAAGTTTTTAGACGTTCGAAATTATTTCGACTTTGGGCCAATTTGAATATGCTATGTGTAGTCGGCTGAGATCATCGACAGTCGACAAATATCAGAAAAGTGAAGGGAGAAAGGAGGAGGATGCCTTTGTGCTGTTGAAGGGAAGGGACTGGAAATGCTTCATGAGTATCATGAGTATCATGAGTCTCACGTTGCCTCTCTCGTTCTCCTCAGTTTGTCTTCGTCCTTCGCTCACTCAACTCGGAAAATTCATTGACACTCGTCGACATTTATTTTATTAATTTTCGTCTACTTTCCGTCGACCCACTATGGAGCCGTTGCCGCCACTCCCACGGGAGTGTCCGGATGATTTCTTCTTCTGTTCTACGACAATTACCGTCGCGGCCGACGACACTGAAAAGAAACGTAAGCTTTTGCTGTCCTTGTTTTTTGTGTGTATCTTTTATAGGATATTTTTGTGTGCAGTGAAAATGCCGATGCCGTTGAGCGACGCAATGCTGCTGCACATTCTGGACGGCGAAGACACGTCGATGGACTTGACCTTTGTGTGCGTCGATGGAGAGGTCAAAGCTCATCGGGTTATCGTCGCGGCAGCGTCTAAATTCCTCGCTCATTTGCTGTCTGATTACGATCAGGTAAATAAACAAAAGACTGTTCTTCTTGTACAGATTTAGTAGAGAACAATTAGACAAAGACGCTTTTTCTCATAGACGTGTTTTCTTGATTTCGTAGAACCCATGGGAAGATGCAATGATTATGATACCGGATGTGACTGTCGACGTGATGGAGACTGTGCGCAGCTTTTGGTGAGCAGATGTTGTTTAAAATTGGAGTGATAATCTATAAATCTGTACCGAATAAATGTTTAATCGTTTAGTTTAATTTGCAGCTATGTAGGAGTGACGAACTACCCGCAAACGATTGAGAAAGAAGTTTTCAAAGTCCTGCAGATGCTTCTCGTTGGGGACAAGGGTAACTTCATAACTTCATTGGTCGAGTATCCCATCGATCCTGAAAACGTGGATTTCGATTTGACGTCGCCTAATGAGGAGGACGATATGGCAGACAGCTTAAATGCTGTGGATGAATCCGGTGCTTCAGTTCAAATTATACTTAGCAGGGAACTCTTAGAGGAATTGGTCAGAACGTGTTCAGCTCGTCGGCTACCGTTTGCTGGAGACGAAGGGCTGCAGGTGAAGACGCCTGAAAGCAAGGAGGCTAGTAACGGCTTGAAAGAGAATCTCGAAAATCTGAAAGATGGACCGGTGTTTTCTTTAGTCCTTCCTAAATACCCGCAACTGGAAGTAATGAAAGTGCCGTCACCGGAGACGGGTAAGAGAGAAATTGTGGAAGAAGGCAGTCTTGGGGAAAGTTCGCAGAAGAATAAACGAGCGGCGAAGGATTCCGGAGCGGCTTCATCTTCCAAAAAAAGTTGCGGTCGCGGCACAAGATTATCACAACGTACTCAAGGTAAGTGAGTTGATTATATTCGTTTGAGATTTTATTGTAGGAGTTTATAAAGCTAATTGATGGATGTACAATTTGTTTGTAGACGAAAATGACGGGAAGGAGAGACGCATGACAAGACAACGGTTCCGTGAAGAGAAGAGAAACTCTTTGACGTCAGTATCCTCGAACGAAGACCTGTTTATGCCAGTGAAAGTTCGAAAGCGAGACAAGAAGTTCCTGCTGACTCCGTCGAAGCTGAAGGAGCGATCGCAATTATCACAAAAGCCCGGACCGAGCTTGGATATCGGTCAGATCAACAAACTGTACGAGTCTCTTGGCCAGTTGACGCGTAACAATGCGACCACTCCCAGTCCGAACAACAACCGGAAGGAATATACGACAAGGTCGCTTAAAGAGTCTCCCCATTCGAAATAATCTTCGCCATTTTCGCTTCTGCTGTCATCCAGCTTTCTGTGTTAATATTTAACGTGAAGATGTATTGTATAGATTATAGACTAATAGTAGACAGTATAGTTACCGCATTTAAACTACGTGATTAAAAAGGTGACCGCAGATTTAATTCAGACAGATGTTAAATGTTAAATGCATTCGATAAAAAGCATGCAGGTTAAACAAGACAAGAAGTGAAGTCTCGCTGTGCCCCTTCCTTTTACAAAAATAGGCGTCTTCAGAGTTTTTAGTGAGTTGAGGACTCCATGTGAATTTAGAGTTGTTGTTTTTATTTTTGTAATAAATCGTTAATTCTAAAATTCGAATTAATTCCATTTGACCTGTGACCTGTGATTGACAGCGGCTATTCTAACGACGAATTGAATTCGAACCGGCGTTTCGAAAAGGTACAGTAACTTCAACCCAGTAACTTAGGTTTTTGTCACTGAAATAGGCGAAGGCTTTGTGATTGATTGTCGGTGTGGGTTTATTTTTGTTGCAGAAGGTCTGAGAATGTCGGCGCGGCGTGACGAGGAACGAAAGAGTCTTGGAGATTCTTCAGACGACCAAAGTGAAGGTGGATCATCGAGCGGTGGAGGTCGACAGTCTGTGATTTGCTACACGGAGCGCGGTCTCTCACTTCCTTCCAAGTTCTCATTGTCCTCGGAGGAATCCGATTCTTCTCCTACGCGTCACTTGTCATCGGATGACCCTGACGAAGGACCTCCTCCGACTGACTCCGCTTCAGCTCCCGTTTCTGCCGATGAAAAGCTGTTGTTAGCTCTCGAAGCAGATCCTAGAATATCCGCGCGATTTACTGACGAGGATTCAGACTACGAAAGAGAAGTGATTGTGAGTGCAATTCTTCCGCCAGTTATCACCAATTGGTCTGGAGGAGGAGGAGGTCGAGGCAGAGGAGGAGGTCATCGAGGTAACTTTGCAGGTGGACGCAGACATCATGATGAAGACAATAGGAATCCGCGGTACAACGACAACCAACAGCGCGGTGGTTACAACAATTCGTACAACAATCGTGGAGATGGAAGTAGAGACGGTCGATGGTGATGAGTGATGATCTCGTTTAATCTTTACTTGCAATCAAATGAAATGCTGTGTCTACTCTGTACACTTTTATTTTGCAGACTTCTCAAAGGTTTGTACATTTGTACGTAATTCTCTTGTTGACTTAATCGTAAATTAAAATAACTTGTTATGCACACACGGGATTAATTACATTTACTTATAAAGCGTCCATAGATTATCATTAAAGCTCTTGGCTAATTAAAATATCTTTTTCTGCAGCAGACAACACAGGTAGAAACAAACCGTAAAAAATTAACACTGCTTTAATCTAATTAATATCTGTACAAATGAACACATTACTTAAGTGCGAGTCTCACTTAAAGCACTCTCCATCATCACTCGGTCATTAAGTACAAAAGCTACAAACTCGAAACTTGACACTGATTACCTTTTAATTACTGCTAATACTTTTAATTAAGTATAGAGAGACATGTTGTTGGGACGGATGATTGACATTTGACATGGCGAAAGACGTGAGATCGTAAGTTTCTGTGTGTGTGTGTGTAGCTGAGCGTGATCATCACCTTCATCATCATTTTCATACTGTAGTATCACTCAAAAGAACCTAAAGGTCACACGTACACACGGCAAGTGTTTTAGACGAATTCATAAATTGTAAATAGTGCGTGGTTAAGTGATTAAGTCTATAGAGAGTCTATACTGTAGTCTGTGGGGTGTCCCTTCCTCCTCTGTCGTGGGCGCGTTTAATTGGCGTCGGGAACCTGTCCTTTGGGTCACGAAGTGGGTGTGGGTGTGACCCATTGTGGACTGTGGGGGGTGCGGGGTAGTTCGTAATGTTCAATCGCTGCACTTGCATCGGGTCTGGGTGCCGACTTAGTCCGTATTTCCTCGAGTCCATCGAGTCGACTGTCTTCACTGTCTCCGCGTACTCGCTTATCTCATCTCCAGCTGTAAGCCAAGCAAAGATTTAAAGAGACAGAAATGAAGGTGTCAGTCTGTGTGAGTGTCAGAGGTCAGAAAGAGTCGCACTTACTCATGGAACCCATCCGAAGGGGTTCGCTTCCCAATCCGAGGTCGTCGTAAATCCGGTCGCGTTGCTTTTTGGCCGTTCTCCAGAGAAGACAGCACGCGATTAAGGCGACGATTAGAACGAGACACACTCCGCTGACAGTCCAGAACGCTATTTGGAGAGGTTCGTTTGGTTCCCACCTGTAATTCAATGGAAGGTTGAAGTGTTAACACTTTCGACAGTGTCGACTGTCGACAGACTTGATAACGTACCAGTATTCAGTGGTGGGAGGATAAGTAGGAACATATCTGCCTACAACGGCTGGCATGTATTCACTCCAGAATGTCAACTCCCTTTGACGGTAGTTCCTTTGGATTGTCGAGTTGTCAGTTCCGTTGAGGGCGAGGTACTTGAGGTCTGCGGGATTGGCTCGTTCCCAGTAGATTCCTAAAACTTGACTCGGTGTGGGTTGTCCATAGTAAGCCATGTTGGCCACGGAAGTCATGAAGAAGTTGCTCATGTTCCGGTCTCCTTCTGTCCACGCTGACCTGTCTACCCGGACTCGTTCCGGGTAGAATTCGGGGTCCATGAAGGGAGCTCCGGATAACAAGAAGTACTCCATGCCTCGAGGAACTTCCCTCCAGAATGGGAGACGGAGGCCTTCCAGCGTGTAGTTGAGCAGGTAGCTGTGGACCTGGATTCCTCGAGCTAACAGTAACTTCACTGTTTGGTCGACTGGCGATCGGTAGAGCGCGTCTGAGAGGAACTGTAAGGAAGATTACTTATAAAAATGGTCGAATTTCGACAGTGACGACCACAGTGAATTTAGAGGAACTAACGTCGATGTATTCTTCTCTGAGGTGGGTGGTGTTCATGGGATCAGGCCAGTAGGTGTAGGCATAGCGAATGGCACTGAAGACGCCCTCAGGATTGAGTGTGTAGTTGTACTTCTTCACCCACAAGTGAATCTGCTCGTCGAACCATTCTCGACTGACGACGTAATTGGGCGCTATCGTTTTGTTGGCGAACAACATGTCTGCTGCGCATTGACGTGAGTATCCCGTCATGTAGCGGATGAAAGGATAGTCGCTGGATTTGAGGAGGTTGTACGGAGTGTCCGGAAGGAATCTCCAATCTTCTTCCTTCCAGTTGTTTACGTAGTCGTCCTTTGGGACTCGGAAGGTTTTGTCCACCACGGGACTCCAAGGGAATGTCCCGACGTCCGGCTGTAAAGACATTAACTCTTAGGAATGTTCTTGGAATCACTGTAGAAGAATACATTGTGGAAGTCTTAATTACGTCTAATTCAAAGTTAGCCAGTTCCTTCCAACTGCGACTCCTTAAGCACTGAACCATCTTCCACGAAGTCGTTTCGAAGTCCTGCCAGCAACCCAACTTGAACGAGTACAGCTGCGTTGTATTTTGGACTCGGTATTGGTCGATTATAGCAGCCCAGTCGGCAGTTGGAGCTCCTTCCATCGCTACGACGTTCTTCACCATTGCCTTTGTCTTTGGTGACAACTACACGAAATAATTAAAGTGTTAATTACCTGAAGTATTAATTAACACAAGCAATTAAAGTACCATAAGAAGTCCAGCAGCAGCAGCTCCAGATCCCAAGCCCACGAGAGTGATTCGTTCGGGGTCTCCGTTGAAGGAGCGGATGTTCTCCTTCACCCAGTTGAGTGCCATGGCCAAGTCGAGCATTCCGTAGTTCCCTGGAGAATACTCGTCTCCCGTCGAGAGGAAGCCGAGACTTCCCAACCGGAAGTTGACCGTCACAACGACCAGTTTGTACCAACCGACGAGCTGGTGAGGCGGAAACTGCGTCGAGGCTCCGTGAATGAAGTCTCCGTCGTGGATGTAAAAAATGACTGGAAATGGGGCGCCTTCGACTCCCGAACCGACGTCAGGAGAGTAGACGTTGAGGAATAAACAGTCCTCGTCCACTTGGATGATTCCTGAAGACTGCCCGAAGTATCGTGCCTACAATAGAAGGTTTTAAGTTGAAGGTTTGGGTTTGTCGAATGTCGAAATTGTCGACTTGTTCTTACGGGTTGAGGACAAGCTGGAGGGATTTCTATTGCTTGGTGCAACTGCCATCCAGGGTGACTTCTTGGAGGACGAAACCTGCCTTCGTTGATGGGAGCCCGGGCATAAGGAATCCCGACGAATGAAGACACAACAGCTTTCACCTTGTCGACGTTAGCGACTCCAGGTCGAGCTGGAAGAGGTACTGGAGGTCCGTCGTATAATTTCGTCCTGAATCCCTGCACAAACAAAGTGATAAGATTAAGGAACCTGTGGAAGTCTCACTGGAAAGATAACTGTGGTCGTCACTCACCTGGACTCTTCCATAATTTGTCATAACGTAGACAATCTGCGGGACTTGATTGATATCTTCCGGTCGCTGTTGTCCTTGGAGTTCAGGTCTCCACCTGCCCAGAACTCCAGGAGCTGTGGGACGATACGTCGTGGTTGTCCAGTATTCATTCCAGACATTCACGTTGGGATACCCGGGATCGAAGTTTCCTCTCCCGGGATAGTTGCCGAAGGGAGGAGGCGGAATGTTCCTCCTCCCCGAAGAATCATATCCCGGGGAACCCGGAGACCCTGTGACTCCTCCAGAGTACGAAGGATTACCGAAATTCGAAGCACCATAAGAATTCTCTCCAGGGTATCTGGAAGATCCTCCTGGATTATTCACCGGGTAGTTTGGAGCCGGATTCGTTCTTCCTGACTGACCCTGCCAGTCTTGCTGACCTCCACTGCTACCCGGGTAGTTACTCGGGTAGTTTGACTTGGGCCCAACATCCGGATACTGTTGATAAGGATCTCTTCTAGTTCCATCCTTGTTGTAACCAGGATTCCCTTGTTGTTGCTGCTGTTGATTCTGGTTGGGAGTCTGGAAGGATGGGTTGCTGTTCCTTCCGGAAGTTCCAGAATAATCTCTGCCACCAACTCCCCCCAGAGGATCCACAGGCACTGTGTTCGTGTTCACATTGTTAAAACCATTCCCCTGGAAGTTATTCCCGCCTCCTCCCACTTCCCTTCCGTACTGGTCGAAAGACCTCCCCCCACTATTTTGATTATTCTGTCTTCCAAACTGGTTCCCAGAAGAACTTATAGAGTTATTGAAGTAACCTCCCGTCCTGTTTCTGTCGAAATTCGATGAGGACCCTGAATTCGGTCGATTAATATTGTCCCAAGGATGGGGAGTAGATGAGGACCCTTGAGGCAGTTGCGGGTATCCTCTGTTTCCTCCAGGATTGTTGTTCGACTGTTGCGGGTATCCTCCTTGAGATTGCGGGTATCCTTGCTGTTGCGGGTATCCTCCGGGGGGTACAACTTGACTATTTCTGTCTCTATTGTTGCCACCGCTGCTACTTCCACTGTTTGTTGGGGCGAAGGGATTGGGACTTAACCAGTTGATTGCAGGATCCGGATGGTCCCTCACATTCTCCTCGTACTTCTCTTTGCTTGTGTAGTTGTACGGGTAGTTTCCGGGGTTCGTACCTTCCTTCCACTTGTCCCTGCTCACCTGGTCGTAGTGATCTCCGAACGGGACCTTTTGACTTAAGGCGACACACACAGCCGCGAGGAGAAGGACGCATGTCGGTCCTTCCGCAGATTTCATGACGCTTCTTCACTTAACACTGCACTCGAGTCTCTTGTGTCACATTCTTCTTGGCTGCGAGGCTGTCAAATGGGAAATGGGAGTTTCTCGCAAGTTTTGGTGTCCTTCCGTTTGTCGTTTGGTCATCACGCGATCTGCAATTACCTTTGGGAGGGACTCCGCCCTTCGTGAAGACACATTGTGGGATAATTAAGTGATGGAGGTTGGAAGGTCAGCGATTTGGAGATGTTGATGTGAGGAATGGAAGCGTAAAGAGTTGGGAGATTAGCTCGAGGCCACACCTGGGTGAATGAATTGAGCGTTACGGGGTGACTGAAAGTAAACGGAAACACTTTGAAATCACTCACCCGTCCACAATTGCCTTCTTCTGAGGTGTTTCTCCGTATTGTCCGTATGGACAGGTGAGTGAGGTGGGCTTCAGCAGGTGAGGAGCATCTCCTTCGGGGAAAGGGTTACCCACCACAAACATCATTACATCATCAGCAGTATTCATGCAACTTAATCCAACACACTTGTCAGTCTCACTCTTCTTGTTTTATCCATAACCCTTTCACACTGCTCTGCTGGACTACTCACTCACCTGTCGCCTCATTCATGAATTCATCAGGATACGCACATATCGATCAGGTCGATCATATCGATGCCATCATACCAAAACCAAACTGATGACTTCGCCAGGATGCTTAAGTGCTTATCTCATCGCGCACACTTAACTCGGCCTCAGTTAGACTGAGTGAGTCACATAACATAATGAAATGAAATGAGGTTAGTCATTTAAACGTTATGTAATATGAAATTGTGTGTAGGGCGTCGGGTAATGGTTCATGCAAAATCAAACAGGGATAATCTCAATCGACCCCAATTATCACAAATCTTTTAAGCTCAGTATGCACAGGTATTTAATTATATGCACAATGGACAGTATGACAGTGCGAACCTGAATGAATGACCTGAACAATGAACAACTTCTAAACTTTCATCTAGAAGTCTTATCAGTTAGTCCCTTCCCTTTGTGATCACTTCCAGTCATTGCAGTGATCCACAGCGTCCACTTCCTTTTCCTGTGGATGTGGAATCATCTTGCCTCTAGAAAAGAATCTGAACTCTGGAAGACGAGAGAATATGAGAGCGCGCATTCACCGTCAATGTAAACAGAGACTGAAGAGTTAATTGCTTTGTGAAGTAATTGTAACTAATTATATCATCTAAGGTATCTGCATCGATGGAGTCGAATAAAGGGCCCTCCAGGTTCGCCTCCTTCCACGACGTCCCTCCCAATTGGGGTAAGGTCAGTCGAATTTCCTTTTATTAATTACTTTATAACCTTTTAATTTTGAGGTCCTAACGTCTGTTTCCTCAGGATTTGATCAACAAAAAGTGTTCGGCCTACGGATTCGTAAACGAAGTCACCATCAACCGAGACACCCGAGTTGCAGTCATCGAATTCGAAGACGAAAGGTAGAATTTTACCTGTGCCTAACCGAACCTGAAAACGAAGTTAAAGTTGTACTGATTCTTTTTAGTGACGCTGCGGACTTTGTCGAAGACGATCAGTCGGGTTGTGAACCAAATGAACTCCGAAGGTTGCTTCACTATCCCTCCAGTGGCTCCAATGATTCCGTTTCTACCGACAGTGCCAACTCTTCGTTGTCTTTCGCCTCGATAAATGTTTCTTTGGAGAAGACGAGAGAGGGTCCCTTTTCCTGTGCCAATCCTGCGTGTTCCCACATTCTCATGGAAGCTCATGGAGAAGTCTTCTGCACTCCTCAATGTCTTGCGAACTCATCCTCCACTTCCCAGCCGTAAGAAGCTGCTCATTTCCAACCTCTGTAATCTTATTGTCTGTCTTATCTTCATATTGTGTTTACAGGATGGACATGTATGACAAGTGGCTGTCAGCCTTGGGACGCAGCGGCTCAGGTCTTCTCGCTGACCACAAGAAAGTCGACAATGTCACCATCTCCGTCGACCGTCGTGGGCTCCGTTCCTTTGTCGTATGAATCCCATAATTTAATATTTGTATGAATTTATAAGGCAGCATCTCCTAATAATTTGTCCTTTGTTAATTGTTGTCTTGTTGTTCTGTTTCGCAGATCTCTCCTCCCAAGAAACCCCTCAACAAACCTCACTGATCATTAAGACAATTAGCCTCCCATCTCTCTGAGTTCTCTGTTATTCTGTTCCCATTAACTTAATGCCTCACTTAAAATGAATCAAAGAAAAAGTAGTTTGTTTGGTCAAGTGGCTTCTCCTCTCGTCTCATCTGTCCTTGTACTTGTGATTACACAACAGATTACACGCATTCTCATAACACTCATTGAATTCTTGTGTTTGTGTCTGATCGGATTTCATTTGGTGGTGATAAAAAAAGCAAAAAGCCGAGGGAAACAGGTGGCGAAGTAGACACCTGCGACTCTCTCTTCAAACCTTATCTTCTTCTGCCTGTTAAGCTCTTGAGAGAACGAGTTGACGCAGCAGTGTCACATGTGTCTCCGACTATTCCTCACTGTTCGCCATGGCCAAAGGGAAGACGAGTAGCAGTGGGAGTGGCAATAAGAAGAAGGGGGGTCTCCTCGACCTCATCAACTACCACGTCGTCCCTCCACTCTTCCTCGTTGTCTTTACTGTCGCCACGCAGTTTCTCGCTTATCGCGGCAACCCTTCGAAACCCTTTGAGACTCATTTCATACTAGGAAACACATTCGCATGGAAATGCATAGGAGCGATTTTTCTGTGGGCGTTTGTATGGCTGTGGATTCCCTCGAAGAAGTTCTACGGACCTGCGACGTCCTTCGGATACTCGCCTCTTTACCAGGTAACCTCCAAGATTAGCTTTGAAGTAAATTATGAATTTTGAAATGGGTTACTAATTGTGTGTGCATTCGTAGGCTAACGGAGAGCTGTACTACTTCGCATCACTTGGAACGCTTCTTGCCATTTCTTTCGTGAAGCCTCAGCTTTGCGTGGACATTTATGAAAACATGGGACCCATTCTGGGGGGACTGAATGTTGTCGCACTCTCTCTTTGCTTTTATCTCCTTGTGAAGGCCAAGTTGAAGACGAAGGAGGAGGATCCGTATCTCCTCTCAGGGGTGAGACTTCAAACTTAATGAAAGCTTCCGGGGGAGATGAATGACTACATGTGGCTTATTTGGTTTGTGCAGAAGTACCCGATTCTGCATGAGTTCTACCGAGGAATGGAACTCCACCCGAGGATCCTGGGAGTCGACGTAAAGCAGCTGACAAACTGCAGAGTGGGGATGATTCTGTGGCAGTTGCTTATCGTCATTTACTTCGTCGCAGGGTGGAAACTCCACGGATTCAACTTGGGACACTGCTCAAATGTAATTCTCCAGACGATTTACATCTGCAAGTTCTACCGATGGGAGACGGGGTACTTCAACACGCTGGACATCACGCTTGACCGCGCAGGGTACTACCTCTGCTGGGGATGTCTCGTTTGGATTCCATCGTTCTACGTCTTCCACTCGTATTTCTTCGTCTTCCATCAGCCACAACATGGAATTCTTTTTACACTCGGTGTTCTTCTTACGGGACTTCTTGCCATCTACTATAATTATGATGTCGATAGGCAGAAGGAACTGTTCCGAACTTCTTCGCCTGGAAAACAAGTCATGGTATTTAATTAAGGATAACTAAATTTTGAACTTCAAGTTCAAGAGGTTCTTGGATTTCTTGTACTACAACTCTCATTTTTACAGATTTGGGGAAGTCCTGCGAAATCCCTGACAGTTTCTTATGTGACAGCAGATGGAAAGAAACGGGAGAGTAAATTGTTGCTGTCGGGATGGTGGGGAGTGGCGAGAAAGATCAACTACACTTTCGAACTACTCGCTGCAGCTATGTGGTCTGCTTCAGCTGGACTTCATTATGGGGTGTGGCCTTTCGCTTACTTCATCTTCCTTTTGCTTCTTCTTGTCCACCGAATCTTCAGGGATGAGGAAAAGTGCAGAGACAAATATGGAAAAGGATGGGACGACTACTGCTCAAAAGTCAAGTATCGCCTCATTCCATTCGTTTTTTAGTCACAGTCACAATGAATTTATCTGTGTAACTTGTTTATTGTTTTATGAATTGGAATAATGCACAGACCAGTAAAGACTTTACTGGTCTGTGGGAATAATGGGATTAAATGAGACTCAGTAAATTATGAATTGATTTGGCCATATGCTCGTCCTTGTCTTCTTCCTCGTCTGTCAGGGTATCGCTTTCGTTTCTTGGTCCCTGGTTGATAGTCTTCGATAACTGGAATACCGAAAATTGCAAGGTACCGCTTCACTCTCACCTTTACTTCGTCATGTTCTACAAAAAGATGCATACTTAAAAGTTTGCTACCTGTCAAGAGTATTAATTGCTGGTTTGATGAACTTACTGTGTACTAGTGTAGATGAATTAAGCTGAGTTGGATCTGTTGGAATATCTGCTTCAACTACGACTTGAGTTAGAAAAGCAATAATTGCTAATGATAAAATGACGAAAGATTTCATATTATTACTCTACATAAAAAACAAGACCACTCGCAATGCTAACGAAGAGCTAACTGAGTTGGAAGGAAACAACCCACTCCCACGCAGAGCGAGAGCGTATTACATTATGCAAAACTAATTAGTTAAAAATCAAGGTATGTCTGACAATGGTGGTTTAAAACCACCATTTTCAGACATACCTTGGTTAAAAATAATACACCACGTCATATTCAATTTGCATTATTCGTAATCATAGCCATAGCTTTTACTTTCAATGAAGATATTAATTACGTAACTTCCCTCTGTCATTCTAAGACAAACAAGTTTAAGTTTAGAATTTTCCAATGCTACTTCAATTTAGTTTATACAGCAGGAATTCGAATCAGATGAGATTAAAATTGATTGAGACATGAATTTGGGAAAAATTTTGACACACGGGAGACACACAACAATCGATGATGTAATACTGAATTGCTGAATCGTTTGATGTTGAATGAAGATCTGGAGAAGATCACTTCTCCTCGCACCACTCGTTCTCCTTTCGAATCTGCTCCTCTTCAGCTGGCGTGAAATCATTTTTGATGTTGAAAGTCCTGCGAATCTCCTCCGGAGTCTTTCCTTTGATCATGTTAGCCACTGTCTTGCAGCACACGTCCAACAGGCCTTTTATATCCAAGTAGTTCGCGGCCTGCAACAAACAATGTGGAAATTAGTGGACAGTACTCGGACTGACATTTGTAATGCAAGTAATGCGGACTAGGAGTCACAATGGGACTTACCAGAATCAAATCGAAGAGAACTGGCTGCTCCACTTTCAAGAACTCGACATCCCATGCGCTGATGTCGTCAGTACGCTTCTCTCGAGTATCGTCGTCATCCGTCATTGGAGGATCATCCTGTGATTTTCAATGTAATTAAGTTAATTTTAATTCAATGAATGACTAATTTATTCAGTTCTCAGGTCATTTCTTACCTTGTGACGGGTACACCAGTCGTTGACTAGTTTGAGAATATCTCCTCGGACATTCGGCAGCGGAATTGTTTCCTCCTCCGTTCCTTCTCCAGCAAGGCCCAAATCGTCCAGCATCGTCCGGATCGTCGACGACATCCTCGCTATCTCCACGTCGACCTTGAAGCTTTCCCCATCCGAGCTTTGCAAAGTTACTTCCGGCATTTCGACAACTTTTCTTCTCGAAAAAATTCGACAAGTGAAAATCGGTCAGAGAACTAAGGACACACAACCTCGCAAGTCAGCAGTCGAACTCAAAGTGACTATCAAACTGAAAATTGTTTGAGATTCTCCTTGCCGACTCTCTTCATTCCCTTCTCTCTCGTTGTCGCTTGTGGTCCCTCTGGCGGTGGCTTTTTCCCGCCATTTCCCTGGACGCCGCTTCTCATTCAAAACGTTGTTTGCGTCACTCGCCCTCTCTCGCTTCCCGATTTCACGACAGTTGTTGATTGTTGACTTGGTTGACTTGTTCCTGCACTTTGCGGTCCCGAATAACTTCCGGGTAGTGTTTCTGAGCTTCGGTTTTGCTTGCTTATATTTGGATAAGGGTAAGTTAAGTCGGGAGGAGTCCAGGAGTCATGAGGGAGTCTGCGCTAGAGATTGGTTTGCTGTGTTGTATTACTGTTTTTGTGTCGTAACGTTTTGTTTTGGTTTTAGTTTATTTCGACAGGATGGGAAAGAAAAAGTCCGCAAAAAAGCTGAAGAAGAAGGAAGTGTGGGGGGAGAGTCGGTGTGAACCTCCAGTGACCCCCACAACTGACCCTGTTGTGACAGTTCAAGTTGAAGTGGACGATGAATGCGGAGATGGAGTGAATGTCAACGATGTTAAAATCAAAGCTGAGGAGGGGTCGGAGGTCGTCGTTGCATGTGACGCTGATGGATTCATTGAAGCTGAAAAGTTGTTCGGAGGAGATGAAGGAGATTTAGAAAACGTGGAGTCGAAAAATGTTCTTAGAACGATTCAAAAAAAGTGGAAGAATTCGTCCAAGATTTTGGAAAGAGGGACGACGATTTCTACTTTGGCGAAGAACTGCCCGTCGATTCGTCCTTTGAATGTTGGTTTCGACTTGAATGAGATTCCAGAGCGGTTTGGAAGATATACGAGTCCTTGTCCTTGGGATGCGAGACAATTTGCTAATAGAATGTCTTCTGGATTCTCGAGGTTAGAATAAGAATGCAAACGAAAGCAGATTTTGACGGTTTGCAGGAGTTCGGGGTTGTAAAAAGACTTGTATTTTGTTAGTTTCAGCATAGCAGAAAATGTGGACGTTTCAGTTGTTGCAAACGCCAATTTTGTTGGTGACTGGGAAAACATCAAAGAGCTGATTACGTCACAATACTCTGATGATTCGGTTCGTATAGTTTTGTATCATTCATATTTATGCTTTTTGCTTTGTCGTTTACATCGACTAAATAATGTAAGTTAATTTCATTCTGCTATTCCGCAGCGGAGTTTCCTTCTTCACAGATCCGGAAAGTCCATATTCGTTGACAAATTCGATCTAAAAAGTGTTTTGAGTCCACCTTTTTATTCCGACTGGCCTTGGCTACGACAATTTTCATTGGACTATTGTGGAGACCAAGTAGGAGCAATTTGTTCGTTGTCTCAAAACAAGATTTTTACCGTGTAATAAATATTGATTCCCTTTTTTATACAGAAAAGAATAATCATGCGAGAGAAAAAGTCTGAGGATGAGATTATGTGCAAGGCTCGTTACTTGAAGCTTCTTTACTTCGGAGCTGATGAAATGTTCCAGTTTGATAAACCCGAAAAGAAGGTGAGGATTTAATTTTGTTAATCTCATTAGTCTGCGTAGTTCTAATAAGTTTATGAATATTTATTAGCAACTGTACGACGTGGAGAGCAATGGGTCGGATGAATTCCTACGGGAACTTCATCTTCTTCCTCCCGAGTCAAAACTGCGCGGTATTAATAAGAAGTTCTTGCACAACAGAGCAATAAAATTTGGAGGATTTTCCTTTTTGGCTGGATCAGATGTGCCAATTTTTCAGGAGCCATCAACGTCAACTAAAAAAAATGAGATGAGAAAAATATCGATGAGACTTATGTGAGTATACCATTATCTCTTCTGTCAAATTATGAATTCTTTACTGCTGGTTGAAAATCGTGTCAAATCTCTACATTTGGAATTATAGAGACTCAGCTTCAAACAGTTCAAGTATGGACTCCCTGACAGCCATGGACATGTGGCTTGACAATTTGCTTCTTGACCTGCCGAAAACGTGCATTGTCGATCAAGCTGATGGCTTTGTTGAGTCCAGCACCATCATAGACACAGACGACCTTCCATCTGTCGGCTCATTTGATCCTGAACCGATGATCCAGGAAGCTTCTTTTGTTCTTAAACACCTTATTAGTGGAGCATCCGAGTGTGGACATACTTACTGGCTTTTTAGACGTAATTAAAATTGAAACGCTGATCTGCAAATCTCAAAATTTGGATTACTCAAAAGAATCTCTTTTTATTCTGGATTTAGCTCACGGAGAGACGGAATTCAAGATTTTTGATCTGACAGCACTCTCAGCTCGGAGCACGATAGAGGAAAATGACATGGCTAGTTCTGCTGGACAGAATCCGTACCAGTTGGTTGTAGGGGCTCATCTATTTAGGTACTGAACTATGGTGTGATAACCTGCAACTCACGTATTCGTTACTTCATTTTTAACGATAGCTAATTAGCTAACTATACATTGATTTCTGGGAATAGGAGTGCGATTGATCATGTTGATGTATGGAAAATGTCAACGCAGGAATCCATGCTTCGTCATGCTGCTTATTTGCTGCAAGATGCTCAGCCTTTGGTACTTTTGTATAAATATTGGCGAACTGCGAGCTCCGGAATCTTCGGTGTTTGTTAATTTTGACAATTTGATGTTGAATTTTACAGATATCAATAGCTTCAAGGATACTCATGAGCATTACTTGCATTACCAGATATATTTTTCACTACCCATCCTTCCAGCCAAACTTGTACTACGATTGGTCCGAGGAAATGGATTATATATTCAGTGACGCCATTTCGGAGAAACTGATGGATGCTTACATTGTTACCTTATGTTTGGGGAAACTGGACATGGGAGACGGAAAGTTGTACGAGGAATTGATGAAGCCAGTAGATGCTGCTGTGAATTTATCTAAACACAATTATGGTAATGGTTCAAAACCAGTCGAGAAGAACTGCAGCTCCATCGCCCATTTCTTGTGGTCTAAGCGTCATTGTTTCCCACACAAGACAAGTAATGCAGCTATTTCTTCTTTCAAAATTGACCGGATAGCGACACATGAAACCTTCGAGACGTCAGTAGAAGCTTTGAAGTCTACGGATGCCAAAAAGTTGAGGAAGTTGGAAACTCTGATTCGAAGAGAAAGAACAAAGAATCTCAATGAACGATGTAGTAAATTAAACGCCCCTTACTTGTCGGATAAGCAGCATAAGCAGCTGAAGAAAATAGTTCACTCGCAATCTATTCCGGTTCCTGAAATGAACTTGTCGGTTCGCCAGTGGGCTGACATAGTAAACGGAGTTAGGATGGCTGTAGAGCTGGTTTCAGCGCTGAGGTGAGTTATGTTTGAACAGCTATTTGTGTGTGTAGCTGTGCTTACTAACCCGTGCCATTTTTTTAAAATTTTAAGGGATCTTGTGGAACTTCAGGATAAATACAAACCCTCAGTAGTCAAGATTTTTAAAATACAAATCGTCAGTGCTCTAGGCGACGTTTGCCGGCATCTAGCCGATAATAACACGGATATAAACTCCACAGTGATAACATCGTTCTTGTACGAGATTTTGTACGGAGTACCTTTAATGACGCAGCATGGAGTTGGTGTTTTGAATTCTGTGGCAGAAACGCTCATTTTCAATGCGAAGGAAGTAGTTTTCAATACAATTCGAATTTGGGAGCTGCAGCGGACAGATCCTTCATCGGCGCCTTCTAACTTAGGACTTGCAAAACTACTGCAGCAGTCTCAAAATGAAAAAATTGACATGAACTTGGTGACCATCATTGAAGAGTGTAGGCAAAAGTTGAGCCCTATACTTGCTTCGAGTACGTGACGACTAATAATTATCTAATTCAATTGTGATGCTAGCTCTCGTGAAATGTAATTTGTAAGTTACCTTGATACTGTTCTAGTTCGAGGTGACGACGGTAACAAAGATGATTATCCTGAAGTTCCAACGTTCAAAGGAGATTTGGTTTCTTTCTACGAAGACATGATGAACCATTATGAAGAATTGGTGCGCTACATGCCTAAAAACATTCACGATTTAGAGGTCGCGAAATCGGAACTTACGAAAGACTGTAGAACTGCAGGTACAGTCAAATACAGTGTTGTTTGCGTCTTTTGGGGTCTTCAAGGTTAGAATGGTCGATTACCGTCGTATGTAATCGTTTTTGCAGATGTTAACATGCAGATTAGTGGTGATAAAATCCTGAACTTTTGTAAGGTACCCATTTTACGTACTTATAGTAAAGGCCCGACAGCAGGTCCGTCAAAACGTGGCGCTGTGACTGTCACATCTTCTGCTCCAAACTTCGTGATGATAGAGAAAGGAGTACCAATTACTCAGGAACCGATGAAACAGCCGCAGACAGTTTACACGAATGGGGATTCAAAAGTGATCACCCCATCAGGGTCGCGTCTGCAAAGACGGACCTATTATGACCATTTCGATTATTAAATATACAAGTTAACGTCAATCACTTTTATTCTGTTCTGCTTTGGTATTTCATTTTGATTTCGTTTGTTGATTTCATTTTGTAATATTTTTGATGCTGATACATCAATCGACGGACAAAAAATAATAAAATTAATCGTAAATACCAAAAAATAATCATTCTATTGTTCTCGGAGGCTTTTATTTCGTGTGTCCATTAAGTGAACACATTTGTCTTGAGTTACAGACAAAAACATCTTTTGCATGAGGTGTGTAATTCCAACTAAAAAGATTGAACGAGTTCATCCAGTTAGTATGTGTTTGCAATGAGACGTATTTATTTAATTAACTCACCCATGAGGTCACCGAAGTATTTGGGGTGAAATCTTTGTAGAGAAATGAAGAGTAGGTAGACAGGAAGACTGGAGGCTAGGATGGCAATGGCAGTAAGAATAGTTGCAGGTCGCACAAGAATAGGAAAGACGATAAGGAAGATGCAAATGCAGGCAAATGTAATCGGGTAGAACAAACTAATCTGTGTGTGTGTGTCATACGATCACAAGAATTAAGGGATTTGATAAGATCTTCGTGAAGGAAGGGAGACTTACTTTGATAGGACGGCTGAGGTTGGGCGACTTCCACCGGAGGAACAGCATCGCAATGACTACTGAGAAACAAGTGAGGCTGAAGATGAAAGTAGAGAAGGTGATGAGGACGAAGACATCCGGAATGCACAAGTAGACTAAGCTCAGTATCGCCTTAACACAAAACACAAATGCAGCGCAGGTTTAGTAGAGAGCTTGATAAGTGACACTTAATCTGTTGGACTACTTTAAGTTTAAATAACGAACCATGAAGATGAGTGAGAGTGTTGGGGAAAGTCTCTCAAGTTGGATGAATGAGAACATCGTGGGAAAGTGTCCGTTGCGAGCTCCCACAAATAGAATTCTAATTCCAACAGACTCATTTTTTATGAAGTTGTTATTTGGAGACACAGAAGCGTCGTGGGAAAGCTGGGTTTACCTGGAAGCCGCCATAATGTGAACGCTGAGACCGCCTACGCTGGACATTGCGACAAATACGGGAATGATGAATTTTATGACGCCCAAAGCTTTCTCTCCAAAAGTCTGTAAGCGACAGTTCTGTTCGTTTAGATAATCTGCATGACATATTTAAGATCTGGTTAACTTACCACTGCCACAGCCTGGGACAATTTGATGTCTTCCGGAGAAAGAATAGCGAAGTAAGCAGCGTTTGTCAGCACGTAGATTGCAGTCACGATCGGAACTGAAATGTAAATCGCTCTGGGCAGGTTCCTAACGGAAGCAAAAGGTTCTTTGGAAGTTTGGAGCTTGATTGGAATCGACTTAGGAGTGATATGTGAACTTACTTGGATGGATTCTTAAGCTCCTCGGTGACATAGTTGAGAGTATTCCACCCGTTATACGCGAAGGTTCCTGAGTAGAAAGCCAGGGCAATTTTTCCAGGGTCGGTTGTTGTGTCTTTCCACGGGTTCTGGTAGTTGTCTGTGTGACCTGCAGTTTACATTTTAAGTAAACTTCAGGGTCAATTTTTGCCTGGTCAGTATATATGCCAGTTGACAGCACCTTTGCACAAGGCAACCATTCCTACGATGATGATCATGAGGAGTGCCGCAATCTTGCCGAACATGAAGACATTTTGGATCCTCGTGGTGAGTTTGATGCTGTAGCAGTTGATCCAAGTGAAGAACACGATTGCAGAGGCTGCCATCAGTTGAACACCAAACTGTGGAATGACGCATCCGAGAGGGAAGAACGCTGCGAAGGAATACTGGGCGAAGGTGAGTGCGAGAATGGCGTTGGTTGCAGGTCTGGAGGAGAAAAAACGATAAGACTCCTTATCTATGTGAGTAGATAGGTTGAGTAAGAAGTTTGTTACAAGAAGATGAGGTTGTAGACCCAAAGGAAGACGAAGGCTGGCAGTGGACCAAAAGCTTCGTGGAGGTAGTGGTAGTCGCCTCCGGAACCTGGATGCGACGTCCCAAGTTCCGCGTAGCAAAGACTCCCGGTTGCTGCCATCACACCACTCAACGTCCACACGACCAACGCCAATCCCACCGATCCGCAGTTATCAACGACTCCCTTCGGTGACACGAAAATCCCTGGAGAATTCATTCGAAAGTCGAAAGTTACTTCATGAAGTGTTAATGGGGATGGCCGTGAGGAAAGTTAGGGTCAACCTGAGCCAATTATGGAGCCAATGGTGATGGCTACAGCCTCAAGGAGTCCCACTTCCTTCTTCAGTTTGATGAATCGCAGTTTCTTCCTCGGTGGAACGGAAGAAGAACATCCGTCAGCCTTCTGGTCTTCCATATTCGTCAGTTTGAATTTGGAAAGTTTAGATCGACTGATGGGAACGTCTGTAGTTTAACTATATAAAGGTTTATGTGCATGGATTGTGTGTTTCAACCGGATTCATTGAAGAAGTAATTACGGCTATTTAAAGTCCATTTGGCTGAATAAGTAGGTTTCGTAGAAAGAAATAAAGATAAGCTTGTGCATGTCCAGAAACAGGTAATGGATATTTTTGCAGCTGCGAGAAAATGAAGAAGTTCAAATTGTAGATTATCCGACTTCTCTAATTACTAATTAGTCGTGTGCATTCCGTCATTCATCTTCACACCGTCCAATAACTGGCCCGTAATTAAGGGAGCGTTGTGAGCTCCAGAAATCCCTACCTATGAAACTATTAGCCTTGACTTATTCAGTTGTTGAAGGGAGTTCTGTCATCTTTGTTGAGTAAACACCTGAGCTGCTTTCAGATAAAAAATGGTGAATGTTGTTTTGGTCCATTATCTACCTCGTTATCACCACATTATCATTAGAATGAGATTTAAAGAGCGTGAGAATTTGAGAATGAACAAGAGCCTATTGAATGGAAAGAACCATGACGGAGATTACATGAATACCTAAACAGACTTGTTTTACATCTGAATCACTTCTCGCGTGTTGCATCTCCGTTTACCTTTTCCACATCTTCCCGTCCCCTCTACAGTGACAGACACACATCAGAAGAGTATTGTCTGAATTACCTTGAGAAGAGTCATTAAGAAATCAATCCTTTGGGCGTGAACAATTATTGTTCTTACAAAAGTCACATAAAATGGAAACCCAAGCCGAGATTTCGAATCCAGACGAGAATTCGACGACCCACAGGAACTCATCTAAAAGGTCGTCTTCAATTTTAAGTCAACTTGTTGGGGGTGGGGCGAAGTTAAACGAGTCTCAGCAGCAGTTGACGAACTACGCGAGCATCTCGATGTCCTTGCCTGTTGCCCCTCAGAAGGGCACAGTTGAGAAGTGGATAAGTGAGTTCCAACTTCCGGAATGGGTGTTCCAAGGAGCCGTTTCCATTCTGCTACCGCTTCTCATTTGGTTCGCCTTGTATGTGATCGTGAGTAACGAGAATCTTCCTGGAGGATCTGTCTTCGTATTGGTTGTGTTAGAATTCGGTGGAAGGATTGCAGGTGGGTTGGAAGCTTAGAATTTAGAAGGAAAGAATACGCAAGAGTTAAAGTAACCTTTTCTGGATCGCAGGATTTGGCGCAAGTCTCCTGAAACTGCCTCCGATGGTTGGAATGCTGGGACTCGGAATTCTCATCAGAAACGTCCCTTACATCGACGCAGGCAAAGACTTGGATCCTGCGGTCTCTGCTCCCGTTCGGTAATCAGCAATTTTGCTTTTGCAACAAAGTATCATTCAAAATTGCTGACAGTTGTCACTTCGTGTGAATAGTCAAATATCACTAGCAATCATTTTGACTCGAGCTGGGCTGGGATTAGATTTGAATATTCTACTGAAACTGAAATTGCTTGTGGCGAGATTGGCTGTCTTTCCAACGCTTTTCGAGGCAGCTGCCGTGGGACTCTCAGTTCGGGTCATTTTGGGTTTTCCTTGGCTGTGGAGTTTCCTCGTTGGGTACAAAAGAAAACTACGATTTACACTATCATCAACACAATTTTTAGAAATCAAGATAAAGCTGCAATGGATTTTAGATTTGTGATAGCAGCGGTAAGTCCGGCAGTTATCGTGCCGAGGATTCTGGCGTTGAAGGAAGAAGGCTACGGCTTAAATAAGGGAATTCCAACGATGATTCTCGCCTCAGCGAGTATGGATAACATTGTGGCGATAGTCTGCTTTGGGCTGCTGAGTGGATTCATCTTTTCGACAAAAAGTTTGACGATGACGATACTCCAAGGTCCGCTGGAAATTGTGATTGGAATTGGAACTGGATTAGCGTGGGGATTCTTTGTGGGACTGTTGTTCCAAAAAAGCAAAGAAAAGGTGCAGATTTTGGAAAGAAAAAAGAAAGTGAACTGAGGCAATTTGAGAAAGACTGATTTTGCTCAGGTAGATTTGGATTTGACTTTATTGAAATTGGTGACAATTGTGGGAGGAGGAGTGTCGATGGTGCTGGGATTCCAGAAGGTCGGCTACACTGGAGCTGGAGTCCTCAGTTGCCTCATTGGAGCTGTGACCTTGGCGTTCCTGTGGCAGAAGCGAAATGTCGCCAGTGATGATTTTGTGTGTTGGATTAGTTTTGGCATTCATTACCAGATATTCTTGTAGCATTGCATGAATATGAACGGTACAATTTATTAGGAAACCATAAAGTGGGGCTTAACGTTTTTATGGAAGTTCTTCGAGCCACTTCTTTTTGGAGTCATCGGATGTCAGATTGTAATTTCGACGTTGGACAAGGATGTCCTTATTTATGGAACGTGTTGTCTACTCATCGGAGCTGTGGTAAGTTGTGCGAACCTTCACATGCAGTGACACTTCCACGTGAAACTTTAAACTGATCTGTTCCAGGTGAGATTTGCAGTTGTCTACTGTATGGTTTCCACTACGAATCTTAACGTGAAAGAAAGGCTGTTTGTCGCAATTTCTTGGATCCCGAAAGCAACTGTTCAAGTAATTGCATATATAACGCTTTAATACTGTGAGCCAAGAAGGTGATGTAATTTAAATCAGTTGCTGTCGCCTTCGTCTTCAGGCAGCAATTGCTCCGATGGCTTTGGATCTGGCCCGAAAGTCTGGAAACAAAGAATGGGAGGAGTTAGGCCAGCAAGTCCTCACTTTTGGAGTTCTCGTCATCATTCTCACCACACCCATCGGGGAATTAGGAGTTATTTTGACAGGCCCCCGATTTCTCACCAAAAGTGAGGAAATCAGTGGTGGAAACAACATTTCCAAATTATGATAATTACTTCAAACTCAGAATATGATTAGGTTTACCATTGTTGATTAATTAAAGAAAATACACAATAAAACCGGTGGTTATGTATAGTTTAATAATATTTTAATTTTAATTTGCTGCAAAGACGGCAATTTCACGCAGACTCACAAATAAGTACCAACTTTCGACAGAGAGACAAACCACTCGTTAAGGAAGACAAATAACTCTCACACCTACATTAGTACACACAGCAAAGCAAACACATTACATATTTCAGTTTACTCGTCTCGACATAATTTTGTCTTAATTATTACCTCAAAAATTCATCATTGATGCTGGTGAATGAAGAAATGAAAGCAGTAGATTAATTATACTACAAACTGATTAATGTCTCATAAAGTCCTTCATAAATTAAATTGTCATTTTTTGAGTTAAAGCAATAAGTTAATCAATGTGCACAGAACTTGTTTCAAACTCTAAAAGTAAGTGTATGGAATTTTCAAAGAATTCTGGTTTTGCATTAGATAGCCAAATGTTTCATTTGTCGTACGAGGGTCTGTAGGTCCCATAGAATGATTTGTCCGTCAATCGACGAAGATGATATCTTCAAAGCGTTTTCTTTTGAGCCACTGTGAATCTGTATTGCTGTAATTGTGTTCTGGTGATGAGAATCCAGTTCCATTTCCTAAGGTGATTTCAAACGAAATGTTATTCAAGTGTTTCTAGTATTCTAGTTACAAATTATAAAGGTTCTTTAGATAAGTATGAAAAACGAACCTCATCTTGAATGATTCGAGCGTGTCTGTCTAAAGACTGGAACTTTCTCATGGCAGAAATTCCTCCAAGCTCTTTCCTCTGCTCGGCTTGTTGAACCTTCCCAACGCACTGTACTTGAATTGTATCTCCAGTTTTGGTAGCTCGGAACATGATTGGGGTCAACTGGTGACCTGCAGCAACGACAATGTCAGGAGAAGTCCAGATTATCGTGAGGAAGGGTAAGAAGGTCGTTCTTAAGGATGATAAGGACCCATTCTCTCCATCAACCACGGTAATTGATGAGTCGTGTCCCACCTGCAAATGAACAAGTTTATTTACGTCTTCAATCTTTCAAAAAACACTTGTAAGCATCTCGGCATTTACGAATACATTAATTATTGGTAGGCTCATTAAAAGCGATAGCATAATCTGAGTTGAGTACACATGAAGTGTGTTGAGCCTGATATTCCTCAGTTGACACTACTTGACGTCTAATGTGTTTGCTAAGATGCTGATGTTTGCTAAGATGCTGATGCGAAATCGATAATTGATAGTCCTCATGAATTGCATAACGCTTCCGATCCTTCGTATGATCTAAGTGACACTTGACTTCTTTCGATTTCTAATTTGAGCCAAGGACTATTTGATTCTCATCTCTTGTCTTCTTATAAAAACGCTATGACTAAATTAACTCAGCTCACAGTTTAGAACTGCACTAGTTCAGTACTCACAGATTGTGCCCTTTAATCGTCTCCAATTACAATGTTTGTTCCTATCGCATTGATTGCATCTTTTCTGCTAGCTGGAAGTGTGCAAAGTCAGCAGCTTCGACGAACTCCAAGCGAAACAATTGACAGAAGAGGAACGGAATTGATCCGAGCAAGTTTACGAAGTACATTTGGAATCAGACCGTTTCAGAAGTCGGAAAGAAGCATTGAGTCATCCAAAACTACTTACGAGTCCAGCACTGACCCTAATAATAACGAACTGAGCTATGAAGAGAAGCCTACAAGGGTTTGGGTCCCTGGAGGATTGGACTTCTCTTGTAAAGGAAGAACTCCAGGGTACTACAGTGACCCTTCACCTCTTTCAAAGTGCCAGGTAGGTTTTGTCTTTCATTGCCAACGTGTGCACTGTATTATAATCTGTGGTCTGGTACAATCTAATTATGGCTCATTATTTACGTAGGTTTATCACATGTGCATGCCGGACGGGAGAAGGTATTCCATGTTATGTGGAGTTGGAACGATCTTCAATCAAATTACTTTTGTTTGCGACCACTGGTACAACTACAGATGCAAAAATGCAGAGTCAGATTATTCACGTAACGATCAAATCTTTGGACCTGAGGATGACGAAGCTGAGTCAGATTACGAGGAAACTTATACCGATGAAAATACTACCGAGCCGGACTCAGATTTAGATGCATAGCCTAATCTTTCTAACCTTGTACTGATATCATAGATTAATCACTAATTAATAATGTGTTAGAAACTTTTTTAATACTGACCCAAGCTAGTCTAGTTCCATTGTGACTAAAGCAGACATCATGAACCCATCCTCCAGACCCGAAGGAACTGTTCGGCCACTCGTTCATCAGTTGTCCTAACGGCATTTTCGATCCCCAGCAGGTTGGCTGAGGTTTCTCTTCAATATCTTTGATGTATGCAGAATAAATTCGGACCTGTAAAACAAGAAACACATTATGTTATAAGTTTTAAACGACAATAAATGTGAGTTCAGATGGAAAGATTTTCAAAGTTCTGTTTTTCAAGCATACCTTAAAATCCGATGACCCACATGCAAGAAGTACATTGTTGACATGCCAGTCGATGGCAGTGACGCTGGAGCGAATCGGTTTTTTGATGTGCTTCGAAACCCACCAGTCATTTTCCTTCTCGAAATAACAGACCTACAGGAGTTTAGTTAGATTAAAATATCAGTCGATGATTAATCAGACTCATCTTCACTCTGTCCTTATCATCACCCCTTACCGAAATAAGTCTCGCTCCAGATCCCACAGCGAATTTATTTTCTAATGGTGACCACTTAACACACGTGGCCGCTCTGTTGATTCGAAGTAAAACAAGCGTTGGCTTCCATTTTTGGTCTTTAGGGTCTTGAGTCCAAACGTAAGCGTTGCGGTCCTACACGAATAAATAATCAGGGTCCCTGTTTAGCTCCTCGTAAATAATTTTTAGAAGCGCGTTCACATTAGCGTTAATTTGAAACTTACGGCAGCACAAGTAACAATTCGGTTAGTCTTGGGAGCCCAATCGATTCCCGTTACTTTGAGGTCATGTTGTTTTAGAACGTCAACCAACACCCAGTCGCTTGCTGTTCTCTTGTAAATATGCACTTCAGGGCTATTCGGTGATATCGCTATTTCTGAAATAGTATAAAATCAAAATTTGAAGGTGTAAAATGTCAAATATTGACAGGTTAACATTTGTGGTCAAATGAGTCATCGCCCAAAGTCGGTAAACAAAAATGGAAGAGAGTACTTACGGGTGCGATCCTTGTTCCAGGCATGACAGGTGATGGGATCCAATCCAAAACTGAACTTTTCGGTCATGACGTCTCACCTGCGGCAGTTTATTTTGACGTGATTAATTGAATTAAGAAAGTTCTGCGGCAGAGTGAGAGCAGAGGCGACCACCTGAGAGTTGAGAGTGAGGAAGGGAGTGTCATAGAGGAAGTCCGTCATCAATTCTCTGTTTGTTTTCATCGTAAAGCCCGCGAAACAAATTCTCACGCGAACGTATCTTCTGCAAATCTTTGTCGACTTTCGAGTGTCGACTGTTGGCATTCCCTGTAATCGACTGTCGAAATGCTGCTGGAATATGAAAACGAACTTCTCCTTAATTCGGTTGAGGAGAACCAGTTGTGTGTGTTGGCTAAGGGGATTCCTTTCGAAAGGGTTAGTGAATTAGTCATTATAATGTTATTGTTGTGTTGACTTTAATTGTTGATGTTCTGAATGTTCTCAGGTGCTGACGAATTTACTGAAGACGTATGCGTCAGAAATGCAGTTGGTATTTGTGCTGTCGACTTATGCGAATGAGGAGGCGTACTTTATCAGTCAGTTATCGGGGGAGAAGATCATGTCCGTTACGAATGAACATAGTGCGACAGACAGAAAGGAGTTGTATGCTGGAGGAGGAGTCTTTTTTGTCACTGCTAGAATTTTGGTTGTCGACTTTCTTAAAGATGTCATTCCAGCGGATAAGATTACCGGGTTTTTGGTTCTAAGGGCGCATGAAGTCGTTGAAAACTCGCAGGTAATCGCAGAAATATAAAAAGATACTTTACTAAGACGAGTATTTATTGACAACTATGATTTCGTGCAGGAAGCATTTATTCTACGGCTGTACAGATCGAAAAACAAGACGGGATTTATTAAGGCGTTCTCTCACTCACCTACTTCCTTCCTTCTGGGGTTTTCTAAGCTCAACAGAGTCATGAGACATTGTTTTCTGGCTAATGTCTCTTTGTGGCCTCGATTTCATTCTTCTATTAAAGACAGCCTGGCTAAAGCGTCTGCTGATGTAGTGGAGATTCAACTAAACTTAACAGAGGCGATGAGAGAAATTCAAACAAACTTGTTGGATTTAGTTGCCTGGTCTTTGAGTGAGCTCAAGCGACTTGTACCTGCTTTAAATGATGAGGAAGTGACACCTGAGATAGCTTTGACGAAGGGATTTGAAAAGATAATCAGTATGTACGTAGATCCCGTTTGGAACACGGTTAGTTCCAAATCTAAAGAAATAATGAATGACCTGAAGATATTCAGACTCCTGTTGACACTCCTGACGAAAGCAGACTGCGTATCTTTCTTTTCTGTGCTTTGTCAACACACGTCCAAAGACGCAGCGCTGAAATCTTCATGGGTATTGACTAAACACGCAGAGAATATTATACTAGCAGCAAAAGCTCGACTGTTTCCACCGGTTGATGCAAAGAAAAGTACGGATATTCCAAAAAATCCAGGAAAACGGACGCTTCCCAAGTTTAATCCTGAAGTTCATCCTAAATGGCTTGCGTTAAGTGAGATTCTTAGTGAAATATGTAATGCTGCACAAAAGGAAACTCCTGAATCTTCTGAAAAGTTTGGTGCAAAGGCGAAATCGCTTGTATTAGCTGAGGATACTAAAACATGTGTCGTGATACGGGATTATCTGAGTAATGGAAGTGACGCTACAATGGCAAAGATTGCAGCAAACTGTGATAACATAAAAGTTCAGTTAACTCCCGAAGTAGTATCCAAACTAGACAAGATGTTTCAGCAAAACAAAGGTGTGAAGCGTTTCAATCAAGGAAAGAGACCGCCTGGAAAAGTAGGACGATTAAATGATGATGAAGACATGGATGCGGAGAGTTCAAAAGGCCCTACAGAAATTCAAGTGACTTTAACACAGATTGAAAGGAAGTATGAAGATATCGAATTTCTGCAATGTCCGGTTTTTATCCGGCCGATGAAAAATCTGACAGATTCTGAGGCATTTGCGATTTCAGAAACGCTGGAAAGGTTGAAACCAGATGTCATAATTTTGTTTGATCCAAGTAAGACATCGTACTTGATTGTTTGTTTCAATTTAAATATCTGGAAGTTTACAATTGGTGCTTTTGTTAATTCATTCAGACTTGGAGTTAGTTCGAAACATTGAGGTTTATAGGGCGAGAGTGGCTGAAACACAAAATGTTTTAGTTTACTTTCTGTCATTTCACAACTCTGTGGAGGAGCAGATTTACTTGACGTCGATACAACGGGAAAAGACCGCGTTTGAAAAGATGATAGAAGAAAAGGCCACGATGGTAATAAATAATGAATTCTGAGTCGATTTGTGTGATTTTGATGGTTTTAAAAACGTAAACGAAGATTTGAACTTTCATTGTGCAGGTAGTGCCTAGTGAACGAGAAGCAAGGGATGAACTGAACCAAGACCTTTGGAGAGACCCTACCAAAGCTAATGAGACTGTCAGTACTAGTGGACAGTCTAAACGAGACATGCAAAAGGATGACAATGGTAATTGACTAATTAGATTCAATAGTTTTTACATCTAGTTGATTCGACAAAATATGTTTGATTTTATGTTTCTAGCAACGCAAGTGATATTGGTAGACATCAGAGAAGTTCGTGCAGGCCTCCTTTCGATGATTTACAACAGAAATATCGAATTAGTTCCTATAACTCTTGATGTTGGGGACTACATTTTGACTCCCGACATTTGCGTAGAGAGGAAGTCTATTTCTGATCTTATCGGCAGTTTAAACTCGGGTAGACTTTACAAACAAGCCGAGGCGATGACTCGACACTACAAAAAGCCAGTATTACTTATCGAGCAAGAACAACAGTCTCAGAGTGTCGCAAAAGGATACCGCTATCGAAATGGTAAGGCACTAATACTACTAAATATATCCATTTGTCAAATCTCGATTCATTTAACATTTCTGTATCGCTTGTCCAACAGATTTAGCCCAGATTATGCCGAAGCTTCAGATTCTAACTATGCAGTTCCCAAGACTGAAGCTGATTTGGTCTCCTGGTGCTCATTACACTGCGGAAATATTCCACGTAAGATGTATCCATCTTATACTAATATAGCAAGGGTTGAAATCAAATCAGTTTAAAAAACAAATTGTGTTTCCGTTCATAGGAACTGAAACGAGGAAAAGAACAACCAGATCCCGAAAAAGCCTTAGGAATTCAAAAAGAAGCCGCAGGGTCTCATTCGTTTTCAAGATACAACCCGATTGCCCACGGATTCTTATCCAAAATGCCAGGAATTGACTCAAGAAACATCTACTCGCTTCTCGGCCGATGTGAATGTCTCGTTGAACTCGCGAAGCTCAGTGAAATAGAATTAGCATCGTTACTTGAGAACGGGAAAAATGCGAGTGTATTATATTCAGCTTTACACTCCAAGCTCCTTCTCGAATATCCTTTTGATATTCCGGAAACCAAAAGTACAAAAGCCGCAGCTTTATCTATCAAACCCGCAGCTGCGTCGACAACCAACTTTAGAGTAACTCGTCCAAAAGGCGTAAATAGGAAGTAAGAAAAAAAGATTGTGTGAATGTGAAATGTTGCCTGGAGTTATTACGCACATTGATAATGATGCGGTAACAAACAGAAGTGTGAAGAATAAAAAATGGTCAAAAAAGAATCGGATATCGGATCGATTGTGTAGTTTTTTACGAGTTGTGGGGAAGTTGAGACGGTTTGGAGCTCCATCATCACCCAAAAAACTCGGCCAGTCTCTCGCGCAATGTCGCAATTCGCAATAGAGAAGTCAGATCCCCTTTGCTCGCATATTGAAGGAAACAACATCTCCACCTCCACCAGTCGTCTTCTCGTGTTGACTCCTCATTCATCCTCACTTTCATCTTCATCATCTGCCGTTTTGAAGTGAGTCACTTAGATATTTAACTAACGATTAAAATCAGGGTCACGTTCATTAAGTTGTGTACACTTGACGATGACTCATTTTTGAGTTCACTCACCACGTCAGTTTCTGAAGATAAAGATCACTCGTAAGTTTTTTATTGGAGACTTCGGAAAATCGTGTTTTAGGTAAATATCTTGAAGTTTTGAATTAATTATTTTCTTATCTTTTAGACGATCAGGATTGGAAGACGTGAGTTAAGACGAGAAGGAGGGTTGAAGAAATTGTGGCGATAAAACAAACGTAAGTCCCTGGAGAGAGATCTTTTGAATTGACGACGTTATTTAAAGCTTTCTAACAATAATTAACGAGTGAGTAGGCGTTGAGTGAATAGGAAGGCAGGATTTGGGAGTTAATTAGGGACATTCGACAGCCCCACATCGGGTTTTTAGGAATCACTGTTCGTAAATTATAGATTTGTGAGTGTTGAAGTTGTGCCACACCCCCAAGATGAATACAGTCCAAGCAATTCGTCAGTATGTGGATAAGATGATCCAGAACAGCGGACCTGGGATGAAGATCCTCATTATGGATGCGAAGACCACGGGAGTCGTCTCGATGGTTTATTCTCAGTCTGAAATTATGCAAAAGGAAGTTTACCTGTGCGACCGCATCGACAACGTCAACAATCGAGATGCTCTCCGACATCTTAAGTGCCTCACGTTCCTCCGACCTACTGAAGAGAATATAAATCTGCTCTGCAGGGAGCTCAGGGCTCCGTTGTATGGCTCGTACTTTCTTCATTGGACCAACGTGATTTCGAAAGCAGATGTGAAGCGGTTAGCTGAAGCGGATGAACAAGAAGTTGTTCGGGAAATTGTGGAATTCTTTGCAGACTTCATTCCAATAAATCCTCACACATTCATCACGAACATTCCTCATGAGCAGATTTTCTCTGATGTGGACCTCATTGAGGACAAGACTGCACATAAAATGGGACTGTCGGTTATGAGCTACCTCCTCAGCGTGAAGAAGTCTCCTATCATTCGCTACACGGATTGGTCCCTTCCGTGCCAAAAGTTGGCTGATAAGATTCACAACCTGATGAACAAGGAGAGCAATCTGTTCGACTTCTCGCAGAGACAAGGAAAGCCTCTACTGCTTATCTTGGATAGGAGGGATGACTGCGTCACTCCTCTTCTCAACCAGTGGACTTATCAAGCGATGGTTCATGAGCTACTTACCATCAAAAATCACCGTGTGAATTTGACCGAAGCCCCAGGTAAGTTTTGTACAATCACTTATTGCGGATTAAATATTTGAATGTGTATGTATTTTGTTGACAATTTTTATTGGAATGCTTACAGACGTTCCGAAGGACTTCAAGGAAGTTGTGTTGTCGGCTGAAAATGACAGATTCTTCGCAGACAATCTCTACGCGGATTTTGGAAGTGTTGGACAAAGTTTGAGGCAGTTGGTAGAGCGATTTCAAGAACAAGCCAAGTCTCACCAGAAAGTGGAGTCCATCGAAGAAATGAAGAACTTTATTGAAAACTACCCGCATTTCAAGCAAATGTCGGGAACAGTTTCGAAACACGTCGTTGTGGTGGGGGAACTGGCCAGATTAAATGAAAAGCACAGTTTGCTTGAAGTTTCGGAGTTGGAACAAGAAATTACTTGTCATTCTAATCATTCGCAGAACCTTCCACGGCTAAAGCAGTTGATTTCGAATCCGCAAAAGATCAGAGATTTGGATGCGCTGAGACTTGTGTTGCTGTACGCATTGAAGTATGAAACACATTCTAACAACGACATTATGGGATTGGTGACAAAGCTGAAGGCCCGAGGAATGTCTGAAGAGGAAATTTCACTAGTCAAGGCTCTCCTGAAATTCGGAGGGGTGAAGAAACGAAAGTCAGACTTGTTTGGATCGGATCCTGTGGCTGTTACCAAAAGGTTTATTAAAGGACTGCAAGGTGTTGAGAATATTTACACGCAGCACAATCCCTGGATCAAGACTGTGCTGGAAGATCTGTTGAAAGGAAAGCTGAAGGATTCCCAGTTCCCGTATTTCAACGTGTCTGCTGCGAGAGGAGGAGGTGTGACAGACCCGACTTATCGTCCCTCCGAAATTATTGTGTTTGTTGTTGGAGGAATCACATACGAAGAAGCACTGGCTGTACACAACATCAACAGAGCAGAAAACAAGTTATCGATTGTTATTGGAGGAACTGCGATGCACAACATGAAGTCATTCCTTGAAGAAATCAAATCTACGAGAAAGAAAGTTGATCCGAGAACAGTTTAGATCAGTGGAGTAGTTTCCTTTGGTGTTGTATTCTATATCTTCAAGTCATTCCTCCAGACTCATTCTACTCTCTACCTAACCTTTAAGTGCTTCTGATTGTTAACCGTAGTAGGGATTAAGTTTACACTCGTATTTATGCAAATGAACCGAAAAGCTTTAATTAACACACTCTTACAATATTCTGTTGTAAGATGCCTAGTCTTCATCACCTTCAATCCTTTGTTTTTTAGATCAGCTTGAAACCGACCTAATAGAAATTCGGTGCTTCAGAGACAATTCTAAGTGAGACCCTCCTTTCCTTCTTCTTGTTCGACCAGCTGCCTACACAATGTTTAACTTCTTTCAACAAGCGAGAGATTTGATATCACCTCCATCGATACAAATGGGACAGCCTGTTCCCAGCAACTCAGAATCTATCTCGAAAAAGAAGAAAGTGGAAGACGGTGACATGACTGAGGAAGGATTTGTGTGCATAGGGAGAAGTTCATTTTACGGGTCATCTTCTCCAGAAGAGCAGCCAGCTATTCCCCATCAACCTCAGTACTCTCAGTACCCTCCGTACCCAACTCAAGGTCAGCCGATGTACCCTCAACTACCTGCACCGCACCTTTTCCAATACAAACAGGAGACCTCAGGTTCTCTAGAACAGCCTCTCGAGTACCTTCGGAACGTTCCGCTTGTTTTAAGAGCCGATCTGCAACCTCTCAATTCCAGGAGTCACTTGGGAGTCTTTGTTTCTAGCAGAATGACAACTGCAATCGATTGGTCACAATTTGATTATGACTTTGACTTTGAAAGAGGAGTTATACGAGAAGCTAACCAACACAACTTTCGCAACCCATTCTAACTGAGAAGGCTAAAATATAATAATATGATCCCTAATAAACAATACACGGTAATTAATTATAAGCTACTCACGGTTGACGGTCGCTATACTGTAATCTGTAATTTAGGAAGTTAATTTGATGTTATGATTCAAGTGTCACGCATTGTGTTAAATAAATGTATATTTTAAAACGTGTGTGTTCCAAATGAAGCTGGTTGTAAACATTTATTATTGAATGGTCCAATCGTATTCTGCAAATTCCATTTTGAATTCACTGGAGATTTTATGGAAGGCCGAAGTCTGTTCGGGAGTCAGGAAGGGAAGCAGCCTCTCCATAATTTTGGTCTTGTCTGAGCCAAAGTCTCCTCCGTACCATTCCAGGATCTTGGAAACCACTACAGTTTTCTTGTCCTCGTTAATTGTCACGTCGCTTTGGCAGAAGTTCTTTGACGCCAAGTCCAGAGCTTTTTCTACATTTTCAGCTGAGAAGACTCGAATCGGAGGACACGACTTGGCTCCGCAGTTAACAGCAAAGTGAATTCTGGGATCCAACTCAGCGAAGACAAAATCACTTCGTGGGTCTCCTTCCTTGAAGAAACGTTGTCTAGACGTCGGATGAATTTGATTTCCCCGGAGGACGCCATGTTCCACGTCATCCAGTGAAAACACGAAGGAATTAATGACATAGGCGTACTTCTGCCAGAATCTTGGCAACTGAAGGACTGTCGTCTCATTTGTCACTGAATGAGCAAGTGCGTGCAGCGTCAAAATGTTGTAGACGTTGAGAAAGAACGCCTTCTTTTCTGCGTCATTGAGACTCTTCAAGTCAACTCCTTGAAGAAGTTTAGCGTTACTCAGAAATTTCTGGTATTCTGGAGCCTCCCGTATTTTTGCGTACTCAACCGATCCATCCGTTTTCATGAAGTTTCCTTTTAACTGGAGTATCGCCTTATGGAGCGTCTTCGAGAGTTCGACAGCTGCAGCTCCCTGCAGGAACTCCTCCACAGCTTCTTCAATTTCTCCGTTGAGGACTTCCACTGAAGCAGGATCAATCACAGAGGACATTTCAAAGATGAGTTGGATTGCTCGCCAGCAACCTACTCCTAATGTGAACAATTAAAGATAAGGATATTATGCCGAATGTAAATGAAGTTGTCAGCTAAACAATATGGTGACGGTGAGTGAAAGGAAAGGTTACCTGTCTTCGCATAGGTGCACCCCATGAATTAACGAGATCAGGTGGAGAGTGAAATTCTTCCCTCAGATCTCCAATCGAAATAAATGAGATGGCTAATGACAATGGGACCCTCGGGCTGTGTTTAAACAATGAGGAATTCACAGTCTACGGTGGTAGGTTTTCCCACGAACTCAAAAATGGTCGTCCTTCAAGTTTCATAATATTTAGATGCGTATAAATTGCTATTTTAATCGGACGTTTTGAGTTCGGACGGAGACGGAGAAACAACCGATGGCGAGTTATGTTGTGACTTCGTTCACCTGCAACACTTTATGTGTATTGAATTCATCCGACAGAACTTCAGTCAGCAGCCTTCATCATGCTTCATGGAAATTATGGTATTTAATTGGTATAAAATTAGTTTTAAGGTATTTGAATTTTATTTGAAACTAGAAATGTGCAAAAAATAAAATTCATCACTTCAGTTTAAAGTTTTAAGCTGACAGCAATAAGATATCCTTCGCCTTTTCTTCCATCATTTGGTCGACTTGTTGTATTTCTTTGTTCCAGTTGTCCAATCGTGAGATCATTGTGCCAATCTATTTATAGAACATGAAAAAAGTTGCAACAATTGGTTAAATTAAAATTAGTAGGAATATGTAAGAATTTTACCTGCTGCCGATCCAAGACTCGTGGCTGGACCCAAGTCAAGTGAACTGTCTTCCCGACCTCATCGATGGTTCCCTCGACTAAACCTTTAGCTAAGGCTTTCATCACCAGGATTTCAACTTCATCTTCCTTCACACGAGTAGTCTTTGCAATCTCCTTGAAAGTCAATTGCCTCTCTGTTGCAGGACGCTTGAAAGTCATCTGACACAAATAGATAAACGATTTACATTGTTTCCGTCAACTTAGTCAACCAAAATTTCAAGCGTTTTTAAAATACCTCCATCAAACTCAAGAGAAGAATTTTAGTGTGCAAAAGTTGTTCACACTTGATGAGTGTCGCATCATGGTGAAATCCAGTCTTTTTCAACACCTCAAACTTATCCATGTCTCCAGCATTGAAAGCCTTCAGCAAGTCAATCAGCCATTCGTCAGGAGTTCTTGTCAATGACTTCAGGACAGGATGAGCAAGCTGTAACAATTCAATTAAGCGAAAAATGTAGCTAAGTTCGGTTGTCGTCGTCCTTTCGATTTCAAAACATAATGAATGACTCACCAATTCTCCAAAATTGTAAATTCCCTCAGCAGTCAAAGCAGCGACGGCCAAATGTTTAGCGTGGTCACGTTGTTCAGCAATCGTCAAGTCAGTCAGCTTTGTGCAACCCAAAAACTTCAAGGCGCTCTTGTAATACTCCGCCGTTGCACCCGTAGTTTTGAACAATCGACTTTGCAACAAGTAGAATCGTCCATGAGCTGCAGAAACTCCATCAATGCCGTTCAAAATATTCTCTGCAGTTTCAATCGCTTCCTAAACAAAACAACCAAACTTGGTGTCATTGATATTTTTCAAACCTTAATTAAATCTATTTATCTATTATAAATTCACCTTTGCAGCTCGAACATCTTGTTTCTTTGTAATGGCAATGTCTCCTTTGATAATCCAGCACAAAGCTACAGCGACTTCATTGGACTTCAGCTTCGGTTCGCATTTCTTCAAAAATTCCAGAGCTTGGTCAGCATCCTCGTACTGCCTCACAACTCTTATCAAGATTTCCATCAAAGACAGAGCGTTGATCCTACAATCAAGAGATAAAACCATTTCATGGTAAATAAAAGTATGTCTATTCCATGAAAGTTTAAGGTCAATAGCATAGAATAACATTGATTCACTGACCTCATCTCAACGTCCCGAATGAAGTTTTCATACAACTCAATCAACTGCGTTCCAGACTGAAGTTCCGGTCGCTGGACAAGAGATTCCAAAAGAACGGTCATCTGATGCCAAAGTCTTCGAGTGTGGAGATCTCCAAGTTTGCTCCACATCGGAGCCAACTCTTCACCCGCTGCGGTCTCCTTCGCACTCAGCCATCGATGCACTTCTCCAACCATTTTCACCTTGCGCTGACGCTGAACCTTCCACTCGCTGTGATAATCACAAAAAAACACCGAATTAATTAGAACTCAGGAGGAAGTATCGGGAATTTCCGTAATGCCCCCAATGCTTATCGTTCGTACACTTACCCTTCAGAGATTAAAAATTCCGAAGTGGTTTCGAAACCAAGAAGTCTGCGTCGAAGAATGACAGCTAAGAGCATTTGTACTGTGAGATGTCAAAGAATGGAAGTGCAAACAACGACTAACATGACTGACAACTGTCAACGAACCTCTGGTGGAGTTGCGTCTTGCGACGGATCGGCCAGGCGACGTCGGCTGAACTGGATAAATTTCGGGTGGACGGAGTGGAGTGTGTCGGGTGTCGGGTGGGTAACTTGCACACGTGCTTGGCGGGTAACTTTTACCGACACTTCCACTGCGAACTCGTCTGTGGTGCTTTCAGTTGAATGATGGACATTAAGATTAAGTACAATCATACAAGCGTCTCTGAAACAAGAATCAATTAAGTAATTGGTTAATTGAGTTAATAAAGGAACAGAGATTCTCGTGAGGTTGTCGTTCGGGATAAATAACAAACGAGAGGGTGAGTCATCACAGTCTCTTCATCTTCAGTTTATGATTACGATAGATCCTATTAGAGCTCATTTACTAACTCCTGTAAACTCATACTTAACTATTTTGTAGCAGGATAGGAGTGGGATCTAGAAGTCTAGAACCGAGTTAAGTTCTTACTAATGCATAATGTTGTGTTTAACGTGTGTGTATTTGTGTTGATTGGGCAGACAGAGGGCTGAGAGGCTGAAAGTTAGCAGCATCAGTTGTCGAAAATGTTTTCGACAAGCACCCAGAAGAAGCACTGGATATTTCCAGATGAAAAGACGATCGTGAGTACGAGGGAGGAGGTTAATCGGAGTTATGTCGACAGATTCCCAATGCCGGAGGGCGCTTCTCCCATGTCGGTTAGGTTCAGTTGATATTTTATACTTATCGAGTCCAAATACAGGTGATAAGGATAATCACTTTAATTATGTATAAATTGTCTGCCTTTGCAGGAGGAAGAGAAAAACGCTTTTTTCCTCGGTGCGGATGAAGAGAAGACGCTTCTCTACTTTTATGACTTCCAACTGAAAGACTTTTGTTTCAAGTTCCAACCTCCGATGCCACGTTCCGTCGTATCCACAGCCTTCCACTACTTCAAACGCTTCTACCTTCATTACTCCGTCATGGATTATCATCCTAAAAATATCCTGTTAGCGACAACGATCTTAGACATCTGTTAAATCATTAGCTTAATCAATCAGTTGAGAAATGTGTCTTATGACTTCATAGGGTGACGTGTGTCTACTTGGCGTGCAAAATCGAGGAATTCAACATAAATATGAGTCAGTTCGTAGCAAATGTTCGGGGTGACAGGGAGAAGGCCACAGAAATCATTCTGAACAATGAGCTCCTTCTCATGTCCACAATGAAGTTCCATCTCACTGTTCACAATCCTTATCGACCTGTGGAAGGTTTCCTCATCGACATTAAAACGAGATATCCTCACTTGGACGCAGAGGCTTTACGTCCCGCGATCGAAGAATTCCTCGATAAAGTGATGTCCACAGATATTCCACTTCTCTACGCTCCCTCTCAGGTTAAATATTTTCTTATTTAGCTCGATGAAAGTCGTAAACGTGGTGGATTTCTGGATTTAAAACAATTTTGTGATTGCAGATAGCGCTGGCAAGTATTTTAGAAGCAGCAAAGAAATGCAGACAAAACTTGGAGCCTTATGTCACGCAAGTTCTCATTCCAGACGAAGCTATGTTACCTCCGGTGATCGAAGCAGTTCGAAGTAAGGAAAGGACGTTGATACGTTGATAGTTTGATGTTTGATAGTGAATGCACGAGCTACACTGCACGCCAACAACCATGTCGGCTTGTAAAGTTTTGGGGGAGCTGTCAAATAATTCTTGTTACTGTTTTATTATAGCGATAAGGAAAATGGCTCGCGTGAATCAGGAAATTCCAACTCGAGAAAGTGTTCGTGAACTTGAAAAGAAGTTGGAGAAATGTAGGAATCAGGAGAATAATCCGGACAGTGCGATGTAAGTCAGATTAAGGGTGGAATTCCTTCGCATTCGTTCATTTCGTTCATCAAGACTTGTTTCACGTACGTGTTTTGTAACTTTGTGTAATAACGCAGATACAAGTCACGAATGAAGGAAGACTCTTTCGACGATGGAGATTTATCGCATGACTCGTTTAACAACCAGTAAAATTCCACCTTTCCCTACGCATGCATACGATCCTCACATCGCTCACTCCAGAATTCCACATTCTACTTTTTCCACTACTTCGTATATACTTTCTCCTCATTTTGTACAACTTTATTCCAAGTTAAATAGCGTTTCGTCAAATTAAATAAATGAAACACACTCTCTCAACTTGGACTTGGAGCCAATGTGATGTCCAAAATTTCTCCGTTATTCCAGCTGTGTACAACTTTGAAAGTTTTTCCACTCGACTCTGCACACACACACACATAAGAGACAAATGTTCATAGTTTGGACTTGGATGAGTTTTGGAAGAGAATTAAAGGATTGATGGCAGACTCACGTACCCAGCTGGGTTTTAAGTGATCGGAAGGTGAGATCATTTCTGTTGGTGCAAGCGAGGAGGGCCTGGGAAGCACGAGATGTTCTGAGGAAGACGTCAATCATCCTAACCAAGGGAGGAATGAGAACCGGATCAAAAACTACATCTGGTCCAATAAATAACAACTCAATTTTAGTTTGGGTCGTTTCGTGATAATGGACTCGTATAAAAGAAAGGGTAAAAAGTAAAAAGTAGTAAGTTAGGTAGGAGTTAGGTTTATTGGCTATATAAATAGGCTACACATGTGGTAGCTTTTAGTTTTAGTGAGCTCACACCTGCTCCCACAAGAACGCCCGGTCCGAATTGGAGGTCCAGTCTTTCCACTTCGGACTTCCAACTCTCTTCGTCCTTTTCCCAGTCGATGAGGAGAGTCCTGCATTTCTTTGTTGCTTCAGGGTCTCCTCCCAAGTTGGCTGTCACGTTCAGCCTAGTCTTGTCCAACGCACTTGGACTTCCGTCAGATGCCAAGTATGACTGGACGGAGGGAAAGCTCTTGAGGTTGGCTACGGCCAGGAATCCACAGCCGCAACCCAACTCAGCGATCCACTTGGGATTAAATGAAGAAGAGATGTTGAGGAGCCACTTGCTCAGTTCCAGTGATGCCTGTTATAATGGAATGGAGAACTTTCGACTTTTAAAGCTTTCATCCACTTGAGATGAGGAGGAGATTGAGTAGGAAAGAAAGAAGAGGAGACCTCCCAAGTGATGAGACCCGTCGTCCCTTCTGCAACGAAGCTCGACTCGCTTTCGAATATTTTGACTACAGTACTCTCATCCCTGGAGAGATCATAAATCCTGTAGAATGGTTCAGTCTGGTTGTGAACTCCTCCGAGGGTCTCGAGGGTTTCGTACCAGACACTCACCACCTCTTCATCTCCGCCAAGGCCCTCCAACTGCAACAACACAACTTTCTACTTCAAAAGGAGACCTTTCTGCATCACTGAAGACAAGAGTCTAGAGACTCACCTGCTTGATGATATATTTAACGAAGCTAATGCGATACTGGATCGGAGGTTGGTTGTTCTTGTTGGGATGACCTGCAGTGACCTCGTGGAGTCTCAAGGGACACAGCGGAGACTGAAGGTCAGTCTCATCACTGCTGGTCTCCGTTTTAGTTGAACGGATCCTCCCGAGTCCTCGGATGTGAGACGGATACTTTGCGACCAAATAGTCTCGTCTGATTTCCCGAAGCAACGAAGAAGATTCCTCAGGGGCTGCTTCACTCATCCCTCCACTTGAAAACTTTCCCTGTTTTCGGTGTTTACGGATATCTCTCTCCTTCATGTAAAAATCCCACTTCACTTCACTTCAGGATATCCTGTCTCTCCGAAATTCGGATACTTCCAATGTGGGAACAAGTCTGAATGCTTTTGTGTGATGATCCATCCATGTGGTTTCCTCCACAAAAAAGAGTCTCAATTGTGTGGACCAACCAGGAGCAGTTGGGAAGTTGGGAAGCAGCATTAAGTGGAGTAGTCTCGATTCATCCGAGTTGATTCTCAACTTACTGGAAGACTGGATTCATTCCTGGATATGTTGAAATCGGGCCTGGATGGTTGTGAAAGGAGGGAGGGCCCCGAAAACCCCGATTTGACGGGATAATGGGAATGTTTACACGAGTTTTATGCGGAGGAATAACGTGTGGCTGTGGCAGGCAGGCAGGCAGAAAATGGTGTATTTCATTTGGTGAGACAAATGAGACAAAACTTGAGAGTCCTTGAAATGATGAATGTTACACTGAGGCATTAATCTAAATGAGTTGATGCTGCCTATTGAAATTTTGAAATGAAAGGGAGCAGCTTTATTTGTTCCCCACGAGGACAAATATATGAATAATATGAAACTTGTTTAATTGGAATGTCATAATCCACAGGCAATTTGACGCTCATTGTTATTAGAGGAGATGTGGACATGTGGAAAATCCTCGTCAAGTGGGCGACTCTTCTATTCACTGTTAATTCGTCTCTGGTGAGAGAACTTAAAGCACTACACACGAGATAATAATTAGTGGGGAGTAATTAAGGAGAGAATTAAAGTGAGTTAATTACTTAAACAGTTGTCTCAATTTTGCAGGGGAGAAGTGAGAGACGAATTCGACTGGAGATGAACGAGGTGGATGGGAAGATGCTAGTAGACATGGTCACAAATGGATCTCACTTTTTCTTCTATCCGATTCCTGCACCAGGTTGGCTACTTTATTTTCTAGTTTCTAGATTATAGATTCTTTTTAGGTTCTTTAGTTTTTTGGCTTCTCGGAAACTGTAAATTAGTTTTGTCGAAAACTTTGACCATTTGTGCCCGGGTTAGAAACTGTACTGCATCCAAATGCGGATAATTTGGTACAGACTCCGTCTCCTGTCATCGGGAAAGTCCTCGCCGTTGACGTTGAATCCCAAGAGGAAAGGAGCAGTTGGAGTTGGACTGGAGAAGGAAAAGAAAGTGTGACGAGAACAAATATTGACACGAGTGGAGTTAAGAGTCTCCCTCCCCAAGGGAATCCACTCAATCAAAATCAAAAAAGTAGTTCTTTCACCAAAATCACTTCTAATGTGGACGGAGAGGGCCAGAATGTTTCTAGGAATTCTTCAGGAATTCCAAATGGGGTGAAGAAGAGTGAGAGGAATTTGGAGGCTAACAAGAACAACACATCAGCACAGGTTGAGGATGAGGAGAGTTTTGAAGAAGGAACAGGGGAGTTTTCTTCTGAAGAATCTCTCCAGGAATCTCCTGGAGGAGGAGGTGGTGGTCCCAATGGGAGTCCTCGACGCTTAGAATCTGCGAGGAACTTGAGTTCTGCGAATAGTTCTTCTGAGGGGGTTTACACAACTCCACGTGGAGAGGAAGAAGGAGAAGTGGTGACGACATTTTCCAGTGCGTTTCCTTCAATGGAGGATGCGATTTGGAGGATTCTGGATGGAACAATTCCTTCAAAGGAAGACGAGAAAACAGTTAGTTTAAATAAGACGGAAGTTGGGGAGAAAAGTGCGGAGTCTGGTGATCCGTTGAAAGTCAAGATTAAGAATTTAAAGACTTCTGATAAGAAAGAAGTGATGTCACAATCAATGAGAAAAGGTAACGAGACATTAACTCCAGGTACGGCAACCAGCGAGTCTCCAGTTTCCCCGAATGGCGTGACGACACAGTTAATGAGGTCAGAAGTAGAGAATACTACACATAAGCCAAATATAATCTATACTAAATCACCGAAAGATGAAGTGACGCCATTAATGACTTCAGATGAGACGAAAGCAATGCGGAACACTTCCGATACGAAAAACAAAGGGAGACTTTTTTTGCAGTCTGACTTGATTCCACAATTAGAGGTGTCGGATAGCCAGGCGGAAAAAGGGAATACTGATAATGTGACAGTGTACTACTATACTACTCCAGTCTATACTACGTCTACTGCTTCACCTAAAAAAGAGACGGAACAACCGATGGCTTTAGATATGAATGCAGAAGTAGAGAGTACCACAGACACGCTAGCCTGGAAGACTCCAGATGAGCTCGCCTGGAAGCGTCGTGCTCCACGGAAAGACCTCAAGGTACTTTCATTTGGTGTAAACTCGACAAAAATGGCGGAGAGAAATGACACGCGAACAGGGGAGTCTCCAACATCCCCAAAAGTCGTTACTTCAGATACGCCGAGAACAGGAAAGAAACCTTCCGGTAAGCCAACCAGTTTACCAACAGACAAGACAACACAACAATTGATGGCTTTGGGTGTGAAGACAGAGAACAGTTCGGGCACGGCAACGAAGGAGTCTACTGCTCCAGCGAAAGATGTGGCGATGTCACAAGCAGTGAGAAAAGGTAACCAGACACAAATAAAGACAGATAACGATAAGGCAACCACTGAGACTCCAGTTTCCCCGACAGAAGTACCGAAACAACCGATGAATATTAGTATCCAGAAAATTAAAGTAGGGAAAGGGAAAGGTAATGACAAGCTTACAAATAACTCGCCTGCTTCACCGAAAAACGTGACGTCACAACCGATAAGTGTAGACACGAAGCCAGCAGTAGTGATCACAACGGATGCGAACAGCAGTGCGTCTCCTGCTTCACAGAAAGTGACGGAGCAACCGAAGGCTTTAGATGTAAAAGCAGAAGTGGAGAGTACCACAGATGCGCTAGTGTGGAAGGATCCTGCTCGAAAGTCAGATATCAGGCAACGTTCACTAGGTGCAGAGTTGACAGGAGGTGCGGAGAGCACTGATAAGCCAACGGAGGAGTCTTCTACATCACTGAAAGACTTGATGAGCCAGTTGATGACTTCTGATAAACCAACAGAAATGGGGAGTACTACGGATAAGCCGCCCAGTTCACCGAAAGACGAGATGACAAAATTGATAACTTTCAATTTGAAAACAGAGAGCAGTTCTTCGGATGTGCCAAGTGAAGAATCGGTGAGAGACGTGAGGTTACGATCAATGGGAATAGGAAATGAAACAGCAACAGGGAAAACTCCGGAGGATGTAACCAGTGAATCTCGAGTTTCCCCGAAAGACGTGCAGAGTCAATTAATGAGTTTTAATGTGAAGGTGACAATTAAAGTGGAGATTACTAATAATACGGATAATCCAACCAGCAGTGTTTCATTGAATGACGTGACGTCACAATCGGTGAGTTCAGATAAAACGGAAGATAAGTTGAATACTTCGGATTCGTCTGAGTGGAAGTATCCTCATCAACGGAAAGACATCCGGGCTCGTTCATTTGGTGGTGAGGCGACAGAATTTGCAGAGCGCAGTAAAAAGCGAACGGGGAAGTCTCCTACATCTTCCAAAATAGACGTGACGTCAAATAAGACGTCAGATAAGTTGAATGCAACAGATAAGCCATCAAATCTGCGTCCACTTAAACCGCTGCGTTCTTTTGCAGTGAAAGAAGTGCCGGAAAAACTGATGGCGATTGATAATAAGCATCCAGCTCCACGGACAGACATCGGGCAAGGTTCAATGATGTTTGAATGGTCGATAGAAGTTTCGGAGAGCAGTGAAGACAAATCGGAGGAGTCTTCTACATCACCGAACGACTTGATGGTACCGATGACTCCAGATGAGTCGACAGAAATGTGGAATACTTTCGTTGAGCCAGTCGCGCAGTCTCCTTCTTTACCGATAGACTGGACGTCCCAATTTATGATGTCAGATTCAGACGACATCGCAGAAATGATAAGGAAATCTACAGCAGATGCAATCGGTGAGACGTTTACATTGCCGGAAAACTTGAGACAGTCGATGGCTTCAGATGAGGCAACGGATATAGACAATTCTTCCGATAAGCAAACCAGCAGTGTTTCTCTTGTGTCATTGAATGACGTGACGTCACAATCAAATAGTTCAGATAAGAAGGCTGATAAGTGGAATACTGCGGATTCGTCTGAGTGGAAGCATCCTAATCCACGGAAAGACGTCAGGACACGTTCATTTGGTGGAGAGGCGACATCATTTGCAGAGATCAGTGAAGAGCGAACGGGGAAGTCTCCTACATCCCCAAAAGACGTGACGGTGACGTCAAACAAGATGTCAGATAAGTTGAATGCAACTGAGAAGCCACCAAGTTTGCGTCCATTTAAACCGCTGCGTCCTTTTACGCTGAGAGACGTGCCGAAAAAACTGATGGCTATTGACGACAAGAAAATTGAAGTAGGGAAGGGAACTGGTAAGCCAACAATTAAATCGCCAGCTTCACTAAAAAACGTGACGTCACAATCGATGAGTTTAGACACGACGACAGAAACATTAAACACAACGGATGCGGACAGCAGTGCGTCTCCTGCTTCACCCAAAGACGTGACGGAACAACCGATGGCCTCAGATATAAAAGCAAAAGTAGATAGTAGCACAGATGAGTTGGATCGGAAGCATCCTGCTGCACGGACAAACAACAAGGAACATTCATTTGGTGTAAAGTCGACAAAAGTTGCTGAGAGAAGGGAGCAGCGAACGGGGAAGTCGACTATTTCGGGTAACCCACCAAGCCTGCCTATTTCTTCATGGAAAGATTTGCCGGAACAAGCGGTGGCCTTAGGCGCAGAAGCAGAGGATACTGCGGGTTCGTCTGTCTGGGATATTTCTGCTCCAGAGTCGACAGAAGTGGATGATATCAGTGATAAGCCGATGGGGGAATCTCCTAAATCACCGACTTCGCCTGAAGACGTGTCGACTCCTCTAGGGATTTCAGGTATGACCTCAGATAAGTTTAAAACAACGGATTCGGCAGCAAGGCTGTCCCCAGCTTCACCGAAAGACGTGACGAAACAACAATTGATGGCTTTGGATATGAAGACAGAGAACAGTTCGGGCACGGCAACGAAGGAGTCTACTGCTCCAGCGAAAGACGTTGCGATGTCACGATCCATGAGAAAAGGTAACCAGACACAAAAAGGGACACATACAGATAAGGCAACCACTGAGACTCCAGTCTGGCCGACAGAAGTACCGAAACAACCGATGAATATTAGTACCAAGAAAATTAAAGTAGGGAAAGGTAAGGATAAACTAACAAATAAATCACGTACTTCACCGAACGACGTGACGTCACAGTCGATGAATTTAGACACGACGGCAGAAGCAGAGAGCACAACGGATGACAGCAGTGCGTCTCGTGCTTCACAGAAAGAAGTGACGGAACAACCGATGGATTTAGGCGCAGAAGCAGAGAATGCTTCAGAGTCGACAGAAGAGGCTGATATCAATGTATCAGTGATCAGAACGAGGGACTATCCTTCAACACCAGAAGACTTGCTTTTGGTGTTACAGTCGATGACTTCAGATAATTCGACAGAAATAGGTAATTCGTCCGATAAGTCAATCCCGGGGTCTCCTTCTTTACCGATAGACTGGATGTCCCAATCAACGATTTCAGATAATCTCGCAGAAATGTTAAGCAAATCTACGTTATCTGAAATCAGTGAGACTTTTACATTACCGAAAAACATAAGTGGAGAATCGTTCTCTTCAAATAAGACGTCAGATAAGTTGAAATCTACAGAAAAGCCAACAAGTTCAACTTCATTTTCTGGAAGAGACGTGACGGACGAATTCAATACTTCAGATGAGTCGACAGAAACTGCGGAGAGTAATGAAGCGCGAAGGGGGAAGTCTGCAACTTCACCGAAAGACGTGACGGAAAAACCGATGGCGTTGAATCCAAAAGCAAAAGTAAAGAGTACCACGGATGCGCTAGTGTGGAAGCATCCTGCTCCACGGACAGACATCAGGCAACGTTCACTAATTTTCGAAGAGCCCACTGAAGTTTCGGAGCGCAGTGAAGAACGAACGGTAGAATCTCCGACGTCACCAAAAGACGTGACTGCAGAGAAGTCGACCGGAGTAGGAAATACTTCCGGTCAGCTAACCAGTTCGTCAAGAGACGAGGTGAAACAACAGTTGGTGGCTTTAGGCACGAAGACAGCGAACATTGCGGGTACGGCAACGAAGGAGTCTACTGCTCCGACGAAAGACGAGGCAATGTCAACATCAATGAGAAAAAGTAAACAGAGACAGATGAGAACGGAAACAGATAAGGCAACCAGTGAGACTCCAGTTACACTGAAACAAATAATGGCAACTGATACTGAGACAATTAAAGAAGGGAACGGTACTGATATGCTAAAAATTAACTCACCTGGTTTGGATTTAAAAGCAGAAGAAGAGAATACTACAGGTGCGCTAGTCTGGAAGCATCCTGCTCCACGGAAAGACATCTGGGCACGTTCATTTGGTGTAAAGTCGACAGAATTTGCGGAGAGCAGTGAACAGCGAACGGGCGAATCTACGGCATCACCGAAAGACTTGATGAAGCAGTCGGTGACTTCACATAATGCGACAGAAATAGGGAATACTTCCGCTAAGCCAGTCGCGCAGTCTCCTTCTTTACCGATAGACTGGACGTCCCAATTTATGATGTCAGATTCAGACGACATCGCAGAAATAATAAGGAAATCTACAGCAGATGCAATCGGTGAGACTTTTACATTGCCGGAAGAATTGTTGAGACAGTCGATGACTTCAGATAAGATGTTAGATAAGTTGAAATCTACATACAAGCCAACAATTTTAAGCGGCGTGACGAACCAATCCACTACTTCAAATGAGTCGACAGAAACTGCGAAGAGTAGTGCACCAAAAGACGTGACACCAGAGTCAGTTACTTCAGATGAGTCGACAGAAAAGGATGATAGCAGTGAAGAGCGAACTGGGGAAGAGTCTTCTACATCACCAAAAGACTTGACGCCGGAGCCAATTACTTCAGATGAGTCGACAGAAAAGGATGATAGCAGTGAAGAGCGAACTGGGGAAGAGTCTTCTACATCACCAAAAGACGTGACGCCGGAGTCAGTTACTTCAGATGAGTCGACGGAAAGTGTGGAGAGTAGTGAAAGGCGAAATTCGGAGTCTTCTTCATCACCGAACGACGTGCCGCCAGAGTCAGTTACTTCAGATGAGTCGACCGAAATGGATGATAGCAGTGAAGACAAATCGGAGGAGTCTTCTACATCACCGAACGACTTGATGAAACAGTCGATGACTTCAGATGAGTCGACAGAAATAGGGAATACTTCCGCTAAGCCAGTCGCGAAGTCTCCTTCTTTATCTTTACCGATAGACTGGATGTCCCAATTTACGATTTCAGATGACATTGCAGAAATAATAAGGAAATCTACATCAGGTGCAATCAGTGAGACTTTGAATTTGCCGGAAAAGTTGTTGAGACAGTCGATGACTTCAGATAAGATTTTAGATAAGTTGAAATCTACATACAAGCCAAAAAGTTCAACTTCCGTTTCTGGAAACGACGTGACAAATCAATCCACAACTTCAGATGAGTCGACAGAATCTGCGGACAGCAGTGAAGAGCGAAACGGGGAGTCTCCGACTTCACCAAAAGACGTGATGGCAGATTCAGTGACTTCAGATGGGTCGTCCGAAGAAGGAAACACTTCCGATGAGCCAGCCAGTTCACCAACAGACGGGATGAAACAACAATTGATGGCTTTAGGTACGGAGACAGAGGAGTCTACTGCTCCAGCGAAAGACGTTGCGATGTCACGATCAATGAGAAAAGGTAACCAGACACGAAAAGGGACACAGACACATAAGGCAACCACTACTGAGACTCCAGTATGGCCGACAGAAGTACCGAAACAACCGATGAATATTAGTACCAAGAAAATTAAAGTGGGAAAAGGTAAGGATAAGCTAACAAATAACTCACGTACTTCACCGAAAGACGTGACGTCACAATCGACGAATTTAGACAGGAAGGCAGCAGTAGTGAGCACAACGGACGCGGACAGCAGTGCGTCTCCTGCTTCATCGAAAGAAGTGACGGAACAACCGATGGATTTAGGCGCAGAAGCAGAGAATACTGCGGGTTCGTCTGCCGAGGACTTTCCACCTCCAGAGTCGACAGAAGTGGATGATACCAGTGATAAGCCAACGACGGACAAAGACGTGACGGAACAACCGATGGCGTTAGATATAGGAGCAGAAATAGAGAGAATTACAAATGCGCTAGTCTTGAAGTCTGCTGATCCACGGACTGACATCAGGCAACGTTCACTAATTTTTGAAGAGCCGACAGCAGTTGGGGACATCAGTGATGACGGTGATGAGTCAAAATGGTACTCTCCTATACAGAAAGACTTGATGAGACAGTCGATGACTTCAGATAAGGCGACCGATATAGGCAATTCTTCCGATAAGCCAACCAGCGAATCTCCTTCGTTCCCGATAAACATGACGTCGCAATCAATCGTTTCAGATAACCGCGCAGAAACAGGGAGGAATACGATGAATGCGACAATCACAGAGTCTTCTACGTCACAGGTAGGCTTGATGGTACAATCAAATGCTTTGGATGAAACGACGGATATGGACTATTCTTGGGATGAGGCATTTGGGGAATCTCCTACTTTCCCGACAAGCGTGGTGTCCCAATCAATGAGATCAGGGAACCAGTCAGAAGACCTGAATACTTCGAATAAGCCAAGCAGTCAGTCAAAAGTTTCGCCAAAAGATGAGACAACACAACCGAGTGCTTTAGATGGAAAAACAGAAGGTGAGGAGAGTACAGATGAAGGAACTTATGAGTCTCCTCGAAACGCTAAGTCTCCAGCATTGCCCAAAGACTTGATGCTACAGTCAACGGCTTCAGATAAGTCCGTAGTAATTGGGAAACCTACCGGTCAGCCACCCAGTTCATCAACAGACAAGACGAAACAACAGGTGATGACTTTGGACATGAAGAACACAGAAGACAGTGAGGACACAGATAAGGCAACCAGTGAGACTCCAGTTTGGCCGACAGAAGTACCGACACGATTGGTGAATAGGAAATTCAGGAAATTCAAGAAAATTGAGGTGGGTAAAGAGAAGAATAAGCTAGCAAATAACTCGCCTGCTTCACCGGAAGACGTGACGTCACCATCGATGGATTTGGATATAAAAGCAGAAGTGGAGAGTACCACGGATGCGCTAGTGTGGAAGTATTCTGGTCCACGGACAGACATCAGGCAACGTTCACTAATTTTTGAAGAGCCCACTGAAGTTGCGGACAGCAATGAAGAGCGAACGGTGGAGTCTTCTACGGCACCAAACGACGTGACTTCAGATAAGTCGGCCGAAGTAGGGAAACCTTCCGGTGAGCCTACCAGTTCACAAACAGACGAAATGAAACATCAGTTGATGACTTTAGGCACGGAGACAGAGAACAGTTTGGGTACGGCAATGAAGGCTCCTACGGCTCCTGTGGAAGACGTGGCGATGTCCTCGTCAATGAGAACAGCTAACCACACGCAAATAGATACGGCAACCAGTGAGTCTTCAGTTTCGGTGACAGGCGTGCCGACACAATTGATGAGTATTGAAAATAAGCAAATTGAAGTAGATAAAGGGACGGATAAACCAAACATTCAATCTCCTACTTCACCGGAAGACACGAAGGTAGAATCAGTGAGCACAACGGATGTGGACAGCAGTGCGTCTCCTGCAAAACAACCGATGGCTTTAGGCGCAGAAGCAGAGAAAACTGCGGATTCGTCAGCCTGGGGCTTTCCTGCTCCAAAGTCGACAAAAGTGGATGATATCAGTGATAAGCCAACGATGGACTCTCATACTTCACCGAATACACCTGAAGAGGTGTCGACGCCGCTAGGGATTTCAGACATGACGTCACATAAGTTAATATCTACAGATACAGCTGCAAGTTTGTCCCCAGTTTCCCCGAAAGACGTGACGTCACAGCCGATGGCTTTGGATATTAAAGCAGAAGTAGAGAATACTACAGATGCGCTAGTCTTGAAGTATTCTGCTCCACGGACAGACATCAGGGCACGTTCATTTGGTGTAGATTCGACAGAATTTGCGGAGAGCAGTGAACAGCGAACAGGCGAATCTCCTATATCCCCCAATGGCTTGATGGTGCAGTCAACGACTTCAGATAAGTCGGCAGACGTGTCGACGCAGTCAGCGTCTGGAGATAAGATTATAAATGAAATGTGGAATGTTACAAGTACGGAGTTCAGTGTGTCTCCTGTTGCCCCAAAAGACGTCGCGTTACAAGAACCTTTGGACGAGCCGAAGACAGAAGTTGGGAGGAGTAGTGCGGAGATGTTTCCTGCTCCTCCTGACGTCACACCAAACCCTTCGGAGGCTTCAGACAACCTGACACAAATCGGAGGCAGTGGAGACAGGAGCGACGGAAACGGGACGGCAGAGTCAAGAAGAATAGCGTGGAATCGACTCCATCCGTTGGTGTCAGTGAGGTCGAAGAATGGAAGTTTCGCCGGGATGACTCCACACGAACAGTTTCTCCACAGGCTTCTCCATGGAACACGAGCCAATGGAACAGGAGCCCCTGGAACAGAAGCACCTGAAACAGAAACAGGTAGACTGCTTCGTAGAGACATTTCCTGGAAACCCTGTGAGAAATATTCTTTTGGTTTTGGTCATGTTGTGTGGAATTCCAGGAATCCAGCCTCTAATTGTGGAAACAGAGAATGTGACGTGTCTCACGACGCCAGTGATGAAAGTGAAGAAGATGGCACTGAGGAAACATTACAGGCGGAACAACACGAAATGTCCTGATGAATATCCCGTAAAATGCTTAATCAATTGTTTTCTTAATCAACCTAATTAATTGATTAATTGAAATCATTGTTTTTAAAGTGTCGAGACTTTAACTCATGTTCGTTGTGGGCAGCAGGATTCGTAGGCGCAGACTTCACACTGAACAAATGGATCTACAAATCATATCTGCGAGAACTCTTTGAAATCCTCCCAGTTCAGAGAGTCGAGCAGATTGAAGCGCATTTCGAAAAGTGTTACTTGTCTACACGAGGTAACGAACCTTTTTTACGTCGACCTACTAAAACACTTTGAACAGTTCGGGAATTGCTTCAATTTCCTTCTGTTTCCTCATCTCATCTCGCGTGTGTTTGTTTTTCTCTTTAGTTCCTGCGAAGATTGCAGAGGCAACTCACGAGTGTCCTCACTTAGTGAAACACTACAAATATTGTCTTCACAGTTCCCAATACATGGTTCGTTTTGGCCTACTCTTCTAAATTCTAAATTCTAAATTCTAGAGCGCTCTTCTTCTTCTTCTAGAACTCTAGACTGTAGAAGAGATGATCTAGTTTTATTTTTTCATCATGTAAAAGTAAAACCCACGTTTCTCCGATTTCAGGGCCTCTGTAAGCCACACAAGAAGGAGAGCCCAAACAACCCGGAACAACAACAGAACATTCAATCATCGTAATAATTCCCGAGAAAGGAGGAAAGGAGGACTGACGGGAGTTTAGTGGAGAAATGTGTTGTGTGTTAGTGTAATGCGATGTAAATGAGGAAAAGACGTCGACCAGAATTCATCTCCGTAATCCAGCTGAACAATTGTGAAAAAGTAGAAAAACTGTAAACGAACCGCAGCCAGGGAAAGACACACACTTCATTTCAGAAATCTGTCCGGGTTATTTCATTCCACGGGTAGTTTTCATTTGCATAAACACTTTACAGTCTTTCTCCTAAAAAACTACTCAACCAACGGAGAAAGTCCTTCAGAATCTCAACGTGAGTTTTTGGTCTGCTTCCTTCTTCTAGCAGAGAGAGAGAGAGAGAGAGAAAGCAAAGCAGGTTGGGTTGTCGTTGTGTGTTGAACAAGAAGAAGGAGGGGTTACTTATTTTCCTTCCCCGTGAATTCGGGTTTCGGTTTGGTGTGCCTGGAAGAGTGTACACACTTCCAATTCCAAATTCGGATTCATCTGTATTCCTTCCACAAACTTGGGAGAAAGTCTTCTTCTTCTTTTGGAGAATCTTCTTCTTCTACTTCTTCGGAAGGAAGGAAGGAAACGAAACCTCTGCTGCGGAAAAGTAGCTCGCGAATCCGTCCGTCTTGTTCTTCTTCTTCCAGAAACTTTCGTTTCGTAATATTTTGGAGCAGAACTTGCGAATATTCAAAATATTCAAAATGTAAAAAAATCGCGTTCATTATTTATTCTCATTGTGTGTTTTAGAGGAGAGAGAAAGGAACGGCGAAGGGTGTATAATATTTTATGAGAGAAAGGTTCATTTGATGTTTGCGACTTTTGGAAGCCTCTTTGGGTTAATCCCCAGAGGAAGGTGAGTTGATGTTACGTCTCCAAATCCAAGTCCAATTCCCTTCGAAGCGCTGTAGGGTCCGGAGAGTTCCAGAGACACAGGAGCAGAGGTTATGGAGTGTTGGAAAGCGTCTTTTTGCTGAGGAAGGATCAATAGTCACATTGTGTTGTGTGTCTGTGGAAAGCAGAGCTCTCGCAGGCTTTTCTCCAGACTCCAGACGAAGGAAGGAATAAGGAAGAAAGTAAGTCTGCAACTTCTGAGCCTCTCATCTCTCCCTCATCACTCCGACTAATCTCGAGATCATCTCACCCTCCACTCTCCTTCGTCCTCTCAAATAAAACTTGATTTCGCATGAAACACAATTGAGAGCTTCACTCCAGGGCCAGACCAAACGAAGTACCAACTTTTTGACGCAGAATGGAACTGTTCTGCCAGTTTGTTCCACAGTTGGAAGTTGGAAGTTGGAAACACTGACACTGTGTGTGTGTGATCCAGATTTTTTCTCTTCATGTAAAGTGGATAAGAGCAGGAAGACGGTTCCAGGAGGATAGGTTTCCAAGATTGTATATGATTTGTCTGAGTCTGTTGGAAGTTGTAAGTGGGAGAATGTAAGGTGTGTGGAGTGGAATTAATTTGTAGAGGCAGTAGGCAGTAACGAAGAATTAGTGTGTGGAGATGAGTGGGAGGCGTGGATGAGATAATGAGAGTAAAAATCCTCCAGACTTGTTTGTCATCCTCGGGAAGTTTCTCCTTTGGCTTTTTGTTTTATTCACGTGGCTGAAGAGACTCTTCTCCAGCGATTCCAGCAGCAATTCTGCTGCCCACCTTTTCCCTGGAAAAGTGGAAATCCACCTTTTACTTTTCTACCCTCCAGAAATCTCGTCTGCTCGTTTCTCACGCTACCTTTCCCCACTTTCTCTCTTTCCCTTTTTGTGTATATGCAACCTTCTGCCTAATTAATTAATTTATGTCTTGTCCCACAAGGGCCACGGGACTATTGCCTCCAGTCGCCACTCCACACAGACTACAAGACTACACACACACACACACACACACACATTCATTTGTTTTCAGTCTGTAAAGGACTTTCTTCCAGTTCCTCACTCCTTTTGAGTGTATAGGACGAAACCAACGAGACTTTTATTCTATAATTCTAGACTTCTATTCGAGTTAGAAGTGAGGAGGAAGTATATATAACAGATTCTGCTCGTTGTGTAACACTTACAAAGATTTTGAGTGTATTTAAACATGAGGAGAGAGAGAGAGAGAGAGAGAGAGGAAAGCAGAGCGAAGTGAGACTCCATTTTGTTTCTAACTTTTGGATTCTTTCTCCATTGGGCTGTGTGAAACTGGATCACATCATCGAATAGTTTTTTGATCTCGCAGCGACCCGCACACAACGTATACACACACACACAGGAGTTTTTTCTAGAGATTTATAGTTTAGCGTCTAATACGAAGGACGAAAGGAGACGATCGAGATTGAGGGTGGAATTCTTTCGGAAGAAGAAGAAGAAGAAGGGAGAGAGCCAAATTATGATTAGAGATCATAAATCAGGTTGTCAGGTGCAGAGGAGGAAAGGAAGCGATTGCATGTCATGCATAGATACGTCACACGAGTTTATCGGAGTTTTGGGTTAGAAGGAGAGAGAGAGAGAGGAGAGTTAGTTATCAATTACCTGAGAAAGAATGGGAGCATGCAGGGTTAGTTTTTAAGTTGGACGATTAAGGTAGACTGGGAAGGAAGGCATGGGAAGACATGGAAAGGAAGGAAGTGACTGTGTGGTGGTGGTTGTGTTGGTTGGAATCAATTAGGTGGAGACCATCGATTATTTCACGTCTTCTTCTTCTTCTTCTGGTCTCAGGAGAGGTTGTCGCAGATGTGTTTTTGTCTTATCTCTCAAATCACATTCAATTTATTCGTCTGATCCCACAGAAGTTGTAAGACTCTCCATTACGAGAGACACACACACACAGGCTCGTAAGTGAAAGGGAATACCTTAAAACACTCTCTCGGTCACTACTATAATACCCGGGAGAGGAGAGAGAGAGACACACTTTTTTACCGGGTAGTGGTAGTTTGACGGGTTGATTTCTGGCGGAGAAGTGGAAATGTGGCGTTCTTCCCACAGGCTTTCTTCCTGAGGAATTCTTTGTGCTTTCTACGGGGTAAATGGATTGTGAGAACCCCAACGACCACTCTCCTCAACACACAAAGAACGTGTTGAGCTTAAACTCACCTAAGCAAATGGAGGAGAGAGTGTCGAATGTTATTAAGTGAGATTTCCATGTGTGTGTGCCACTGGAGAAACTGGAGAGAGTCTTATAGGTAATAGGCAATAGGCAATAGGCTCCATACGCGTCTTTGTAGGATCTCCAGCAGCCTCCAGTCAACTTTCACTTTCCCCTCGGTCGTTTTTATGTACTTCGCTTATGAAATCCATCTTTGCTTCCTTCCTCTCCGTTGGGCGTTTAGGAATCTGGAGCAGTTGGAATTTATAGGAAAGTCGAAGCGGATTAAACACCGGAATTTGAATCCACACACTCTAATCAATTTTTCCCAGGTTTCATTAAGTTGTTACAGCAAAGAGGATTATGAATTTGAGTTGGAATTTAAGTCGAGACTCGAGACTCAAGAAGAAGATGCGTTATATAAGGCGACGAAGGAAAGAGAGACTTGTCTCCAACCTTGTCTTCATCTTAAGGCTGACATCTCTCTCTTTCTTTCAATTTCCTTTCGACACTTTTTTATCCAGAATCCAGGCTTTTTAGGTTTTTTAGCAAGGAAGGCTCTGAAGGAGAGAGGCAGAAGGCAGAGAGGAAAGACGAAATGGTTGTTTGAGCCATTCTTCCCAGTCATTTAAAATGCATTGAGTTTATTTCACGGCTGGGTGGTTCTCGTTTCTCGTCACTTCTCACACGAGAGAATAGATCGTTTGCGTGGGATGGACAAGAAGACGAAGAGATGAACGAAGGAATAATTGATTGGAGGTACAGTTTTGAGTTTTACTTTGCATATTACGTGTGTTACATCACATTTATTGAGAGCTGCTTGCTGCTGCGGTAGAAAAGGGGGAGGAGGAATGAGGTCAGATGAAGGCCATGACCACCCAGAGGAAGTAGATGGAGAGGAGAGTGTCAAGGGTCACGAGGCAGAGGAAGAGGTCCTCGTCAAAAGAAAAGGCCGGAAGAGAGCGACTTTCGCACAGAAACAGAACGAGACAAGTTGCGAGGCAGAATAGGACGCTGCAGTTTACAGCGACCCAAATTTGAGACGATGCTTTCTCTTCCTGTGAAACATTAATTTTAGTTTTATTTTAGGTTCTCACCCGGATTCGGGGATTATTGTAATTTGTAATACCCGGTTGATGAAGCAGAGAAGGAGGAATGACGTGAGGAACTGGAAGAATACGGCGCAGATGGCCATGAGACCACAGACAAGAAGGGTCTTTGCGTATTGCTGGAAGATTTGGGTTTCTTGGGTGTCTGGAGTCCACGGAGGGTCGTCCTCAGGAGTCTCCGGAATGACGAACCCCCGGAAAGACTTCCATTCTTCGTGAGGAATCTGTGGATTCCGGGAGGGAAAGTAAACCAACCCACCGCTGCTTTCTCTTGTTGTCACTTCAGAGGAAATGGAAATTAGGCGGAGGCCCATACAACCCACAGCCACTGCGAGAGCCTTTTTTTAATTTTTAATTTAATTCAAGTCCCAATTAACTATTAGTAATTGAATGAATGAACGGAGATCTCTTTAGTTTTAATGAAAAACTTTATTGACTGACCATGGAGAGATGTGTGACAATCTTGACACCGATTTTCAACGGCATGCAACACGGATTCCCGTTCACCATTTTACTTTTACTGCTACAAAACCTGTTGTAATGATGCGTTACTAACAACAGGTTCAATTTGACTGGACGACTGTGATTGTGTGAGCTTAAAGGCTTAAGATTTTGAAGTGTTACGGTGAAGACTCAAGACTAGCGAATGTTGTGAATGTGTGTGAATGTGTGTGAGGTTGGCGGATTGGGAGATCGCGAGAGATCGAAATGGCTGGTAATTCGCCGTAATTTCCTTGTTCTTCTCGAGTAGGAAGGTGTAATTGTGCAAAACAAACATGAGCGTGGATGAAATCCATCTAAAAATAGGTTTCAAATGGAATCCACTACTGCAGAGGCAGAGTTAGAGTTGAACTGTTGAGTCGTTGAGTCGTTGAGTGTTGTTGGTCCCTGGTGATTCATGCGGGTATCTTCTTCGTGTTCGAAAGAGATGAGAACTGAGAAATTGGGAAATTGAGAAACAGCGGTGCAGAGTTTGGAGAAGTCTCACAGAAACCAAAGGAGAGCAGATGAGAGGCTGCCAAAAGACTGTTGAAGATTTCCTTTTCCCTCAACTCATTTCGATCTTGAACTCGTCTTATTCTTATTCTTATTCTTATGAATGAATGAATGTGGACGGGCTTTTTATTCCATTAATTTCGCGTGGAGGAAGAATAATGAGAGAGTGACACAATGCAATTAGGGAAATACAATGGACATCTCATCTCATCTTCCCACGTGTGCCATCATACGCAATAACGCAAGATCATAAAATGATTCTACTTCGTGTGAGACTCACCTGGATTCCTTAATTCGTGCGTCCGCCCCACATCCACTTCATCCGCATTTGACTCAAGAAGATTTAAAGACGAGGATGAGAAGAAGAAGACTCACCTGAAGATGATGATGGTTAATGGTTGGCTATGCGTGTATGTGTGTGTGTGTGTGTGACATATTGGGCTGGTTGGTTTAGAGTCTTTAGAGTTTAGATGAGTTTAGAGCTTACTAGAGATATTTGGATAATGAACTGATTGCAAACAAGTGTGGTCTACATGTGTTTTCCATTATTCCATTAGAACAAACTCGTTTGGAAATGATGTGGAAATGTCCCAATCTCACTTTCGTGTTATTTGTGTAGACTGTGTAGATAGTGTGGGGATTGTAGCCAGCCAACCATTCTCATCAATCACGTACGTAACGTAACTCTTATGCTTCTCTGGATGGACGTTCCTTTCCGTAGTTTCCTTTATTGGAGTCTCGTCTCTCGTGTGTGTGTGTGTGTGTATTGATCGACTTATGCATAATGAATGAGACAGATGAATGGCAATGATGTGAATGGGAGAAGAAGAAGAGCCGTTGCATACCGTGGGGAATTCCCAACTCTCTTTGAACAAACTTACTTGGACAATTAATCATTCTCTCCGTGGATTAAGAGTGAGGGAAATGAATGGGGAAAGATTCCACGGTTCCTACTTCATCATTATAATGAAGAGTGCTTAAGTAGTAGTGGAAAGAAAGGAGTGAGGAATGATTTGGGCCCACACGCATGAGGCTACGCTTGAAGGTGTGAATATTTCCATTAGGTCATCTCTACTCTCTCCACTTTTGTGCTTATCGGCTATTGGCTGTCGTCATAAATAAACGGGAGCTTTCTCCAGTGGGGAAAGTTATTTATGACGGACGATGGGTGATTAGCAAAGCAAGGAACATTATTTGTGTGGCCTGTGGGAGTCTCATCATCATCCATAGATGTAATCCCCTGCCTGGAACTTAATCCAGGACTCTCTCTCTCTCTCACTTTATCGGAAGGCTACACGTGTCGTGTTGTCTCTGGAGAAGGATTAGATTCCATGGGAGATAGGAGAGAGAGAGAGACCCTTCAGAGTTCAGAGGGAATCCATATCGTTTGCGGAGCAGACACGCGCTGGAAGGATGGAAGGACTTCAAAGGAGGACGTCGTTGGTGGGATTAGAATCGGAGGCTGTGATGCTATAATATGATGCTGTGTTTGTGTGTTTCCACCTGAGAAGCTTCTTTGGAAGCGAGAGAGGTTTGTTTCATGAGCTTTCAGGTGAATGAGTATTGGTGAGAAGACGGTGAGAGAGAGAACAAACATTGACACTGGTGAATGAATGAATGATGAAGGGGAAAGTATAAAGATCACTCAATTAATCGACCTCTCCTCAGAGTGAGAGATGATCAAGTGTTGGTGTGAAGTTGGAAGTTTGGAAGTTGGCAGAGATGGGAGAGTGTCCCACGGAGGAATTTGGGATGAGATTCGAAACTCGGTGGTTCATTACTTTGGAAGAAGCAGCGACTCTCGTCTCTCTCTCGGAAAGCGATGAGGTAAAAGGAGAGATTTTGAAAAGGAAGATTTATGAAAGTGGCTGGGTAATGTAATGTGGTTTCTCTACTCAAACTCAAAGCATTTTTGGCTAGGAGCTTTGGAGCTTTGGATATTTGAGTATAGTCTCGACAGTGTACATGAATCAACTTTGCAAAGTTTAATAATAATAGAATCAATAGGGAAAACTTTATAGTCTCGTTATGCAAATGTAGAAGCTCGTTGAAAGTCGTGAGCAGATCTCGCTGACAAATCGCACGTACTTTGGATCAGCAAATCTTGTGTGTGTGTGTGTGTATAAAATGATGACGATGGTATAAGTTATATAAGGTTGGGTGAAAGTATTATAAGTTTATATAGGACAAGGAGGAGTGGAGGAGTTCTTTGTATAAAATGGGACACATTTCTTTTAACGTTTGTGGTGTGGGATGCCTGTTGTGTGTGTTGTTGTTGGATGTTGGATGTTGTTTGAGCTTAGGGAAAGTAGGAGGAGGTCTTAAAGTGTATGTAGACATAAACAGGAGGATTAATCACGGGGAGTCAGTTCAGGTTTACACAGCCAAATCGGCTAGAAAGGAGAGCTCAAGAGGGAAAGTCTGAGAGAGTAGAGAAGACGACGGCGAAGGAATAAAGTGAGCGAGTGGGTCGCTTTCGTTTCTTTATTCGTGCAGCTTCAGCATTTGTGAGAGAAAGTAGAAAGGACTGCTGGAAGTCTGGAGCAATTTGGGTGGAAACGTGGAAAGGAGAAAGTAGAGAAAGTAATGTGGAAATTGTGAATAGGCAGGCAGGCAGGTTCATATGCGGAGTAGTTTTGTGTAGTTTTACAACCCACTGACATGTAGGAGGTAAGAATGACTGGTAGGATGATTGTTGGCTGGGTAGCGTGTGTTATTCATGTCATGCCACTTTTATTCAGTTGGCTTTCTCATTTGAGTGGGAGTGAGTGAGTTTTGTGCGAGGCTCGTCGTAAGAAGAATGGGCAGGGAATGAATATTTCAATGTCAAGAAATCAGAATTCCTCACTCTTTTCTCTGATGATAAAGCACCCACAATGAATGAATTATTCATCCGAGAAAGAGAGAGAGAGAGAGTTCGATAAGAAGCAGTCGAATGAAAGGAATACCTTTTGTCTTCTTTCGGGACTTGGCTCTTCGTTCTTATTGTTCTTCTCTTTGAGGCTTCAGCTTGAGGGACTGGGACAAATGGCGATGGGAGCTGAATTCTTGGGTCCCGGCTTGCGGTCAAATGTTGTTGGACGGTTTCTGTGGAATAATCGAAACTCCAGAGTTTGGTGGGGAGAGAGAATGAATTTTTGGTTGGTAGTTGGTTGGCTGTAGTCGTGTAGGATTCCTCCTGGAGGGAAATAAGTCTTCTGCTAAGTAAGCCAACGCATTCCTTCTTGTTAGGCCCCCGTTATTTCTTCATGCTCCGGTGGATGTGTGGCTGAAATTAAATGGACTTTGTGTTTCTACTTTCTACACACACAAAGGTGAAGGGGGAATTGCTTTTTGAAGGAGCAGAGCGAAGTGTTTGGGTTTAGAATTCTCGTTAAATGAGTTTTAGATTAGAGTTGACCATCTGCTGAGGTGATGGAGGATTGTGGAAACTAAATAAGGTTGACAGGGCTCAGAAGAAGAAGAATTTAGCTGAAGGGAAGTTAATGAGAGATAGAGGATTGTATGTGGAGTTGGAGTTTCGAAAGTTGTGTGTTTAAGTTTAAGTCCTCCTTCTACTTAGTGTGTAGGTAGAGAAAGAGAAAGTTGGTTTCTCCAGGGATGTCCAGAGTTAGAGTAGACGTATAAATTCCAGTCTTAGAAGAAGATCCCTATCCTTCCAGTGCAATCAGAATGGAGGACTGGAGGACTTAATGAATTTTTAAGGCAGATTGTGTTCCTACTACTAATGTATAATGTGTTGTTGTGTGTTTAATGTTTAAGGATGAGATGGTTGAAGTGTGAAGGAGACTTTTAGGTGAAAGAGGACAGAGGATGACCCAATTTGAGGGGCTACGGATGCTCGTAGCACTCCAGTCTCTAGTGACACACTTTCTCCAGTTAATTTAGGGATTGTTCTTAAGAGTATTTTGTATTTAGGATTGGAGAGTCTCATTGGAGAGAGAGAGAGGAGAGAGAGTTTTTTATAGTAAAAATTGAATCCATTTCCTGCGGACAAATAGCTGGGCTTTCTAGCTTTCTTCTTGCCCAGAAATTGCAACTCGGTTGTTCGTTCGTTGGCTGTTTGGCTTGGATTCGCGCATGGAGAAAGTACGAAAGTACGAAAGCTGAGTCTTGTGACTGTTGCAATGATAATGAAAGTAGTGGAAAGTACAACTCTCTCTGGTGTCTCCACCACAAAAAGCATAATGCTCCTCGTTTTTGTTCTCCGTGGCATTTGTTCAACACATTTTTATCGCCACAGCTTCTTTATTGCTCCTCCGTATTAAATCAGAACAGCCAGTCTGTGTGTGTGTGTGTCTCCAGCAGTCTTGAGTCTTTTGAGTCATCTCGCGTATATATGGAGATTTGTGGCCACCCTTACAAATGTCTCTGGTGGATTACAAAGTCTTCCTCCACACACACACACACACACACACAAACTGACTGGCTGAGATAGAAATACTCTCAGCTTTTTATCGAAGATGAAGAAGAAGTAGGGAGAAAGTTTTGACGGTCTGAGTTGGTGGGATGACTTAACGTGGTTGGGAATAGAGACATGTTAGATGTTAGACGGAAAGAGAGAGAGACAAGATTTGTCCCTATGTGATGATGATACTCTCTCCTTGCACATTCCTTCTTTCACAATATCGAGATTCGAGAGAGAGTCTCCTTTTGATTATTTTCATTGACGTTCGTGTCACATCCACTTGAATGTGAAAGCAATAAGGTCTCTTCTACAGGAGAGTGACACATTAAAGGCCTTTGAATGACAGGATACATTGGGAGGACCTAATGAATTTCACCCACTCTCTCTCTCTCCTTTCTACTTGTACTTGGGAGGTTGGACGGATTTCCAATCTGAAGAGTTATTTGTGTGCCTTGCTTTTGTAGTTTTGTACATAATGATAATGGGGAGATAATTGGAATGTCCCACAGAATGAGGTTGATTAAAGGGAGGTTGGAATGGAGTTGCAATCAAAAGGGAACTGCGGAGGAATCTGTAGAGAAGCATGTGTGTGACTTATTTGTATAGAGAGTATTGACAAACGAAGGTGGGTAGATGGGCATACATACTTACACACAGAATAAGGAGAGACTGGCACTGAGGGTGAATTATTTATGGAGGAGCAACAGTTCTTCTTCGTCTCGTCTTTCTTATTACTCCTTTCCTGGATAATCATGGAGAGTTAGGTTAGGAATACTCTCGTGGAGAAAGAAGAAGTGTGGTGGATATTATTGTGGATATTGAGACTCACTGAGGTGGTCATGAATCTCATTACTCTTCGGAGTGCTTTCTCCACTCCATCTCTCCCCGAAACCGTATTACTTCGTCCTTAGTTCGTACTTACTTACTTACTTGGTGGAAGTTACCCGGAAGAAACTGCGTGCCCGCTTTTTAATATTTCCCAATACTCACCTACTACAATCAGTTGGTGGTGTGTGTGTAAGTGAAGTAAGGTGAACGGACTTTTATTGGAGGTGGTGGTGGTTGGGAGTGTGTGGAGAAATGATTGATAAGGATTTGGGGTCGTTGGGAAACTAATGAGAAAGGTAGGAAGACGGTATATAATCAATATGCGTTGGGCTTAGTTTAGAGTTTAGAGTAAGACGGGCCGTTCCCAATCTAGGGAACGGGGAATGTGGAACGGGGAACGGGGAATGGGAACCAGAGGAATGATGAATTCGGAAAGGAAGGAATTGGAATGTCACCTGTAGTTTTATTTATTTAGTGGAACTTCAACTCTTTCAAACGATATGAAAGTTGAAAGTTGAAAGTGGATTTTGATTTTGATAGTCTCTCTCTCTCTCCTCGCTCATTCTACTCAGCTGCTTTGAGTTTTGAGTCTTGAGTCTTTGAGTTTTGAGTCTCTCTAAATAATTTGGAAGGAACCCGAGGCTTCTTTTTATCCTTTCGCTGCTGAGCCCTCCTCCTTCTTCAGACTAACCTAGCTTCTTTAATAATTCAGTGTTTGCTCACAATTAACGAACAAAATCTTTTAGTGTCGACTAAATTAGACTCTCGATCTCCTCTCCTCGTTCTGTGTCTTAAGGTGAAACTAAGTGTATAATTAATGAAATTACTCCAGTGAATGGTAGGTGATCAAAGGAGACCCCAACTACCCGACTACAGAGCTTTGAGCTTTTAAAGCTTTTAACGTTGGAGTCTTCTTTTCAGGATTCGGGGAGAGTGTGTCAACTTTCGCGTTAGGGAAAGCAAATGGGGACTGCCGACTGGGACGTACGTGTGTGTGTGTGTGTGTGTGTGTGGATATGTTTACTATATGTTTAGATTGATGAATGAGCCTTTATTCTCCCTGGTGAACAAAGCAGCCTGGGTTGTTCTTTCTCTCGGAGGCATCGATTGTATTTCGGAAACGTGGATAACAATGAATGCGGGGACAAAAGGTTGGTAATTTGTGAACGTCATCTTATTATCTGACGAATTTAGCGTAAGACGAGTGGAGAAGGTTTAGTTTGTGAGTTTTTATACGGGGAGGAGAAAGTTGTGGAGTGAAAGTAGATTTGTGGCTGATACTGTATATATAATAGATGGTAGTAGATGTTAGGGGAAGGTTTAGAAGAGAGAGAGAGAGGAGGTCAGAGTTGAGGGGAGTTCAGACGGTGTCGGTTGTGGGGTAATGTGAAAGGATGAAAGTCTCTTGGGATGGAAAGCTAATGAAATGATGATAACCTTTTGGTAGGAAAGGAGCAACCACAGGGGAAACGTGTGGAAGCGGAAGTGAACATGTGAAGGAATGATTGGCTACAGGGTTTCCAAGAAGAAGAGTACTTTGAGGTTTCCAGAGGTTTCCAAAGACTTCCAGAGACTTCCAGAGTGTTGGAAGTCACGTGGAAGGTTGTTGTGTTTTGTATGAAATGAAGACACACACATAAGAGTAATGATGAGTACTAAAATGTTTGTTATTTCCTTCGTCATATTTCTGTCTTTTGTACAGGTACAGTCTGACATGCTAGTTTCACCAATTAACAATCTTTCTTCACACTGACAACTCACTTAATTAGTATCTACGAATATTTAACTTCTAATTGAGGCTCCTCTCTTATTCCACATTTAACCATTGAACAGGTTTAAGTGTAACTTTATTATATTTACAGTAAAACAACTCAAGATGACCCACAGACCACTTGGGAGAAAGTATTTAAGTGCTTTCTCCTCACACAAATAGACGCTAGTTTCAACGTTTTAAGTATACCGAGTTTTTCAAGTGGTTTTTGTGCAGGTGGATCATTAAGACTACGTGAGTATATGTATAGTAGATACGAATATGAAACTTATTTCTGTAGTTGTTGTAGTCTTAAAATGTATATTGTTACTTTGTCCACGAACCAATCGTGGAACAAGGGGGATCAGGTTTGAATCTTTGAATGGTGAGATTTTATTATAGACAGGTAATTAATTAATGGAACTAGTAGACCGAAATCTAACGGACTAAAAGACAAGAAACTGTCGTACACTAGGCGTCGAGCATCCGAACAGAATGCGTTTGAATTGAGTCAAAACCTCTCTTAGAAGAAGTTTAAATGTTTAAGTGTTTAAGTGTTTAATTGTTTAAATGTTTAAATGGAGACAAACACTTGAACAATTAAGAGATAGAGACGATAGACAGAGTTCGTAGAGAAAGATTATTTCATAGCTGATATATAGAGAAATCGTATAGCGACAGAGAAAGAAGAACTTTCACCTAAACAAGAAATAACTCTATAGAAGAAGTTTAAGATTCTAATACTCTGAAATTCTAAAACTCTAAAACTAAAACACTAAAATTGCAAAGCCAGCTCTGCAATTGGGAAATAGGGAATTAATTAATTATTCTTTATTGATTTCCCTATTGAAAATTGAACTGTGTGTGTGACTCAATGACTCCAATCGATCGGCTTATCCTTTCTCTCGAAGTTTCGAGTTTCGACACACAACCACGTGTCAAGTGTCAAAAGTCTAAACTCAAAACTGTCCTCACAGCGCAGCCACAAGAAAGGGAAATGTTTTTTAAGTGTTTAATTGATGACAGATGGATAGATTGATAGAACCATTTTGGAAATATTTAGTTTTAGTTTTAAGCTACTCGCCTCTTCAGCCAAAGTTACGAATGTGTGAGTCATGCGAGAGAGAAAGTTTTTGGAACTTGTAGAGTTGTAGTAGTTTTGAACAGTTTAAGTTTTAAGTAGTTTATAAGCATGCGGCAAGAGAGAGAGAGAGTTTAATTAATTCTCTCTGTCTCTCTGTTGTCTGTGAGTGTTTGTTTGAATATTTGTTAAATCTGCTTTTACTTTTGCTTAAGTTGTGTGTGTGAGAGATTGAGATTTGAGATGGACAGGCTGAAGTGTGAGCGTACAAAAGAGCCTGTCCATTTTGAAGTTGAAACAATTAAACTCTCAGAGATGATGAGAAATGAAACGCTGGGTGAATCAGTCGGAGTGTCGGACAAATGTAAATGTAAATCGGAGAAGCCTACCTGCTTACAGTACCTGGAGGAACCTGGTGGCTGTGGCTGTAGTTGTGTGGTGGTTCCAAGTCTTGTTGGAACTTTCTTGGAACTTTCTTGGAACTTGGAACTGATGATGGGATTAAGGGGAGAGGACGAGTGGGGATCAGAGACCAGGCATGTCGACAGCTTCTTTGACGTAGACGATGATGACCCAGAGGAAGTAGAGGAGAAGGAAGAAGTCGACGCCAGCGTAGAGAAGGAAAGTTTTGATGGTGAGACTTCTGAAGAGGAGTTCGTTCTTCTGAGACGCTGCGAGGACAATTGCGGTGACGATGATCACCAGTCCGTAATGGAGCACCACCCACACCTTCGCTGCAGCTTTGCTCTCCTTTTAAAGATTACAAAACACCCGGGTGTCTTAATCACTTTCACCCATAAACCTTCTTTCTACCCGGTTACGTCATGATATACGCAGAGACCGAGTCTAGTCTAGACCTTCTAGACCTTCTTGTTTTCTCCAGTTCTAATCGTCTAATCTTTTAATCGCCTAATCTTCACAATACTCCGTGTGTACTTTGTGTTCTAATGGCTTCGTGTATTCGGAGAAAGTCAATATTTCCCCAGAAATGAAGGAACATTAAGGAGACATAACAAAATAACCTCGAAACATTGGAACATTTGGAACATTTGGAACATTGAAAGTTGGAACATTTGCAGTAGTAAATTTGTGATTACAATGTAAAGGAATAAAGCCTTGAATGGATGGTCCATCTATACTTAAACGATAGCCTGTCTGTGTGTTGTTTCAATTTGAGAAAACACATTTCTCCTTTCGCTTCTTCACTTAATGTTCCATAACTTTTATTGCTCCCTCGCAATTGTTCCTGGAGAATTGGTTCTTATTCTTATTTGGCTTCCACGTCTACTGGATATACTTTCTCTCTCTCGCTATCTGCTCTACTTAATGTTTATTTGCAGACAAGTGAGTGAGTTACCTTCTCAATGGACCTGAGGAGGAAGAGGGACGAGAGGAACCGGATGATTCCACTGATGAGCGACGTAATGGCGCAGATAAGGAGGATTTCTATGAGGTTCTGATTATTAAACGTGGAGACTTGTTCAGGGCCACTCCCTGCCTTCCCAATTGTGCCGTCCTTCAGGAGGACCACGTTGTCCGTAGGAATTAACGCGTTGAAAGCAAACCAAATTCCCATCATTCCGTAGCCCGTCGCTATCACCTGCAAATTCGAATCCCATTCGCCATTAGTTTCCTTCGCATTCGATTCAATCAAATCTCCATCAATTAAAACTTTATGTGAGCCATAATTCCTAATGGGCGATAAACTATAAACTATATAAACCTGCTCCTCTCATTATTATTGGGCGACTGCACTGCTCCTGGGAGGTCGATAAGAAACAAAGTCAATTTTGGATGGAAATGAGTCGGAGAAGAAGTAAGGGAGTAAGAAAGTAAGAAAGTAAGAAAGGAGGAAGACGTTGAGGTGAAAGTGATCGGCTGCCTGTTCTTCTCGTGTTACTTACAATTAGAGGGAAGAAAGCATTAAGGAGTAGAAGAGTAAGAAGAAGGAGGGAAGGATTTATGGGAAAGTAAAGTCGTTAGGAAGTAATGTTCCATTGAGCATTATGAATTGTTACTCACCATTGAGACGGTGGCCACAGTTCGGACGCCATTAGCGATAGGCACAGTGCCGCAGCAGCAGCAGCAGGGGTTCGTCAGATGGAAGGGGTCAAGGAAAGGTCCTCTGTCCATTGACATGACCATCGGCTTAATTTACTTTCACACACACGACACACACAACACTACACTATTCTTGATTATTCTTCTTCTTAACACTTAATCACACTCCACTGATGAATGAAGGAGACGAAGGAACAATCAAGCCACGAAGATCCATCCACAATTTCCCTTCTCCTGTTGTCAATGTGAATCGTGAATGTGATGAACCGGAAACACTAGAGTGAAAGTTGAGCTGGAGAGTGTAAGTGTGGTGGAGATTTTAAAGTGAAAGTCTTTGACTGCTGGTCCATCTTGGCGGTGTAGGGGCGGTGTTGGCGTGGTTGTTGCCGTTGACGTTGACGTCCATGTGACTTAAGAGAAGTTGTTGTGAAGTAAGTGAAAGTGTGTTTGGGAGCGGCGGGTGGCGGAGGTTTCGGACTGGAGGAAAGGAAGAGCAGGACTGGATATGGTTTGTTGGGAGTTGGAGAAGACTTTAGTGAGTCTCACACTCGTCGTCGGTTTCGGGGAAGTCCGAAGGAGCCTTCCGAAGAAGCCGTCGTGGATGCGGCTGAAGGCTCCAGCAGTCTCTTCTTCCAGTTCTTCTTCACACACAACTATATAGGGCACTCAGGAGACGGTGCATTTAATTCTGTCTTTTCCTTAAGTCTCCCATTCGGTGGGAAGGAAAGTAGAAAGTAGAAAGTACCTAGAACTGTGTGTGTGTGTGTGTGTGTGTATTATACGGGTAGTAGGAGAGTAGTGGACGGGTATCTGTGGCAGTAATTCACCCGGCTATGTGGAGAAAGTCCCTGCAACGAACGCAGCATAGGTTCTGGTTTCTACTATGTCCATGTCGTCGTGTTTGCCTATAGGAGAAAGTTGTGCTGTAGGTTTGTAGGCTTGTAGGCTTGTAGGCTGAGGTTGTAGGCTTGTGTGTGTAGGCTCGGGTTGACCCTGAAAGTCTCTTTGCGCAGCTCTCACACTTTTCTTCTTCCTTTTGGTGGTGAGCTGCCTTCGTTCGGTTGTTGTGGGAGGAAAGAAAGGCCTTGGAAAGTGCGATCTTTATAATCGGATGAACCCTTTCTCTCTCTCTCTCCGAAGGTTCTCTCTCATCACGACAACCACGACCGTGTGCATCTTTAAGGATTCGAATTTTCGAATTGAATGGAGGAGGAAGGAAGTGTTGTGTGGTGAGGTTCAGTTTCTGAGTCTCTCTCGGGTTGTTCTTCTACCTTTTGTGTACCTTTTTGTGGAGTCTGAGAATTCATGAGACTTCAGACTTGAGACAACACTCAACTCAACACACACACGTGTGGAAATGTGATCCACCTGGAATCAAACATGATCTACTAGAGGTCTAAAATGCTAGGAGGCTAGGAAGGCTGGAAGGCTAGAAAGAAAGTAGGAGAAAGCATAGACGATCTTTCCCTGTGTGCTTGTGAGTCTTTGCCGCAAGTTTTTAGTTTTAGTTTTAGTGTTCGTGCAAAGCCTCTCTAGAGAGTTTAGAGCTACGGTAGAATCCTCGTTGGTTCTTTTGCAGTTTTGGCGTTTTGGCTGGCTGTGGAGGTTTCCTTTGGAACTTTGGAAGAGTTGGAAATGATTGACCGATACGTTCTGCCGTTCTGAGGTCTCACTTTGAGTTTTGAGAGGAGAGAAAGCTTTGAAATGGAAAGTGGCGTTTTATTTGGTGGAAACAATGATGGCTGGGCTAAAGGATGGAATCATTCATGAGGAGTTCCCTTTCCCTTTGTAGTTGCTGTGATGTTTAACACACGGGGGATGGGCAGAGCTACACATCATTATTTTGGATTTTGGATTTCGGTGCTGTGGACAGTCTGAAGTCTCTGAAGGTTGTTTCGTGACTCTGACACTTTCATTGCAGGCTGTACGGATGGACGGATGGATGGATAGTGAAATAAATATTGAAGTTCTGAAATTGTGAGACGTATCAGCAAATTTGTAGGACACGTAGGAGGTGTGGTTGGTTTTGTGGTGGCGTCGGTGGTTCTTGGAACTCCGCAATGGTGTCGGTATTTGTTTAGATTTTGTATTTTATTCGTGGAAGTGAAGGGAAAGTAGGAATAGGATGGAAGGAGTTTGGTAGTCAGTGGCAGTTGGCAGTGTGAGTTTCACGGCAAAGTCCCTTAGGACGGCGGGAAAGGGATTTGGTTTTTTAAGGACGCAGTGAGAAGAGTCTTTTTTGCCTTCCTGCTTATGGTTGAAATGTGGAGATGTTGAAATGTAAAGGATAATCAGATTTGGAGGAAAGGAATCAGATTAGATCAATAAATTGATTTGGCAGAGAGGAGAAAGAGACGAAGAGTGTTTAGTTGATAGTTTGGAGTTGGCGAGTTGCTTAAAGTTGATTTCCTAGCACGTTGGAATGAATCCACAGGAAATAAAGCGTAAACCTTCAAAAGAGAACTCATCTTTCTTGCGGTGGGTGATACTTTTCCAACTTTGGGCTCTCACTTTTCACACATTGGAGGTTGGAAGTAGTTGGAACTGTTGGAAGTAGTTGGAACTGTTGGAAGTTAGTTGGAAATGTTGGAATTGGAGGCAAGTCTGCGTGGAAGTTTATATGGGAGACGACCTTGTTTGTGTGCAACTCTGACTGTCTTTTTCTCCACGGCCCCCGTGGTGACCATGAGTCCCTGCCAACTTCCTTCGAGTGCCCGCATCTCTTTCCCTCGTTGTCCGAAGGTCCCTACTTTCCTGCTTTCCTATTTTGCTTCTTTGCTTCAGTCTCAATCTCACACAATCCAACGTGACAAATACTTCGTGGGAGTCTAAAACTAGTCTCTAAAGTCTAATGATCTAACTGGAACAGAGAGAGAGAGAGAGAGAGAGTCCTTCGTTCTCAGATGTTCCTCTCCGTTTGTTTGTCCGTGTTGTTGCATTGTGAGGCTGTGAGGCTGTGAGGTTGTCCGTGAGGGTTATGAGGAGATCGTAACAAAGTTCGAGAGAAGTAAAGAACAGTTCAATCGATTGTGGGGCCCATAAGGCTCACTTACTTTCGCTTCGAAACCTTCCCTTTCTCTCGGAATGTGTTCAGTGTTAGTGTCTCAGTCTCATCGTTATTTCACACGACTATGTTGGCTGTTGGCTGTTGGCTGTTGAAAGGAGAGACTCACGAGAGAGACTACCCAACAAAAGTTTCTCAAGACACACGCTCAAACTTGGAGTTTGTGTCTTAACTCGTCTTGTAATGTTGTAATAATACTAAGACTAGAAAGGAATCTATATAGTATATAGTAAAGAGTAAACATCAGGTATACTTTAGAACTTTAGAAGTGTAGAGGTATCATCAGTTAGAGAGAGAGACGGACGAATGAGTTTGATGATCATCACAGAGACTCGAATCTCGAATGAATAGAAGAATGAGACGACAAAGTGAATGGAGAGTTAGGATAGGAGTTAAGGAGAGACTGAAGACTCAAGGTAACTCGTCGTTCCATTCATATTGAATATTGTGTGTCTTTTGTCTGCGTGTAAGTAGTATAAAGTAAGTTGAGGAGAGACAGAAGAATAAAAGTAGTAAAAAAGATAAGAAGAAATCTTCTTCCTGGATTTATCTTCGTTGGTTCGTTCATTCTTCATTCATGATCTGTGCTTTATAAATTATAATGGGAGTCATTAGTCAGATTGGAGTTGAGTAGCGCTGAAGTGAATTAGACAATTAGTGAATTAGTTAATTAGGTCTTGAGGGTTTATTCGCAGCGCGTTTCTACTTCTGGTGAAGTGCTACTTTGCTTTGCGTTTGCTTTTGCTGGTCTTTCATTTTTTGCTTTTTGGAATGGGAGTGGAGCTGGAGGGCTTATTTTTTATTTGTTTCTGATGGAGGAGAGAAGAGAGAGAAGGTGGGTTAACAATGGCTTAAGTAGTGATGCCAATTAAGGGACCAAATCCAGGTGAATAACAAATAACAGTGAGTTGAGTGGCTAATTGACGTATGGAGCGTGTCCTGTGTCAATTAGTGGAAGGCTATTAGTAACAGTATAACAACCGTGTGGAACCTGTGCTTCCAAACAACTTCCAAACAACTTCCAATTGTGTTTAATGCTTGGATTCTTAAGCGATGAGGACTGTTGAGATTAAAGGGCCGAGAGAGCCTCTTCAACCTTCGAGTGTTCGAGAGTATTTTAGCGGAGATTGCGGAGCTTTCTAAAGAAGTCTAAATCTGATAAACACTCTTACGAAACTGTCTCGAATCTGAGCTATTTTTATTTTGTGCCCTGATTCTCTAATGACGGAGGGAGTCTTATTTATTATGGCGCTTTTCGCGTGGCTTAGTTTAATGCAAACCTTAATGAACCGCACTCATGAGACTCTTGACTTCCTTCGCGAGTCTCGTAACAATTTATTAAGTCTTTGATTATTGATTGTACACCACAGAGAGTGATAGTTTGATAACTTTGGTAGTTGACAGGCTTCGTGTTTGATTATTGGGTAGAAGTTGTGATAAATAACAGGTATGTTATGTGTTATGTAAAAGCTATGAAATGTAATGATGTCCAGTTTCCTTTCTTTCCCGTCAAAATGCCAAAATGGGACCGTTTCTTCGTCTCACCCGGTAAAAAATAACTCACAATTTCCTGCATCGATTTTTGCGTAGGAAAATTGTGGCTGTTATGTTGGCCGTAGATTTTTTATGGAAGAAATCAGAAGGTAGAAACTGAGTGGCGAGAGGTAGGGAGGGAATTTATCATCGTGTTTTTGCAACTGTCACTGTCAAAAACATCTCTGGACAGTTTCGCAGTTTCCTTGATATTAATAATCGTTGGGAGTTGCGAATTCGCGAATATGAAAGCGTACAAGCGTGTTACGTTACGTGTAGCTGCGTAGCCTTCAGATGACACCAACAATAGAAACCTTGGCATGATTGATGGTGGCTGGCTGGTAATTATGGGAAATTGTTTTAAGGATTCAAGTTCGCTTTGGAATGATTCTGTAACAAATTCCAGATGAATTACCTTTAACACTATGTGTACTTAGTGATGTGGGAAAGGAATTGCGAATAGACTTTAATCAAAGTAATTACCAAAGCATAAAGTTATGTAGACTTGTAGACACGATGCTTAATCAGATAGTCAAGTTTAATTAGCGCTTGGGTCCGCTGTGGTGATGAGATGATGCGGGTGGAGAGTAAAGTTGATTGGAAGTTTGGAAGTCTGGAGCGGAAATGAAGTGGTGGTGGGTGTCCGTGTGGTTGTCTTTCTAGAGAGATGAATTTAATGATTTGTATCTCGTCGTTTAATCTCGTAAAATCAAAATGAGTCTCTCTCTCTCTCGCTCTCGTCATTATCTGTGAAGTCTGGGATGAACGATGAGCGATGATGATGACGAGGAGACGCGAATTGTGATGTGAAGTGACTGTGGCTGCGACATTGTCTGTGGTAATCACAATTCACAGTAATCATCATTATGCTTCGGAGAGAGGAGAAAGCATGGAGACATGGAGGGTGTCTTTAAATTGATTGAGATGTGGAGAGAAAGAGAGAGACAAGAGAGAGATTATTATTATATAGCTGGTGATGTCGAGATGTGGATGGAAGGAGACAGATTTGAGATTTGAGATTTGAGATTTGAGATTGTGTGTCGTTCTCGTTGCTTGCTGGAAGGCATGGGGAATGAAGGACATGATTGTGAAATGTTTGAACTAATGAGAGTTTTACAAGAAGGAGATGAATAATTTATGACCTGGAGGGAAATGGATCTCTGCTGGATGTGTCTGTGTGTATTATTCCTCTGGAGAAAAAGTGATCGAAGCAAAGTTGGGATTAAAAGATTCTTGGGAGAAAGAAGGAGGAGGAGACTGGAGAGAGAGAGAGAGAGAGAGACTGGAGATTGATCTGAGAGACGTATAGTTTCAATGGTTCATTAATAGGCCAAGTTTACTTGAATTTATTGAGAAGAGTCGTCAAAAGTTGAATGTTGGCTGTGGACTGTGGAGTTGAAGGAGGAGAAAGTGTTGGTGGATTGGATGGAATTCAGGAGTACAGTGGAGAGTAATGAGGTTTCTTGGAATCGAGCTTAGTCAGCTTTTTCCAGCCAAAAAGCTCCACACATTTCCACAGACTCCAGCAGGGGAGAATATGGAACAAGTTATATGGGAAGTCTCTCTGTCTGCTGATGGGGAAGAGAGAAAGTTGTAAAAAGGATGATCTCTCGGAGAGAAGGATCACGTAGAGAGGAAGAAGAAGGAGAGAGTTACGTAATGTTGAATGTTGGCTGAATCATCATCATCACGATGGGAGATGGGAGAGAGAGAAGCCCCGTGAAAAGAAATAATAAGATGGATGAGGAAATAAAGCGAATTCTTTGTAATTCTGGAGGAAGTGAGCCAAGCCCAGTCGACCATTCATTTCATTTCAAATTAAAGTAATTTCAAGGTTGCCTCACTCCAATAAATCCCTCGGAAGGAGAGAGAGCCGTGGAGGTCGAATCATCCCTCGTAAATCAACCATTCCTTTTCTCCCGATTAGACAACATTCTTTCGTGCTAATTCCCACACCTTCATGCTTCATTCCTTCCTTTGAAGATTTCCCCGACATTCTGGGGCTCCCGGGTGGAAAGTCTAGAAAGGGAAGGGCATTTAATAATTGTTATGAAAAGGTTTTATCTGCGGAGATTGCGGGGAGATGAAGCGATTTGTGTCGGAGAGGATTGCGGGGAATGAGTTTTTACGGGATAATGTGGAGCTGAGGTTGAGCGTAATTGGAGACATCACATGACACACATGTCATTCCATTCACGGTTGTGGATTGAGGATATCGCATGCTGGGGGAATATTCGGTGGTAGTGTCGTTTATTTTATGGGAGAAAGAAAGCGATAACTTAATGTGGGAGAAAGACGGGGAGGTTCAATAGTAGGGGAACTTTCGAATGGAAACTGGGACAGCCGCCCACTCGTTTTTTATCTCTTCCATCTCTGACTAATAAAAAGCCAAGACCATTTCTTATTTCTTGGGCTGATGATGCTCAGCTCATAAGAATTACGCTCACGAGCGACGTGAAAGTCTCGTGTGTCATTCATAAATTCACGGAGCTGAGGGTTTCTGGGGAACTTGGGTAAGTTGGTTCCTTTCAGTGGAATTATCATAAAAATTATTTATTGTGCACATCTACAGGTGCTGGGAAATTTACAATGGGTTGTTTTGTAAATGAACTTAATTCTGGAATATCAATAGGATATCAAAAAATAATGCTACTGTTTTAAGATTTCGAACAAACCATGTCAAATTAGACATAATGAACGAGGCCTTGAGGAATGAATCAGTTTACGTAAAAAATGACATTCACGCAATTTACAATTTGACTTGTAAGGAGTAAGGAGTCATTTTGTACAGGTGAAGTATATTAAACATAATTTGTTTTTGGTTTACGCAGTTTATCGTAATTTTGAGGTAGCCTTCACCTTCACCTCTTCTTCTGAGGGTCACGAGACAAGGAGGTTCCGTAGGAATACTCTACAGTTGACTCGTTGACTGTGAAACAATTCATTGAATTCATTGTCTCAATCTCCATTACAAAGACAAATCAAACAGTTAAACTGGGGTAATTAGAGCTAAGTGATTTTTTAATTGTTCCACAGGAGGTTCTTTTAGCTTTGTGAAGTCACACTGGAGTTAGTTAAGTGTGGGAAACAAGGCGGATGGGAGAGACGGGAAGGTATTTTTCTTTTTTGCATGAATGGATGGATTCGATAACAAAAGTGAATAGAGTAGAGGTGGACACAAAAGACGAAAGGAAAATATGTGTGTGGGAGTTTTTGGAGGAACGAACGGATTGTATTGCATTGAAAGATGCCTTTCTGTGCCAGGTTCCCACAATAAGTCCAGCCCAAAATCAGAGAGTGATACGATGGGCAAAAAGTGAGAGAGGTTTGTGCAAAAAAATGCATGAGAAATAGTCGAGAAGTAAGTAGAAGTTTAAGTGTAGGTGGAGTAACGTCTTGGTCTTAATGTTGATGGAGAATGGGAGAATGGGAGAAGAAGCAGAAGAAGCCCTTAAGCTGCGAATTCTGGTGCAACGGAGAAGCCGAAGAACGAACGACGTCAAAAACTGCGAACCCTTTTGACATTTGAAATATGAATCAGGTTGGGAAGCGTAGGACGGCTCCATTAATCTCCTCTCCGTCTTCCATTCATCCCTTGTGAACTTCCATTAGGAGAAATAATGACCAAATCCCCAGGAGCAATTGAAGAATGAAGGCTCATCAAAAACTGTGCACACTTGAATCTTGAATCTGGATCAATAACACACACGGGGTGAACAAGGAGACTCATGCAGATACTAAATACGGCAAGGAATTTGCCTTGGGTCTGAAGAAATAACACCTTAATTGGGTTGCAATTTGCAATTTGAGTAGTAGCAATCAAATATCGCGTTATCGCATAAGTTAATAATTGGCACTTCAAACTAACTCATCGCGTTTAAGAGAGTTCGCATATCTCTTGCACACACACACACACACACACACACACACACACAGACCAATAAGCCACAAAGGTAACTTTTGATGAGATGTCCTTGGGAGAGTAAAAAGAACACCTTCATTTCCTCACTCATCCTTTACCTTTACACAATTGCAATTTGAAAGGGAGACCTTTTTTATCATGGCTTCTGCTGCTTATGAGACTGCCTTTAAAGAAATGGACTTAATTTACGAAGAGGATCGATTATTAAGAGAAGAATGATATCTCTCACCTCGCTTAAATGATTGTATTCGTAATATGATCACGCGAATGTGAAAAATTGATAATAAAGAATATATGAATCTACATGAAGTAAATGTGAAGGACCGTGAGTTTTAAAGTCCTGAGCTGCCTTTGTGAAGATATAGGTACACGTGCTGCTAAGGTTGGGTTCTGGTTTCCCTGAAGTTTGGATGAGTTGTCAATAATAAATAAGAACTATAAGAACCTGTGCTCGTGCTTCGTTCATTTTTTACTTGTTCCAATTCTTGGCGAGAATCTTAAAGGCGTTAAAGGAGTAAAGAGTGCAGGCAGGCTGAGTTGAGGATAAAGAACTAAAGAAGGAATTGCAGTGAAGTGTGAAATGTGTGAAGGGTGGGAGGCTTTCGGTATATAAAGTGATTCTTTAATGGTTTACGACTCATTCCAGTCTCCTCATCCTTCAAGGCATCATCTAATTCATCTCACCCAACTTTATTCCCCCTTCGTCTCAATTACACTTGAAACTTCATCATGAACGCTGTAAGTCGGAAGAGTCGGAAGAGTCTGAAGTCAGGCGATTAGTCGGAATTGTACAAGTTTCCCAACTTGGGGAGAGAAAGTCGAGAGTCGTTAGTCTGGAGGAAGTTTTTGAGTCATAATTTCCCCAGAATTCTTAGGAGTTCTTCTGTTTTCTGAGTAGATTTGGAGTAGATTGTAGATTGTAGAATTGGGGATTGTAGATTAGGAAAAGGGATTGTGGAGAGTAAAGAGCATGACGAGAAGGTAATTGAGGACTGAGAATTGATTAAATTATTTTGTGTCGTAGATCATCATTGTCGTCCTGGCCGTGGCTGCTGCTGCCAACGCTGGATTTGCTGCTGCTCCACTTGGATACGTTCACGGAGGTCCTGCTGTGGTAATTACCATTTAGAATTAAGTGTTTTGGACAAAGTTTCGAAGTTTGAAGGACTTCCGTGGATTGGGGGAATTGTCGTGTGCCAATTATAGTATTATAGATTATAGATGTTTTAATGGCAAAGTTGTTCTATTTCCTATTCCTCTCTCGTGTGTACTAAAAGTATGCTGGGTATGGATACCAGGTTGCTGCTGCTCCAGTTCTTAAGACTGCCATTGCTCCAGCCGTCACTTATGCTGCTGGCCCAGCCGTTCATTATGCCCACGCTCCTGCTCTTCATTATGCTGCTGCTCCAGTTGTGGCTAAGGCCCCTGTTGCCGTAAGAAAGATTTCTTAATTCGGTTCTTGGAAGTTAGACGTTTAGTTTTTAATAATCTTTGATTTTGTGTGAACAGTACGCTGCTCCAGTTGCCTATGCTGCTCCAGTTGTGAAGACCGCTGCTGTAAGTTAAATCATTGCACAGTCTTTATGCGATGGCTTCAGGAGGTTTTAAACTTACAAGTTGAGTGTTTGTGTTAATGTTAATGCAGGTTGCCTACAGTGCTCCACTCATCGCTAAGGCTGCTGTTCCAGCTGTCGCTCCAGTGAGTATTTCTCCTTCCATGTGGAAAGATCTTTAAGTAATCTATAATGGAATGCTTATGTGACTTATTTCTTGGTACACTTTCAGTTCGCTTATGCTGCTCCAGTTGGTCCAGTTGTGGCCAAGGCTGCCATCGCCCATCCAGTTGCTCCAGTAAGTTACTTAAACTTTAATGAAGTCAGAGACCGTTTAATCTTCTCCGTGATTAATGATTAATGTCTTGTGCATTTACGTAGTTCGCCTACGGAGCTTACGGACCAGCTGTCCACTACTTGTAAATTCATCCCGAGCTGACATTTTAAAAGAAATGTGTTCAGGAGCAACGCTCAAGTTTCATTCGACTCAACTTCTTCTCTCCATCTCCAATCGCATTTACCGTGTTTAAACTTATTTTTGTATTTGTTCGTTGTATTTTTATACTGCAAAGACAACTAATAAAGTGATATCTGATTTTCTCGTCAAACAATTAAGAATTCTAAGCGTCTGGATTTAATTTTGATGGAATTTAGGGAATGTCTCAGTTTTTTATGAGACGCTTCGTGTGGAACAAAGGAAGTGTCTCACTTGTCCCCAAATGAAACCGCGAAAGTGAAACTTTGCTGTAGGCACAGTTTGTGTTTCGCCGAGTGGTTGCAGTCTTGCAGTTTACAATACTGTGAATGATTTGGTGAATGTATTCCCCTGTAAACCGCAAGCGGTACAGGTGAAGGAATTTACTATGCTTTCAAAGGCTCTGATGGT
>JAQGAD010000049.1:0-121117 GCA_034696625.1 Isotomurus palustris | reverse complement strand
TAAATTTTCCTCTCCGTTTTCACAAGTCCTCTTTTTCTGCACACAATCTGCCCCCTTAACTAGTCTAATTTCGACAACTTGTTACTACTATTTAGTTGGACTCAGCTGGTCTCAAACTGCCTAATTGCGTCCATTAAATCTCGTTTTAAGCTTCAAATTAACCTGATTCTGCTTTATTCACTCCCCTCGTTTACCTTAAGCCACACACCCCTGAGGCTTACAAAAGAATTCGCATCTATCTCTTTATCATCTCTCTTCTAGAGCCCAGACAATTATGTTAGAAAGGATCTCATCGATTACAGATTGAGCTTTATTGAGCTGGACTCCCACACGCGTGTATTCTTCCTTATTTTTTCGTCTTTCGTCTGTTCAGTTTTCCGAGAAGGGGTTCTTTTTTCTTGAGTGATTCTCTGTGTGAGTTCGCATGGGTAGTTACACCGACATGCATTATATATACACGGTGCACACGGCTCCATGGAGTAAATTGAGTGTCTTAGCAAATTAGGGTCAACCGTGTACTCTTTCTGTCACCAGAGTTGGGATAAAAAATACACACATACACACACGGAATGATGTGGGAGTTGCAATTGAAAGACTTATGTGTAAATCTCGTGATCATCCGAGCTGAAATCATCTTTTCATCCGTAGTGATTTCATTAGGTATTTTGCAATCCTTCAGTATTTCTTAATAAGACCCATTTTTTTCCCACGTACTTTTTCAGTCTTAAAAGAAGAATGGAAATTTTTCACTCGGGTGAAATGAAAGGCTCACGGGCCTAGTCTAATTGCCAATCTTTGCTTACTCAATTTGATTACTTGGACGGACAGAGCTAAACTGAATCTCTCTCTTCTTTCCCTCTTTCTCAAATCTCCTCCGCACCTTTTTTCCCAGTGATTTTCTCAGACTCGACGTTTATCCTTGAACCAAATCTTCCACAGATTTCCCTACCAAAGAGAACGGAAGTCTCATTTCACGTTCAGGTTGTGTTTGTGCACTGTGTGTGTTCTTGCCGCTTACTTACGTATCGCTGACAAACTCAAAAGGACACACGAATTTCATTAGTGTAATAGACAATTTAGGGGAATATTTAATCACGCTGAGAAGAACGAGGAGAAGAACCTGCTGAAACGGCAAATTTGCTCCCAAGATGAATGAGTTTCACTTTTAGACGCTGTGAGAAGGTAGAGGTGAAAGAATTTTCTGACTGGAAAAGAACTCCACACTTGACTTACCGTTTTAAAAGAGGCTCAACTTTAAACTTATAATTCTTAGGATTTCAATAGCCAACGTTGAGGTGAATAGGCGTATTTCAAATTTCACTGTACATCTGTGATTTATTCCGGGGCACGCAGTCTTCAGAGAATTATGGGTCATCCTTCATCCTTGCGTGTTTTAAGTTGTACATTCACAAACACTATAAATTACTCACAGAGAGCGAGAAAGAGAGAAGGGAGGTTTGGAGGTGAATAATTCACAAGGAAATAAATTATGAGCTGAAAAACACTTGCGGTCTGTGCGGCATGCATTCACACACATATATATAGGTGTATATAATATATGCATATATATATATATATGTATTTTATATCTATATGTATATATTTACTTTCTAAGAGTTCATTTGAGCACAACTGTATAAATCCAATCAGTTGGATAAAATAAGGCTGGCTGCTTTCTCCAGTTTTGGGTATTCGCCGTGTCTAATCTCTTTCTTTACCATATTCCATTTACAATTCTGTCACCTTGTTCCTCTAAGCACTTTACCCTTTCATTATATCAACTACAACACTTAATGGGCTGGAGGAAAGACCTGAACAAGCTAAAGGGACACTTTCTCCCTCTAACTATATTGTTCATAATTCCCTTATGACCTAACTCTGACTTTGTCGTGTTCTTTCTTTACAAAATTGAGTGGAGTTTGTCTAGGAACTTAACTTGAATTCAGCTTGTAAGAACATATACAGGCGGTAGTTCACTACTGTAGTACACACATCACACACACACAGGGAGTGGTTATTGTGGGCTTCAGACTGTTTACGGAGAAAGTTCCTAGACAAAAGGTCCGGAATCTCGAGAGTCAAATTTATTTCCGCTGTGCTTTTGGCATCTTCTTCACCTTTCTCTTGTAATTATTGTTGCAGTTTATTCCAACTCTTCTGGACTCGAGACTGTTGACTGTGTGCAGACCGAGGGAGGTCTTGATTGTAGCATCATGAACACTTCTCTCGTCGTGTTGACTATTTGAACTTGTCTTCGTCGTCTACTTCTAATCGTTATTTTGTTTACTCAACCACTAGCTTTCTACTAGTTTGGCTGCTATTTATTATATGCTGTAAGTTTCCAAGTGAGCTACAAATTAGAAAGTAGAGTCATTCTAAGAGTTTGAAAAGATTCGAGAGTTTGAATTGAAGCCAATGCTGGGACAGAGATGTATGAATGAACATTACATTGTATACTAGGAGTTGTGAGTATTAGGAGTGAGTGCTCAAGAATCTGGAGGAAGTGATCTGCTGGCTCCAATCAATATTTCAATGTGGAGCTTTTCCATTGGTTAGTGTTTTTTGTATATACTCTCGAGATTCGTGTTGCATGAAGCTGATTGCTTTCTATTGAGAGGCAGGTAGGAAAAGCTATTAAAAGTAAGTGAATAAGTTTTATTGAAGGAAAGATTCACGTACATTTTATAATTTGGGTTGTGAGAAAGGTGGTGTTTTGTAGGGAGGTTTTGTCCCTTGATTAATTCTCTTGTTGGTTGTTGTATTAAAGGTTTTAAATAAGGGAAAAGGTCTTTTGTCCGTAAGGGAGTAGAACAAAGAAAGTCGGAGAGAGAGAGAGAGAGAGAGAGAGAGTTCCTACTGAGATAATAAATCAATATTAAGACTGTCTGAGAGGAGTTCTTTAAAAATCAGTGAGGCTGAATAATCTCTCACACCACGCAGTGTAGCAAGGGAGAGCAAAGTTTGTTCTACTTTCGTTTGTCTCATGAAACATTTAGAAATGAAGGGACTACTGGAGTGTGTTTTTTAGTCTGTGTGTTCAATTTAAGAGGAGTTCTGACATTTGAGACCCATTTAATGCAAGACTTACTCAGTCAGCATATGAACATCAACTTAATGCTTGGTTATGAATGGTACTTTTGGCATCTTCCCTCAACCGTGAGTATCTCAAAGACTCTACTTTCTCGAGTCCAATGATTCAATGATTCAGACCAACTGCTTTGGTTCCAATACTCTGTGTGTGTGTTTGGAACAAAGAGAAATTGTGTCATCGTTTTTGAGTTGAGTGAGCAAGAGGCTAGGGAATTGAGAAATGAACGAATCTTTCAAAGAAACCAACAACCGTGTGTCTCTCTTTCAATTCAAGATAATGTGATAGTTAAGCAATAGTCTCGTACTTATTTTGTATTACAAAATGTCTTTCCTCTCTCCCTCCTTCTCAGTTGCCGTGTCAGAAATTATTTGATTATTTAATGCCCAGTCAAAGTTCAATTCCCAATAGTCTCTCAGTCACCAAGAATATCTTGCGCAACTATTTCGTAATTGTGTACGTTACTGACGCGAACTTGTAAGTGTCCCATGGCACTTTTCCTTTCTCTCTGACTTTCTACGGGTGTGAGTAGTAAGGAAAGTGCTTTCATTACACAGTCCCTGTTATTATTAGCAGTAGGTAGTGGCTGTGGGTCTAAAATATTGTCGACTGAGTAATTCGATTATACAGAAAAACATGGAACGGATTATAACGGCATTTATCACCATTACTTTCACCAAGCAAGCTTTCTGAAAGGCGAATAGGAATTGAAAGTATTGCGTACTACGCAACACACAGACACGTAACGTGTATGATGAAAATGACGATGCATTGACTGGTAGTGAGTCAGTAGAGAGAGACGCAATCGAATATAAGGCTGATTAGGATTAGATGGGTGAATGGTGAATGGCATATGAACAAAAGCTTTCCAAAGGAAACTACTTGTCTCCAATTGAATTTGCACTAGGGATTCCAGTTTCCACACGAATGGTGTAGCCATATTAAGCAGGCAGTTCGTACATATTATACAGTCATGTTCAACCACTCCAAAGGCTGCTTATTACTATTACCAAAGAAATAATGAAAATTGTGAGTTATTCTCTTGACTTTCGCAATGGAAGTTTTGGGGAAGGAAAATTGCGTTGAAACTCCGCACAACCAGGCAGAGCAAACATTAAAACATTACAACGGATATAGGTGGTTGATATTTTGTTTTAAAAAGAGCTTAAATAGACTTATTGGGGAGAAACAAGTGGTGGTGGTGGAATGGTTTTGAGTTTCTGAGACGCATGAAATTCATTAGAAAAGAGGAAGAGTGTGTGTAGTCCATTTACACAAGTTAAATTGAGTTAGGTTGATGTGAAAGACGGAGAAAGTGAAACCAAGGGTGACACAAAAGATGTGGAACACTTGGGATGTTTCTTCGACGGAATTCGCTCTCTCTCTTTCGTCCTTTTGTGTGACCAACGAAGCAACCAAAACCTAACCAACCATCCAATTCTTGTCACTACTCGCATATTGAATGTTGAGTGTGTGTTCCCCAATAACGAATAAATAGCTCGGTTCTCTCTATAATAATTTACTTCTCTCTGTCAACTTGTCATGTCATCCATTTGTTTCCAGCGTTGGTATTCATTGGAAACCAGACCTCTGCCACCCACTTCTCATCTTCCATCATTCACTCAGACTATCCTTCTGTCTTCCTTCGCAGAGAGGAGAGTGTGTGTTTTCACTCTCAGCCTCACGTAATCCTACCTTCTACAACTGGGGATACATACACACATATATAACCTGAGGAGGGAATTCTACACTTTCTCCTAGAAACTAGAACTGGGAAACTGTAAACTACTAACTGTAAACAGAGTTGCTCGCTTACTTACCTACTCTCATAATTCGACAAATTCAAATGGCCATAATGTAGCAAATGTCAGAAGCAGAAGTGAGGTTGCTTTCTCTGTGGAGAACAGACTATTCACGTGAAACTTTCTTCATCTTGGAAAAGTGTGCTGGATGCCTGACAGGCAAGAGGTTTTTTCTGCAAAGAGTTTTTACTACAGAATCAGAATTTTTACCAGATCTCCACAATAGTTGGACAATTCTCTATAGAAATATGAAATATTAAGCTGGAGGTATTTCACGCGTGAGTTGTCTGCTTTCTCCTCAGATGCTGTTGTAATCATGAACGAGTTTATGTATTTAGGCAGATTCGATGTGGAAAAATAATCCTTTCACGGATTCTCAGCTCGCTTTCTTACATTGTTCTTTTAGTGCAGGCAACTCAAACAAAATGGAGAAAGAGGAACTTTTCGAGGGATAATGAGGCAGGAAATGGAGTAAACAAGTTGTGATGCTAACTCACTCGGCTTCGATTAAATTATCGAATGCATCAGCTCCGCTGTAACTGAGTGAAAGGCGGAGAAATTGTTGGCTGCAGGAGGACAGTCTGCACGGATGGATATTTTGCACGATTTGTCTCTAGTTCGCAGAAATACTAACGACTACAGCAGATGTATAGATTATCAGAGGTGAATCCGACAAGATGAAGTCATGTTGAAGTAGAAACAGGGATTGAGATTGTTAGCAGTTTGACACTGTCAGAATCAAGTCTTCCTTTGGTGGAGAAGTGCGAATGATGTAAACATGAGATATATAACGGAGACTTCAATTATTAAAATGCAGGATTTGTAGTTTCCTTGCGTGTTTTTTTCTCTTACCGGCTGCAATCGTTGCAAGAAGCGACACACACGAAAACCTGCTGTGAGGAGTAAAATCTGTACTTTGGGATGGGGAGGTCTGATTCAAAGTTTATATTCACCAAATGATGACCACGCGATTAAAGTATGAATATTTTGATCATTAATTCAATTAGGGGATCTTCAATTTCTTGGTAATTATTTATTTCAAAAACAGTACCAAAAGTTTTAAAAAATGCTTACGGCACTCTTCACTGTAGTCTACTGTAGAAGGAATTAAAAGTCGCAGATTGCATTTAAATTTATGAATAAGTTGTGTACGATGGAAGCAACTGGAAAATAACAATGGGCATTCCAAAAGGCTCTCTGATGAATTCAAATTGATCATTCTGTAACAAACCACCTCATAATCTCGAATAAATAGGTTGGTCTGGATTGTATGTATGTGTTGTGGAAACTAATATTAGGTCCACGCAGTCTGCACATTCGGAGAGAGAGAGTCGTGAGAGAAGAACGAGGGCATTTGAGTGTAATTTGCATGCTTCCTTAAGCCTTGCTTTTAAGCCTCATGCATTATTAGTGTAGAAGTAGATTCTGCATGATGCAGATTGACAATTGTAGAACTCACGGAGAAAGTTATTATGACTCCGTGAATAATCCGGTTGATTGGTGGGAGTGGATAAGTTGTAAGTGAAAGTGGGCTACACGGGGAAAAGGACATTCGACTTTGTAGAGTAATTTAGAGTTCTCTAAAACTATTTAATTATTTGTCATTTCCAGGAGACGTTTGAAATAGGAGATGATGGCGAACCTGGCGGAGGGGAAGGTGGCTGGTCTAAGAAAGGCCGGAAAAAACGGCGGAGTCTTCCAAGAACGGTGGTGAATCCGGATTGCAACTTTTACTTTTACTGGCTCATGCTCCTCACATTTTGTGTTCTGTATAACCTGTGGACTCTCATTGTCAGACAGAGTTTTCCAGAGCTCCAGGTAATTCTTTAGACTGAAATCATAATAAACCTATGTTCATGTAATATCCATATATTATACATGCTGTTCTCTCTTCTATCGTATTATGTAAACAACCAAAGCATAAAGTCTCGTGATTGAACTCACATCCTCTTTTCTAACCGCATTTGCGAGAGAGAAAGCAAATTACTTTATGGCAGGGTTGGCAGAGAGGCGAACACAGGGAGTCAGCCACATGCGTCTATATTTCATGTAATAGGGAAGCGCTTGTGTATAATTTCACTCATGGGGAAATGGAGTGCAAGTCTGTGAGTTTAAGTGGCACAAATATCACCTAAGTGGTTGTTGTTGTTGTTGTTGTTGTTGATGTGGGAGACTTTCAGGAAACCTAAAATCTCTTTGACAAACGTAGGAAGTGATTGAGAACTATATTTTAAAATAGAATGAATAGAAAAACCAAGTTTAATTTCGTTTTTCTCTCATCGTGAGTGATAGCACGGGATAATTGTGTTATTGCTTTTCCACAAGCGTACTTTTCTGTAAGATACGAGAGATGAATTGAAGTTGTGTACACACACACACATGAGGATGGTGATGATGTAAGTAGGGATGTGAAGTATGAGTAAGTAGGTTGTATGTAGGGGTTGTAGACAAGGAGGAGGACAGTCACGGAATCATGAGAGAGATTTATTATGAACGCACACAAGAAGAAGAAAGAGGTGGAGAATAGTGCTCCCGGTGGTTCGGTTCGTGTCAGGAAATGTGGTTATGGTTCGTGACCACTGCATGAAACAGTTCAAATGATTCGTTTTTTTTGGTTCACTAAAATATATGGTTCAGTTCAGTTCAGTTCACTTGAACTGAACTGAACTGAACCAATGAACCACAATAGGCGGGAATTTTAAATTCAACCAGTAAAAGTGAAGAAATAAACTCAAAATAAACAAATTAGTAATAACGTACATTGAAAACGAGCGAGGAGATTCTTTTCAAAGGTAGCTTGTCTAAGTAAATGGTCACTCAGACACAGAACTAGAGAGGGCGCAGCAGTTTTAATCCCAAATCGTTAATCAACTCTTGAACCAGTTGAACCAAATAACAATGGTTCAAAGCTTATTGTTTCATTTCAGTTCAATCGAAAACCATTTCAAATGGTTCATTTCAAAACCTGTTCGGTTCAGTTCAAAAACCTGAAATGAAACGAACTGAACCGAACTGAACCACAATTTTATGGTTCTGACACGAACCACTGGGAGCACTAGTGGAGAAGGTGTAATTTATGATCAGGTGGAATGCGGAAAGGTATATCCTCCCAAAGAGAGAGAGAGAGAGAGAGAGTAAAGACTCTGGTAACAAAATGATGAGGTTTTAATGGAATTGTAGGTGTACATTTCTTGTGTATTTATGATTGCAGGAGAACGCGAGACTGTTCTGGATCTTAGCTGATGTCTTCAGTGATGTTGTGTTCCTTTTGGATATTGCCGTCCAGTTCCGTACGGGTTATCTAGAACAAGGACTTATGGTGTATCAAACGAGGAAGCTTGCGAATCACTACGTGGGATCGAAACATTTTTACCTTGATATATTTTCACTCGTTCCTACTGATCTGGTGCAATTTTACTTAGGTGCTAATCCTATGGTCAGGTAAGAAATGAGGGAGGGTGTCTCCGTGTATATTTATATGTATATCTGTGTAAGTAGTTGGAGGTTACTATTCGAAGGTGTCACGCAGGTTAGCGGAACTTGCGTGGCAATTTAGGTAGACGATAAAACAAATGTTCTTCATAAATATGCGGGGTTGTTGGGATGAGAGTGTCGGTAAAAGTCATTTCCTCTGTGGAAGGGAACCTTTTGACAAGGTTGCTGACCACGCCCCGAGTGTCACCATTCGGATTATCTTCTTTATAGGAGAGAGAAAGTTCCTGTGGCTGACAACAAGGGCTCTTCCCTTATGCGAACAACCTTCTTCTTTTCGAACAGTTACAAACTCACTGGGCGGTTAGTCATTTTTTGAGAGTTTGCCAAGTCTACTCGCTTTCTCCTGTGTGGCCGAGTAAAAAAGGGATATCTCTCTCTCGTTTAACGAGATTGTTTTCCCTTCCAACGAGCTTTTCCTCCATCAGAGATGCTTCTTAACCCTTTCTTATACGAATCACACGCCTTGTGGCATCGTAAGAGAAATTTGCCAAACTCTTCCTCCCACCAAACACATAATATATATCACATCTTATACGTCTAAAAGAGAGACTGCAATATGACAACTGTTGGGAAAGAATGGTCCAAATGAAATATACATCATATTGAGTTCATTAAACAAAAAGCTATTTCATAAATCAAACTTATGGCCACTAAAAATCCGGAAGTATTGTCATTTTTAAAGTACTTTGGTTTCAATTTGAATTGGAAATAACTTTGCTGGACTAAATGTACGCGTACTGGGATATGAAGGTTATCTCTCTGTGGGTGTTTGTGGTATTTTTGGAGTTCTTAAACTTTGTTACGTATGAAATTCGTGTGTTATTAAGGTATAAATTATATACAGTAGATATAGGATTTATATATATATATAAAGTCTGTTGAAAAATTGTAACTTATTGAGTGAAACGATTAGTAAGAAGAAGTTGAATTGAGACTTTGAGACAGTAGTGCGTTAGTCCAGGGAGCTTTTTGTGTGTATGTCTTTCTTTTCTGTAAAGGAAGACTTTTACGGGAAGCCATTAAACGTCAACATGTTTGAGAAATGTGTAGTAATGGATTGGCTTTGGTTAGGACGTTGGGAATTTTTAGGTAGTTAGGCACCCATTCACAAGATATCCCTTTTAAAGATGCTTTATTGTTGAAAGCCAATTTTGCACTTGTTCAATTCAATGTCACGTACTATAAAAGTCTACATTGGTTTGGAAGTGATAAATGGATGGGAGCAACGATAGTTCACGGTGAGAGTCCACTCCAATACTTTACGTCGTGTGGCCATTCTCGCACAGAATTTAACATCATTTCTCTCGCTTAAAATAATTCCGAGACTTTCTGCCCAGTTTTTCAAATGGAGCTGAGGAACAGAGTGCGGAGGGGTTTATCTCTTGGTGCTTTAGCTTTTGTGCCCAGGACTAGCACAAGATTATACGTAGATAGATACATATACAACTTTCTCCTGTCTTTTATTTCCTTATGCGAATCGCAAAATGTGAAATGTAGTTGGTGACGTGAGTTATGATTTGAGAAAAAGTCTGTAAAAAGGCACGAGCGGAAATTCATATCACCTAGGACGGGTAATCTTGAGGAGATTTACTTAGTTCAGAGAAGATTTACTTACACACCTTTCTCCTGGATTTTCCATGTCGATATGAAATCTCTGGAGGAAGTAGAGAAATCGATAGAACTGATTCGGATGAGCATATTTGTGTCACACTTCGAGGTTTTTTTCTTGATTATTTCAAAGATGATGTGCAGGAACGAAAGGGAGAAAGTATAAATATAGTACACACATTTCGTATATAGATTCGAAATAGGGAAGTTAGTGATAGTGCAGTGTCTCCTTAAACGATATGGTGATGACGAGATCTCCTTAACCTCACGTCTCTCTCTGTCTCTCTCTCTCTCTCTCTCTCTCCTAGTGAAGCCATCATCACTTTTTGAAGTTGCTGATTTTAGTATTGTAGACGTATGGGAGTGTGTAACAATGGCTAATACTCTAATACATCTGTGTGAAGGCCCTTGTTAATCCTTTGTGCCTTTTGTAGTGTAGAAGATGTGTTAGATTTGTGGGAATATTTCACTTCTAGGGGGCACATTTTTCTATTATTTTTGTACCCAGAAATTCATACCTTTCCGTTCCTCACAGAGATGTGTGAAGGTAATGGAGAAAGAATGAAGTTGTGCAAGCAAGTAAGAAATTAGGAAGGAGGTGGTGACGGCGTTGGTGGTGGTGGTGGTTGGCTTGTATACTTACTTCTGTCTATAGTATGCAAATGAATGAGGAAGTAGAGATATTATTGTACTCCTCACCTAAAGGAACTCGGGTGACAATGAGAAAGAGGAGAGAGAGACGCTGAATTTCGCAATGACTTTCTCTTCCCAATTGGCCAAAGAACTTTCCTTTTTACAGTGTTGGTTCGAGGAAAGTGGGTATTTTTCGGAGCTCTCTCTCGTAAGATGTAATATGAGCCCCGTTAGAGATGTCTGTGAAGATTTTTGGCATGGTTAGCAGGAATCGAATAATCGGAAGCCCTAGCCACCCCACATGGGCCAACAAGAGGAGTAGCAGGAGTCTCGGAGTGCCAGCAGAGTTACATTGGATCCTTTTGTTCTGTCTCATAATACTCGTAGAATACACGGAGAGAGTTGACATTCACGAGAGAAAGGCTTCCACCCTCCTCAATGACTTTTCTCGAATAACTTTGCCTTTCACCGTTCAAATTTATACACAGAGAACATTTCCAACTTCAGTTTCAAGAGTTTTCATCTGATTTAAGAGTTCTTCTTCGAGTTCAACTCATTCTGCTGGGGGTAGTTCAGACGCCTACTTACAATGTCTAGCCAGATGTGTAGGAAGATGTACAGACAAAGGTGCTCGTGTGTGTGTATGTGATTGCACCGTTGACATCGACACACACACAAGGTAACATCTCCTTCTATTGTGAAGTCTCTGATGCATCCCACATCTTACTTTCCCATTGTTTTATACTTTGAGTGATTAGTATTTAAGTCTGTGGTTGACACACAGGAGAAACGAGAGCTTAGGGAGTAAAAAACGGGTTGTGTAAAAAAGAGGGCGAGTTTTTGCCCACAAAGTTGGAATTTTGGAATACATTTGATATGGTGGAAGCGTATGATTGTGTGGAGGAATTATGAATGTGAGGAAGCATATGGATTCATGTAAAAAGTGAGACTGTGTGGGTTTGGTTGCAGATGTCCGCGGTTCCTGAAGATCTACCGGGTGTACAACTACTACTATATGGTGGAGTCTCGGACGGTGTACCCGAATGTCCTGAGGGTGGTGAATCTGATCCACATCCTGCTTCTTCTTGCTCACTGGTTTGGGTGCTTCTACTACCTAATCTCGCAGGCCGAAGGATTCGATGGGGACTGGGGCTACCCGGATCCATCAAAGAATAAAGCCTTTGCTCCTCTCACTAGAAAGTACCTGGGCTCCTTATACTGGTCCACACTCACCCTGACCACGATCGGTGACTTGCCTCAACCGCATTCGAACTGGCAGTAAGTTCCTTTCTCTCTCTCTCTCTTTCCTTAAGTCAATTAGAAGAGTCTCATTCACGTACGCAGCAGCACTTGAGAAAGTCGTCTAAACGTGTGGACTTTCTCTTCACGCATCGTAGAGAAGAAATAATAAAGCTCGTAGAAAAGTATATTGTTGCTGGCACGTGCACGGCGACGTACACTCACTCACCAAAAGAAGTTGTTCGATGAAGGACGATGGATGAGGAGTAGGGAATAATGAGAAGGGAGGAGAGTTAGTGAGGTCAGCTCTGGAGACTCTGGAGACCCTGGAAGACCGGAAGGAAACTCTGGGATAAAAAAGGGGAAAGTATTTGCCGCATGAAAGTATGAAAGTGTGGGTAACGCGTGTAATGGTGGACGCTGTTTGGCGTGTCATATGTGGTTGCTGCTAATGGTCGAAGATGCAAAGGGTGAAGAGTGAACACATGCTGGGAGCTGATAAAAGTATGAAAGACTTTTCTTGGCATCCACTATTGTGGGAGGAAGGAGGCTACGGGTGCTGCGGAGAAAGGAAAGTCTTGCGTGTGAGTGTAATAAGACTGAAGAAGAAGGAGAAGAAGGACGACGAGATGAAAGCAAAAGTGATGATAGGAAGACTCGGACATTTATAAAAGGGATTAAATGGTGTGTGAGACCATGAGGTGATCATTAGCAGGTGTCACGAACCCAACGACCGACTTTTTTCCTCAACTTATTATTATTATTATCATTACAAGTCTGAAGGAACGACGATCTCTCTTCTCTCTCTCTCTCTCCCTTACTCACACATTATTATTGGACTCACACACACACACTCCTAGAATATTATATACGTACCTACGTACGTATAATTATGTTCGTGTAGATAGTTTTTGATCCTTAATTAAACTCCGTGTGTGTGCATTGCTTAATTCTTGTGGTGAAAGTAGAATAAAGGGCGTACGAGAGAGGAGTAAATAATTGTGGCAGGGAAAGTCTCTATAATTAAGTGAGGGTATGAGAAAGTACTTATGCAGATTAAGGGACGATTTATAGGCTGTCTTATCGCAGTGTCGTATGGCATACTTTCCAAGTTTTTTTGTGGGGATTGATAAGGATTTAGAAGTTCTGGGTGGGTGGTGGTGGTGGATGGGAAGATTTCGGATAGTTGGATCATTGAATGTGTTTTTGAAGAATGAGGTCTATCGATTGGAGAAGTTGTAAGCAGTAGTTGGTGTTCTGGAGTAGCTTTGGGTGGGATGAAAAATCTGGAAGTTTCAAAGTAGTTGGGAATCATTGAGTCGTTGATCGTTTGGAGGAGTGGGATGAGAGGTTTTGCGAAGGAGATTAAGAACACATAGTGAGTTGAATAGATTGGATGGACTTTGTGTGCCCATATGGGAACAAATGGTGTGTTTGGTTTGGACGAGTACAAAAGAAAAAGCGAATGTTTAGTTGGGGAAAGTTGTGTGTGTGTTTGTGTGTGTGTGTGTGTGCTGCTGTATTGGATTCAATATTCTTTTATTATAATATTATAGTTTGTGTGTCAGTGAAGGAGAAGGCCGTAAAAAATGGGTGTCATGTGAAGTAACGTGTATGAAATGAATTGGGGTCTTTGGGGTATGTGGATGGATGGATGGGTAGGTAGGGAGAAAGTATGGAGGATACGACACGAGGAGTGTGAGGAGGAGTGGTAAGGAGATGGGGAAAAATTGGAGGAGACGAGAGGATTTTATGAGGATGTGAAACTGGAGTAAACAAAACTGTTCTGTTTATTCTCAACTAATCTTCGTTGATCCTTTCTTGATTGAATAGAGAATGTTGGTAGTGGTGCCGGTTTATGGGCTAATTTTTAGAATAATCGGCTAGCAAAATGATTTATTGGAGTTGGTTCTTCTAGACAGCCATTTGGATGGATGGTTTGTTTTAATCTCGTAAAAACAGGGAAGGATGGCGAGTGAGTTTATGGAGATCATGTATTTTGGCAACGGACCTACAGAGTCAATTTAGTGTGAAACCGGAATTCAAGCTCCCAGCTATTACTTTCACCATAACACTGAATGAGTTACATTCGTATCGTAAAATCCGTACTTAACTTTAGCTGTTTTGTTGCATTCCACTCTTTCGGAGGAGAGTTATTGGTACCCACAGGACAGTAATGGAAATACGGCATACTAAACACTAAACACTCCGTCCGTATACAAATATAGCGTGTCTCTCTCTCTCCAATCCAATCTCTCTCTCTCTCTCTCTCTCCCTGTCGTATAAGAAACAAATCGAAGTGTCTAAAGTATTGCCTTTCCACTTTCCACTGTGTTGGATAAACCTGCTTAGCCACTTCTTCTCACAACAACCAGCAACTTCTAAAATAGTACACGACGTCTTCTCGACTGAATTCATAAGGCAACCCAACTTGGAATTGAATTAGACTTCCTTTGACAGACGAATGTGATTTATGGCTCAAATCTTCCCGTTCCTTCCGAAAAGTGTTTTGCATTATATGAACGATGAACTTGGTTTTACAACTCGTAAGTTCAAACACAAGTGCTTTATGCTCAGAGCATTCGCAAATCAAATAGCAATTTTGTTCATCATTTCCTCCATGACTTTCTCTCAGGGATAATGTTAAGACCTACTCAAACTTTTCGTACTTCGGAGGAGTCATACACAGAAATGTACTCCTACACACTGTGTGACCATATATGCAATTTAACTACATTTATAAAAGTTATGCTTCTCCGTCTTTGCCGTATTTGCCTTTAGAGTGACAACTCTCTTTCCCACTCCCTATTTTTACATTTTAATAATTTTTGCTCCTCCATGTATAACATTTGAAATGAACTAATCGATGAACTTTTTGCTTTAAAAATGAAGGAACGAGACGTACTTAAATTTGACTTACGCCACTAGACTCAGATATCGGTCTCAGAAAACCAGACTGTATTACTTTAAAACTAATACTGGGTAGGTCAACTCTTCACAAGTATTCATCACAAGTAGTCCTTCATCTTGTTTCGACCTTTTATACTTAAGAGAATACACTTGAAACCGGTTTAAATCTTTGAGCAATTGGCTCGCTGCCTGCAATACATGAAATATACAGCAGGAGACCAGGGAGCAAATAAGTTGCAGCTAGAGGAATTCATACTTTCTGCACTATAAAACTAAAAAAGTATATCAATACAGTTTGAAACACGATGAACGGTGTGCTTAGTGCCTTTCGTGAGGGAAAGCAAGAGAGAGTGATGTTTCCTGATATTCCAGCTCAGCTCTTAGGGTTGCATTTTCATTTCTCTTGGGCAACAACTAAACTTTTGTGATGGTTCTGCCTTCTCTCCTCGCTCTCTGTTCTGTAATATGATGTGTCTCTCTCTTCTTGTCCTCGTTCATCGTTACACACGCAATAAGGCTTCTCACTAATTACATTTTGTATCTCATCTGCTACGTCTAACAATAAGTGACCGATTAGTTAATTTCTTGGAGGCTGTTCGTAAAAAGTACATGGAATATGAGACCCTTCCGTTAAGTTTAAAGTGTCTCAATCACAGTCATCTTCTTCCTTAATGTCATTTAGTAGCCACCTTTAATTCACAGCTACTTCAAACATGCTTTGTCTCTCTCTCCCACTTTCGTATAGCTTTGTACTTTCACCACTACCCACAATAATTAATTAATAGCGCACTTGGTATTTCTGCTTAGTTAAGATTATGATTATAGTAAGACACACGTTTGTGTGTTTGTGACTTTGTGAGAATGCAATTAGCAACTTGAAACTTCCATAAAGGAGGAAGAATATGAATGGATGATTAATTGGTGTTTTTCATTTACCGTAATATATCCCGATTCCCTAGTGAATCACCTTATATATCCACTTACAACGTACAAAAGCTAGTTGCGTTGACTTAGTCAGGTTAAGAACGTAAAAGAGATCTCTGTGCGTTTTAATTTTTGAAGTCCTTCTATCTTCTTTTTAATCCGAATTTGGAACATACTTTCTATCTGTACTTTTTAAAGATTTATTTCCATTAAGAATGATTTCCTCTGGTACCTTTCGAACAGCCATCAAAAAGAAGTTCTTGTGAACTTGCTTTAAATCTCAGGTCACACCGTAGTGAGAGTCAATTAACGCTTGAGACAGAGAGAGTTCGAAAAATCAGGGGAAATCACTCTCTTCTTCCTTTTCTATGTGTATTTAATGCACTGCTTCTATGTACTCTGAGTATTTGAAAGCAACACCTCCCATGAAAGAAACCTACGAGAGTTCACCACGTTTTGTCTGTTTCCAGATATCTCTTCACCATAGTCAGCTACCTCATTGGAGTCTTCATCTTTGCTACTATCGTTGGTAAGGAGTCTTTTAAATGTTACAACCTATCAGCTGGACTTCATTTCTTTCGTGTTCAATTCAGGCCAAGTTGGAAACGTGATTACGAATAGAAATGCAAATCGACTGGAATTCGAACGACTCCTGGTATTTCCCGATTTCTGTAATTGTATTATCTATGTGGAGGGGCGAGGAAATAGGTCTTCCCCTGTAGCTTAGTGCTTTCGTGGAAGAATAATGAGCAGTGTTATCATGCCAAATGGTTGTCACCATGTTTCAGGATGGAGCAAAGATGTACATGCGACATCACAAGGTTCCGCGAGACATGCAAAGAAGAGTGCTGCGGTGGTACGACTACTCTTGGTCAAGGTGAGATTGTCATCTGCTTTAGCAGAAGGCTTCTTTTTCCCATTTCCCTTCATACTTTCCACAGAGATATATAATACAGCTGATTAGCAGTTTGGTTGGTGGAGTTATGGAATAAGTAACTTTATTTTGCAGAGGACGGATCCAGGGTGGTGGTGATATCAATACGGCCTTGGGATTACTCCCTGATAAGCTCAAAACCGAGCTGGCTCTCCACGTCAACCTTAGCGTTCTGAAGAAAGTACGTAAATTCAACTTTCATCTGAAAGTTTGATGAGCTTATCGGTTGTCATTTGGCTGAGGCTAATTTCCTCCATTTGTCTTCTTGCGTTCCCATAAATTATTCACAGTGATTGGGTTCTTCTACGTGTGTGTCTCGTTACTCGTAGCCCGTAGCTATAATGCTAATTATGCTTCGTCTGAAATAGGTCACAATATTTCAAGAGTGCCAGCCCGAGTTCCTCCACGACTTGGTTCTCAAGATGAAAGCATACATATTTACTCCCGGAGACTTAATTTGCAGGAAGGGTGAGGTTGCCCGAGAGATGTTCATCATTGCAGATGGGATTCTGGAAGTCATCAGGTTTAAACCTTCCCTTTGATCATTCCTCTCCGCCTTGCTTCCCACAGCAAAACCTCAGAGGAGATTTCGCACAGATTTTTAGTGGATGATTTACATCTCCAATCGTCTTTTATGGCTTTCATGACTCTCTGCACTCTGCACCCGTTCACACCACCCGCTGACCAACCAATCAACTTTAGACTTTCTATATTCCTCCCATGTATCCTTAACTACCCGTATATATTTCATTATACGGATAAGTAATTGACTATTGAATGTGTTTTGGGGTCACACATAAATTGATTATTGGGATGGTCGGCTACATAACGTCGCAAAACCTGAGGTTGTCTGTGTGGAAGGAAGGTTTCAGAGAGATAGAAAAGTAGGACTGTGAACTTGGTTCTTCTACGCATACCACGTTAAGTATGCAAGGAGCTGTGCGACTTGGAATTAATTCCGAGAATAATCCCTCCTGGTTGTGAAATGTTTGCAGTGAGACTGGGAAAGTGTTGACGACAATGCAGGCTGGGGATTTCTTTGGGGAGATTGGGATTCTGAACCTAGACGGATTGAACAAGTAAGTGAAACCAAAAGGAAATGAGTGTCTGTTGGTTGGTATTAAGTTATTAAGTGGTCCGGTTGTTTGGTGGACAGACGCACAGCCGATGTTCGTTCAGTGGGATACTCCGAACTGTTCAGTTTGTCGAGAGAAGATGTTCTTGCAGCGATGAAAGATTATCCAGAAGCTCAAGTGAGATTGACTTACCTCCCGTGAGATTCCAGAGAGAAGACTTTTATTACTGACGGCTTGTTTGTTTGTTTGAATAGGAAATTCTGCAGACGCTTGGGAGGAAACGACTGATGGAGGCCAGGAAAGCATCAGGACCTGCAGTAAAGAAACCAGGTCCTGGAGGAGGTCCTCCCGGAGCTCCTGGAGGAGGAGCAGCCGGAGTTGTAGTAGGAGTAGTACCAAATCTGGAGCCAAAGAAGTCTTCTCCCGTCCATGCTACAGCCCTAAGTCACAGTGGAAGTATAAACAGCCACAAGGAACTGATGGACGGATGTGGAGGTGGAGGAGGGTCAGGGGGTCCCGTGGATACAACAACGGGGAAGAGAATAGTCGAGAAACTGCGGAGTGACGTGAAGGGACTACGAAACGCAATTCGTCGAAGTAGGAAGAGTAATTCTAGGTAATGATGATTCGAGAGAGTTTGGAGAAAGTTTGTGTAGAAAGTTTCCCATTGATTTCTATTTGGCCTTTTGTGAGAGACTAATGAAATGTACCTGTTTAGTAAAGAAGACTCGAGTGAGCCAGAATCATCAGGGAAGGTCGACGGCGGAGAAGGACTTGTGCGGGGTGATAGTAATAAGGGTTCCTCCACTTCCTCCATTCCCCGCGGGGTTCTCAAGAGAATGCATAACGTAGCAACCAGTGGAGACGACAAGGAGAAAGCAGGAGCATCATCAGTAGGAGACCCGTCCAATATTAAGTCCTCGCTGTCTCCGTCGTCGGCAGCTCCTTCTGTTGCTTCCGCCTTCAAGAAAAGCAGCCTGGCGAGTGCAGTTAAGCGCGTTCAACTGGGAAGGTCTCCTTCAATCGCAAAGAAGAAAGCGGAAGATCCACCAGAAATAATTGGAGCAGGGCTTCCACTCATCCAGCGATTGAGGCTTCTGAAACAAAAGGAAGAACGAGAGCAGAAGCAGCAAGCTGAGAGGGAAGCTATGATGAAGACGTTGATTCCTTCGAATCTTTCTTTGGCTTCTCCCAGTGGATCGCCTACAGTATCTCCCATCATGCACACGAAGGTTTGTGTTGAGGCTCCTCCAAAGCCCAAGACGATGGACCCTGCAACAGCTCTGGCTCAAGTTGTCGAACGAACTCGTGTGGAGAGGGCGAGCATTTCGTCAAACGACTCAGCTTCCACAATCTCTTCCCCTCCGTCGACTTCTCTTCAATTGCTTGGAACGTTTAGTCCCAAGTCGAGTCTTCTCATTGGAGAAGCTGCAGCAGCGGCAGCATCGAAAGTGACTGCCGAGCCTATTCCAATGGCCGCCGCTTCTGGAGGGTTTTTTCCTCCACTTTGGACTCCTTCGCCTCCTCGAGATCCCCGGTCTTCAGTCTCAGAACCAATAGCTTCGTCTTCGACGTCTTGTCCTCCTAATTATCCTTGCCACCACTACCACTCAGCCTCAGTCTCTTCCTCAGACCGTCCGTCAGCACTTCAACTGAGACAGCAACACGCAGCAAAGAACTACGGGTCAGTAGACGACCTCTCTCCCGAATTCTCTCGACTTCCATTCATCAAGAAACTGAAGATACTCAACGAGCGGCAAAAGATTGCGGAGATTCTCCTGAGTAAATCTGCGAATTCGGTGTTGACACGAAGCACAAGTGAAGGTTCGAATGAGAACCCCGTCGTCGGGGGGGAAGTGGAAGTGACACTCCATTCAGTCCAGTTGGGTCGACGCACTCAGTCGAACAAGGAGAAGTTGGAGATCGAAGGAGGTGCGGGGGATGAGGAGGACGGCGGGATTTCTCCGTACTTCACTTCGAAGGGGTCGTTTCAAAAGTCACCGCCAAGTGAGGAGGAGGACGGCGGGGCGGTGGGGCGAGCTGCGACGACGACAACAAAGACTTCTTCAGAAGACTCAAATGCCACAGTATGCCTTAGAGATGGAGGAGGAGGAGGAGGAGAAGACGTTGTTCGGGGGGGTTCAAGTGTTAGTGGGGGTAGTGGTCACAAGTCGAAAGTCCGTAAGAGGAGGAAGGTGAAGAAGCCTTGTGAAGAAGGCCGGAGTGAAGACTCATCCCCCAGTCCCCCGTGTTCTCCCGACGGAGAAAGCAACGAGACTCCAGAACGTCGAAATCTGAAGAGTATTTTGAAGAAGCTGGCGGAAACGAAGGAGGTCGGTGGAGACGAAGGAGGAGGTCGGGAGGAGGTGAATCTCCTCAAAGCCCCGACCGTCGAAGGGTATGCCGCCCGACATCGTAAGTTTGCCAAAAATGTTACTTTTCGTCGACAGGCAGTGACGGTTGTGTCTCCTGAAGGACCCACGTCACCTCCGTATGCCTCTGCGCCCACTTGTCTCCCTTCTTCTTCTTCTACTTTTTCCACGTCTCCCATTTCAGCCCCGTCTGCCCGAAGGGAACCACCTCCCCCCGGGGATGAAGGCAGTCTCCTCGCAAGAAGGGACCAACAACAACCGACGACTGACCTCTCCGTTATCCTTCCGCTGCTCCAGTCCCTCTCCTCCGAGGTAATAACAATAATAATTAAAATGCCATCCTCCACACAACCCCTACACTAGACTAGGGTCATCTTTTTAGCATCATTTTTGCACATACTTTTTCTCTGTTGATGAACGAACACACACCGGTTCTTTCCCTTCTTCAAACGCGACTTCCGCTTGTGTGTCTGTGTGAGTGCTCTATTTTTGGAAGACCTTCGTAGGAAAGATTAAAGTGGGCGATAGGTGGCGAGAATCTGACTTCCCTTTGCTTTCCGCAACTCCAGAGTGAGTCGACGGCCCTTTTCTCACGTAGACGATAATGACGGGGAAAGATGCAGGTTAGGTAATTGTGGCCGTCTCCGGAGAAGGAAGACTTTCAGGGACCACCTCCTCAATCCTCAACTGATCACTCTTTTTAGTTCATTGTGTACTGGTGCATCTGTGCTTGTTTATTCCAGTCATCGTCTACCACCACCTCTTCCCTAGAGTTTCCTGGAGACAGAGTTCACCTACCTTTTAGTGTAGATGCTGTAGAACTTCTTGGATGTGTCAATAGTACATATGTGTGTGTGTTTGCATGTGAACTATTGCGTAACAATAGATGTGTAGCATTGGAGCATGAGACTAACTTTTGTGTGTGTGTGTGTGTGTGTGTGTGTAGTTTAACAAGGATTGATGATAGAGAAGGTTTGGAGCATGAGGAGAATTGTGTGTAGAGAACTTTTAACGGAATGTGTGTAGTTGTGTATGGAAGTATGGATGAACTTGTGCTCATGAGGTTTATGTCTTGTTTCCCGTAGAACATGAGACTTCTCTCGAGTCTCCTTGTGGAAGGGGGAGGAGGAGGTTTTGTGGAGCCACTGCCACATGAAGGACTGAGACTTGCTCAAGACGAAGGGCCTTCTGGCGTCAAAACGATAATCTACGAAAAGCTGGACGAGATTCAACGCAAGTTCCAAGCTCGTTTTGACCTGCTGGAGGAAGAGTTGCGGAGACGAGACGAGTTTATTTCCGTCCTGGAGAGGAGGTACTGCGAGGAGTCTGAGGCCGGTGGAGCCCGGAGGAAGGGCGGCGGAGGGAGGAACCACGTGGCGGAGGACACGCTGGGGATCGAGGGGGATGTTGAGATGGAGGAAGAAGACGACGACGAGGAGGTGGAGGAGTACCGACGAGTTGGGAGGATCACAAATCAGTCCTCCTACTTGTTCAGTCGGGGAGACTCCATCGACACTGTCATCTCTGCTCAGGACTTCGACGACGAGGTGTTCGAACGAGCTGAGGTTGAGTATGCGGAGGGGCAGGAGGCTTTGTCGGAGGCCGGGAGTGTCCCCCCGGGTGGGTTCCTAGAAGAAGACGAGGAAGAAGGAGGTGCGGGTGGGAGGGGCCAAAGGTCAAGCCACCACGCAGCGTCTCCCTCCTCCTCCTCGTGGGGAAGAGAGTCGATAGAGATGAGAGATTTGGGACCAGCGCCGTGGCAACTTGAGTTCCATCGCGACCGCGACTCCCTCCCCCCGCCAAATGGGGGGAGGATAGGAGACGCCGTAGCAGTGGAAATTGGGAACACGTCGACGGAGACGGACGACGGGAGTTCTGAGGAAGGCGACGGCAGAGAGGAAGTTGTGCTAGAGGAGAGACGTGTGTCGTTGGAGGAGGACGAGGAGGAGGAGTCTGGGAATAACGAGAGTGAGTCTGGAGGAGGTGGAGGGAGTGACGAGGAGGAGGAGGAGGAAGGCGCGGGAGATATAAATCACAAGAATTGGGAAGTCCAGATGCTCGTGAAGGAGATGGAGAAGCAGGAAGAGAAGAGGAAGACGACGGAGGAAGTTGTGGGAGAAGTGAGGAAGCTGGAGAATGACATCGAAGCGCTAAAAGTCGCTTTTCATGAGGGAAACTTGTCTCCTTCGGAGTTGGACGTGTTGGACTCCGTTTTGGAAACAAAGACGCGACGAATTAAAGTGTTGTTTAAGGCGTTGAGTGTGGACTCGAGTGTTCCTGGTGGACAGAAGAAGAGCGGCGGAGGCGAAGACGAAGGCCAAGAAGAATGGAGGAAGCGAAGGAGCTACGAAGACTTCTTCTTGAGAAGAGGCTCAGGAGGCTCACTGACGCAGCAGAGTGTGTTGATGGGAGGAGTGGGAGGATCCTCAGGAATGTCCAGAGCACCCGGGGTCCCTCCACGAAGCTTGTTCACTCCGTTCTCGTCTGAAAGGTCGGGGGGAAAGCTGAGTCCCGGAGAAACGCTGGACTTGCAGAGACTCCTCCTTCCGAGGAAGCACGGGGGACTTGGGGGGATGCGGAGACAGGCGAGTTTGTGTGAGACCAGTTTGGGTGGAAGGAAGAGAGGTGGGGGTGGGGGTGACAGCAGCAAAAGAAGGGAGAGTGCCGGGACTGTCGCTTCCTTCGGGAAGGAAGCGGCTGCGGGAGTTCCTGCCTCGAAGAAGTCCTCGTTCTTCTCGAGATTCGGTTTGGTGAGGCAGCTGACGGGTCGGCGGAAGGGGCCGTCTGACCTGGCGGAGGAATCGAAGAGGGACCAAGTGGAGGAGGAAGAAATAAGCGAAGGGACGAGAGAAGCCTCCGTATCTTCCGTGGGACTCACTCACCTCGGCTCCTCTCCAAAGTTGTCTTCCTCCGGAGAAGAACTTTCTTCCACTCGAGGAGAGACTGTGACTACTGACACTACTACGATACTTGTCCTCAATACTTCTTCCACTACGACTACAACCGTTGGGGGAAGTGGGGGTGGGTGTGGGGGTGGGGGGTCAGGAGTGTTCCCAACTCCTTCTTCCCGCCACGACCCCCCCAACTCTGACCCCGTTTCCATTCCAGGAGAAAGTCAGCCCTTGCTTAAGAAATAATTATATAAGGTTCTCACCTCTTAGGATACACAGTCACACACACTACATATGATGATGAATGCTAAGTATAAATATATATCTAACTGTTGTACTGACTCGGTTGTGTTGCACACTAACAACTTTTTCATTACTAACTCTACAATTAGATCGATCTCGATGGTGATATAAGTCGTAAGTACGTCTTGAGAAATATTTTCACTTTATACTAATACACAAAGTAACTCACGCATTCGATAATAAAGTCAATATAAGGTTTTGTTCATTCATCTAAGGCTCGTTCCTTTCTTTAATTGAATTCTGCACTCATTCATAAATGGATGGATTGGAGGTTGTGATGGGGATGGCTTTAATGTTTTCACTGCTTCTTATTTCTGCGTGATTGAGTTATCTGGAAAGTGTCGCTTCATCATCGGGGCTTTTTCCTCGAGACGAGAGAGGAAGGATGGAGACGGAGCAGAGGGTCCACAGTGTCTGGAGTTTCCTCGAAATGCTTCAATCGGATTTTATGGTTGCGGAGAAGGGAAATGATTACCATCTCATCTTCTGGTTTTTGGAAAGATCGGATTGGAGTGAGAAGAGGCTCATGAATCTGTCGTCGACGGGGATATTGGTAGTTGTTGAGAAAATTGTGCCCACTGACAGAATGTATCATCGAAGAAGACCAACTGTGAAAACTTAAGGTTTATAAGGTTCCCACTGCCTCCACACACATAAATATAATATGTATAGTGTGTGTGTGTGTGTGTGTTCTATCAATATCCAATGATGCATTTCCTCTCTGCAAACACACTCACATGGATATACTGTGTGTGTAACACACTCCTCAACTCATAGTCCTTTGAAATCGATACACACTTTTCAATTGCCTTTCAACAGGAGACAGGACAGGGTAAATAAATTGCTGTGAAATAGAATTCAGCTGTTTACCTTGGCTTCCCTTTCTCAATCTTTGATGAAGCTATCTGCTCTCCAGGAGCGAGGAACAATGTGCCCATTAATAATACTCCGTAACATTCTATTCTCTCTCTCTCTTTCTCTCTCTCTCTCTCTCTCTCAGCCATTCATCTTCACCACAGTCGCCAATCAAACTTTGACTACATTAAACATTATGTATTTTGAGAACACACTTGTAGATGTCTTTATAGTTAACAGGAGAAATCAAAGGATATGGTTAGTTAAAAGGAGTGGGCGTAGGGTAGGTCCTTGTTTTATTATGCTGTAAAGGGCTATTGCCTAATAGACCACACAATACCACATCAATTTGAGTAAATGCAACTGGTGCTGATTGTGTTGTCTTGTGCATTCATGCATTTAAGACAGAGACTGTGTCAGAAGACTTTCCCTAACTTCTCAGAAATGCTTTCTGAAAACGAAGTAACAGTTTATGCTAACCAATCAAGAAGTGTAATAATATTTGAGAGAGATTTAGACTCTTGATTGACAGGATCTCCTCGGTTCAGAAGACGGCCTGTGAATGCGGAACTTGCCTCATATGATTCTCGAATGTTTTAAAGACCACCACCCGGAGAACTTACACGTAATTTTGAATGCCTCTGGTGGTTAATGAGTGTCGATGTGACACTCAACTGACTCGCAACCCTAAAAGAAAGAACACTCTTTTTCTACACACTTTTTCATATTTGTGTGTGTGTCTTGTCTAACGCAATGCGATTGATCTGTACAAGGCTGCAATTTGGATTTTCGAATCGTTATGTTCTTGATATTTATGACGGACAGTAATATACTCCATGTGGGAAATGGGAACCAGAAAGGTTCCTTACTCCAACTTTAACAATCAATTCTGCCAATCTTCTTGAAGGGATTTTTGGTTCCTCAGCGTTTCATGATTCCCATAAAACTATCCTGCTTTCTTTATTACAATCTCTTTCAGCCTGGAAAGTTTTTACAACTACCTACAGACATTGGTGCTATATGGAATATGAATATATAGAGTCAGTGATCTCTCTCCGTCTATGCACATGTCATTCTACGTATATATTGTTCGTGCAGTATGGAGATTGTAGATGAAAGAAGGTTAACTATTTTGTGTATCCCGACATGTATGATAGATAAGTTCCTTGATTAATAAGTTGGAGAAGTCGTATGACACGGATGAACTTTCCTAATTCATTGAGACTAATAATGTGCGGGTTTAGTTTTGTGCATGCAAACTAATGGGATGAGGAAGAAAGGGTAGTTAACCATAATGGGGAAACATGTGGTGTGTTTGATAAAGTAGAGTAAAGGCACACGTTATAAATAAAGCACCCTTCTCTCTCTCTAAAGGAATGTTTGACTTGACACAAGCTCTGCATAATCCTTCCGTGGTAAACCAAGTGTCACATTTCACCCCTCTCCGTCTTCTTACATTAGAAAAATCTCTTGGACAAACCAAATCTCGTCTCTGTGCGATGGGAAAATGATGCTAACACTCTTCTTCGTGACTTTAACTGCTCCTACATCTTGCCTACTGACTAATCTCATAACATAACCATATACATAACGGACGGAAGATACTTTATATTAAATGGCACGCTACTGCAGCTACACACAAGACTCCTGGTTAGATGGGATTTAAAGGATGAAAGGAAAGTACACACACACTAAAACAGAGATTTCATTGCTAGACTCCCCGTACTTTTTTGTGTGTAAAAGAAACTGTACATTTCTCTGGAGGAACATCCCTATACGCTTGAGCGATCAATAAGTACATTGATGTGAGTTAATTTTGTTTAACTTTTGTTTTGGTTTTGTAACTTGTAAGAAAACACACACAAGTTTCAGGCCAGTTCATCATTGCTGTACATTATTCTTTCCTTTCACAACAAAAACACCCTCGGGTTGACCTCCCACTGGTTAAACAAACCGTATTGGTAAATGGTAGCTGCATGGTAGCAGCATCCGTGGAGATGATGCATGTAGCGATTTTTAGGATTGCACACCAGGCTTTCTCACTCAAGTATTTGTGTCAATATACCAACATACACACACACACATGTGGAAACTTAAACTTTCAGAAAAAGACTGATTGTTTGTGACCTATCGAAACAAATGGACCTTTAAATTCATGAGACTCTGTAAATGACACTACCGCCAACATGGTACGTTCTTATTTTAAGCTAACTTACACAAAAGTATGCTTTCCTTTAGCTTTGTTTTACTTTCAAGAAATTAGGCTATAAAGTCCAAAGTTAAAGTAATAATGTATGGCTGAGAGTGAAGCTGTAGAAGTTGGGCATGGAAAGAAGAAACTATTGAGTGTAGTTGTAAGATTTACAATTTAGGAAAGTAAAATTAATTGCAGAATTTACAAACAGAGGATCTCCTCGAGTGGGAATGAACAGTGTGACTTCCGTGTGGGGAAAAAGGCATAAAGTCAAAAGTGAGAGTTTTTGGTTGTCGTGTGAACTGGAAGTGTAGATTCGAGAGTAACAGAATGGTACGTAGTTTTATTTTGTTAATAGTAGAGGAACAGGAGAGAGTGGAAAAGAGGCTGCGAGAGTAAAACATCCGTTGGTTTGGAAGATTCTAAACTTCTTCATAATTTACTTTCGAACATGGAAAAATACAAACAGCCAAGTTGTAAGATTATTGGACTCAAGTCAGTCACACGAACAAGCAAAGTTATTTTCCGGGTTTTATGGCAAAAACCGTTTCCGTTGTTTTTACAAGAAAATTTATGGTTTTCATGGCACACTAGAGTTTCATTAATTTTTCACAAGAGAGAGAGAGAGAGAGAAGTCAAGGGTGCCAGAATGACGAAGAGGTTTTTGAGAATGTCTCGAACTAAACTAAATAAATGAGAGTGACATGGAAAGGCATTGGAACATTGGGAATTATGGCTGGTTCCGCCCTCGAAAGGTTCGAAGGTTGGACACTTGTCACTTACCCCAGGTGGTCACACATTTCACGTTAATTATGACACACTCTTTTACTCCATTAAACTCTAATGATTCACCTCATCAAGTTCCTTTCTACGAGCCACCCTGCAAAGTATTATAATTAAACAGGTCCTTAAGTCTCCCACGCTGCCTCTTCAAATGACTTATTATGGTCTAAACGATGCCTAACATCTCTGGGGATTACTTCAGTAGCATATTATGCAATTCATCTAATGAATCTCTCCCATTCATTTACTTCGCATTTTACTGCAATCAAATGAAATTTTCTTAGATTTTTCAGCTTGCGACTTGAAAGACGTATTTGTTCTGAGGAATATTCCTGACACTTCGAACGATTTATTTCCGTGTGAAACGACCAGATTAAGAATTTGAAACCACAGAACATTCATCTTGGAGGTTGTGATGGTGTGCACATTAAAACCGTAGCTTCGTAGACTTCTTCTAGTTTCTATTGGTGGTGGTGTTGACGCAGTGTCTCATATCAAGAGCCTGTCAATACATTTCGTAATTTATGAATATTTTCAGCCACTTGAGAATTGATTAATAATATTTGTCTAACCCAAATGAGAAGAACATTCAAGGAAAAACACTTTGCCAGTGGAAATCCATTATTCTTCGAGCGAGATAACTCTTTGCTCACCACCACCACCACCACCACTACACAGAATAGCTCATCTCTGTTTCTTAGTTTCTTCTTCATATTCACTTTCATATAATGTGGGATGCAATGCACTGGGACTGAGCTGCTACGCGGAGCTTTTAGCGTTTTAAAAAATGCACTCTATCCCTTCTGACAACTACATTATACACGACCGATAATTTTGTGGACATTCAATGAGTTGTTTGAAGTTGAATGGGGCTATGGTGCAACTTGGGCAGATGAAAATATGAAGACCTTTGGATATGAGCTTTCACATCCTCTTGTGCTTTGTGAGTGTTGTGTATTAGATGAGAATGGATATTATGGGAGAAATAATTTATTATGGATTGAGTTTAAAACATTTTGGGTTGCGATGGTGTACTTTTACCAGAGACAAGGACAGGAAAAGTCAAAAGTGCAGAGGAGAACAAGAGAGGCAGATATAATAAATGAAGAGTCTGCTCTTTGTTCAATTGAAGAATACATAAACACACAGACTCCAAATCATAATTCACTCGAGAAGATGAAGTCGAGAGTCAAGAGTGAGTTCCCTCACAGTTTTATGAAGGAGCGTCACACCCACACCAACCCCCTTCACACTACTAATCTTACATTCTTAAATGGAAACCTCATCTCCTTCCCTTTATTATTGTCTTATCTCCAGATTGCTCTACTTATCCTAATGGCCGTTCGGTCAGACCATCAGCTATCCTTTTTTGTAGATCAAATACTTATCTCGATCACTCCATGCTCATAAGCTATCTGAAATCTAAACTAAACTAATGAATAAAATGTACAACTACATAGATTTACTTTTGTTATCTTGGTGCTTGAAACACATTTTGTTCCACACTCCAGTGTGTCTTAAGGTTCTTAATGGGGGTCTGCACAGGGTTAACTATTATTATGGGGTGTTATTCATGTGAAGGAATGATAAGAGAGAGAGAGTGAGAGAAGTGGAGATAACCAACCTCAGGATTAGTATGTAGAAAGTAGAATAACAAAAACCAAAAGTAGGGGTAGATTGAGACAGAACAAAATGTACGAGCGTTGTCTTACCTGTGATGGCTGTAATTAGAGACAATTAAGGGTAGGGAATTCGACTAATTACATTTTGTGTTTTACTGTGTGTAGATTTGCGAATAAGTGTGAGAGGAAGCCAAGTGGAGTGTGCGAATTGAGAGGATGTTGATTTAGAGGAGGAAATGTGTTGTACATTAGAGAGGAATGATGCTGCTGACTGAAGTGTAAAGAAGACAGGGAAAAGAACAGACTGCTAATTTCGATTTGAGTTAAAGTTGATCATATTTGTTTAAGTGGTAGAAACAAAAGGCCTGCGGAGAGGTTATTACGGAAGAATATGTCAATTCAGTTCATGAAAAGAAAATAGAGACTCGGAGTCATGTTGTCCGTTTGGTTGTCATCATTTACGCAACACATCAATCCCTGTCTGTCCATTCAGCATCATTAATTACTTTTTTCTTCTGTTTTCTTTCGCAGCTTGACACATGGGGATAAACTAAAATGAGTAATCCATTCAGCACCAGAGAAAGAGAGAGAGAGAGAGAGAGGCCGGGTCAAAATGACCTCACATGAAGGGCATGTCTCTATTAGAGACACACGGGGATGTGTAGGAGGATGTGGATGGAAGGTAATTAGGCGTGTAAATGGGGACTTTTTCAAGGGTAATTAACATCACTGAAGACGAACTAATAAGCTGAGACTAAGCGTGGTGCGACACCGTGTAACAATGAGAGATTGGAATTCATCCGTATCGGCTCCTTCATCTCTTTGAAACAGACACCAGGACGGAGTAATTATTGATGTGTTCCTCGCAGAATATCTTGGCTCCCACCAACTGAACACTTGTCATTCCTCAAATACTCTTCCTTCAACTTTCATATTGAGATCTTTCCTGCTCCCAAATTACCCTCTCCATGCATATTTTAATCTCCACTGCATCTTGTATCGTACATCACAGTCTGCAATAAGCTCCGTACGTATTGCAAAGTTCACCACCATTCATTTCTGCGTCAAGAGATTTATTCAAGTGCGAATTAAATCATAAGATGGCATAAATGGATAAAAACAAGTTTAAAGTTCGGTTCCGAGTCAAGGGAAATGATAACTGGAGCTGCAGGAATTTGTTAAGATTTCCAAGCAGAATTATTTTTAAGATACCATGTGAGATGTATTTAAGTTCATCAGATGTGCAGTTTTGTTCTTGCCTCTAATGATTTTGATATTTTGCTCTCAGAACTAATTCTGGTTTCTTGAAAAAACGGTTCTGTTCATGTCTGAGGGTGGAGGAAACCAATATGTACAGAGACACAAAGTGACAGTACAGAGTTTATTTATTTTGAGCTTGCAAGCCTTTTGGCAACCAGGCAGAAAGAATGCAAGAAAAGCCCCTAAATTGCTTTTAAATGAGACAATTAAGAGCAAACATTTTTGTCTCATCATCATCCTTTGCAAAATACAATAATGTCTTCTGCCTACTCCTCCGTCCCATCTCCCTTCCTTCCGAAAATTACGTCGACTTAAATTGCTCTCCTCCACGAAATACGAACCCACAAATTTCGATTATTTCACAGTACACAAATAAAAATCATCAAAACAACTGGAAATATATTGCAGTCTTCTTTCCTAACCTGCCAGATAAAAATTACAGTACAGAAAAATTGAAAACCCCAAATTTAATTCGCTTTTTCCAAGGTATGTCTGACAATGGTGGTTTAAAACCACCATTGTCAGACATACTTTTGTCAGACATACGTGCTTTTTCTTATTTTCTCCCAATTCTCACCCCAGCTTTTACAAAATCTACTGAACTATACGGGAAAATAACTAAAGTGAGACAATAATGTAATTCTAGTGATATGGAAGGTCAATTAAGATTCTAATTTTTACAGAAGGTCATGAAACAAATATCAAAAAATGGTGAAAGGAATGAATGAGCTCCGCTGAAAATTCCAGGCTAATGGGTAGATTAGTTGTGAGGTTGTGTGTGTATAATAATTCAAGAGAGACACAGGCCAGGTTGGAAGATGAGAGAGAGAGCAGATGAGATGAGGAGGGTGACACAATATAATGAGACAGTTTTGCCAATATGCAGATTAGACAGATGAATGCCAAGCATTATTGATACACGACGAAGGAATCTGCTAGCAATAAATAGAGGAAACGAGCCCACTTGAGTTGGAATCTCACAATTCATTAGCAGTGCTAGAGTGACAGGAATGAGAAACCCTTCAGTCTAAGGAAAAAGTAAAAATATGCATTGCACTTAAATATTAGTTGAAGGAAGCCAGAGAGGAGACTCTTTAAAAGAAGTTAGGCTCATCATGTGAAGATTTTTAGAGACTCCCAGAGAAGAGGAACTCACACAACACACACACGCAAATGTACACCGTCTTATTATTGTTATTATGCAATGCAATGCCACCAAGAGTCTTCAAGACATCTCAGTTTTTTATTGATTCTTTAAAACGAGACGCCTCCTTGAAGGAGGCTGCTGATAAGATGAGACCTATGGAAGTCGGATGGAGATGAAAAATCTCAGCCTCCCTTTTCCTCTCAAGCCAATGAGGTTGTGGTTGGCAGATGAATTTACAAAACGAATGTCTCCCACATGGTCCCATCCTGAAGTGACTGAAGGTTTCAAATGAGCCAAAGCGTTTTAACTAGCACCTTAAGCATATCTGATTGTCACTTCCGAACCCTGTCTGCCCAAATATTCTACCATAAATGACTGAAGCCTCGGGAAATAAATTGCATGTGCTCGTGAACTCACACTTTGCCTCAGTTCATCCTTTGTGTCACCCAGAGATTTGTTAACACAACGGCTTCGTAGAAGAAGGGTTCATTTTTGACAATCAGTTACGACAAGCAATTCGAATTTGTTGGGTGTGTAGTTTGTTGCAGCTCTTTTAAAAAGTGTCCTTACCTACTCTCGATCTCCTCAGTGCCATTGCTAGCCAAGTTGTCTTTCCAGCCGTGGGATTTGATTTCCAAGAAGTCACGTAGAGATGTAGAAGGAGAAGGCAGTGAAAAGTTTACAAGTGGAGAAAGTTTTGGGGCTAAGTGAGATTCACAGTGTCCTCCGTTTTACATTCTTATCTGTTTCGTGGAGTCATGGTTGACATGTCCAGTATGAATTAAGAGTCTTCGGTAAAAGTGCAGAAGAATGTGCCTTAATGAACTGGTGGATACAATTTAGCAGTGGCCTTAATTAATAGTAAAGTAACCAGAGCTTCTTAAAGGAAACCACTTATCCATTAAACCAGCTTGAAAAAATGGAAAGTATGCCTTACCAAACGAACCCTTGTGATAGCAGCAGTAGAATAGGTCGGTGTGAAAGTGGGGAAAATAAATGTGGTGGGGATGATTCTTCGTCAGAGACCAACGGATCCCCTCCAGGCACACCCCCTGCAGCTCCCTATGCTCAAAGTCCTGTGTTGGTTCCCTCAGTTGTGTCCCATTTCTCACACCCCTACCACCACTACAATTTGGGACTGGAGCATCACCACTCCCACTCTTTCTTTTCCCCAGCAAGTCAGTCCCATCCTTCGGCCATCAATCTCTCGTCATCTCATCCACATCAAAGTCATGACATGTCCAATCCAAGTGAAAGGATGGGCAGCAGAGCGATGCCTCAGAATCCTTCCGAGTTAACCTGTGATTGGTCTCCTCCTTCTTCTTACACTTCGCCTATGAGGGAAATGGAAGGTAATTGAAAGAGGAGAACGCAGTTTACATTTATATTCTAGCTTGCTATCATAAAAATATCGATGTGTCACGTCACAATAGTTAAAATGTTCAAGCAGGGTTTGTTCGCATTTTTTCAAAAATATTACTTGGTTACTTCCAGGTTAAAATTAAAATTAACAATTTGACTGAGGTTTAATTGATTTGCTCATCGCTTTAAAATAAACAGTCGATAATTATGGGAGACGGTAACATTTTTATGAAAAAGTAAGGCCACATGGACAGTACAACAACTGCGCGACGACAGTCTTGTTATATTACTCAGGGTTCTACTTGAATGTTGAATAGTTTTGAATAGAAGGATGTCGGAAGCTGGAGGAGTTAAAATTATTATTATCAAACAAGTTAGTTCTCGCTGATTTACAATTTTCGGGAAAGTAATATTTATGCCGATGAACATAAACTTCCTCCTTAGCCCTGAAAATTGGCCCAACTAGCTTAAAGTATTAGTGAAAAGGTTTAAAAGGATTAAGTAAGGGTTTTAACTGCTGTACGAACATTGTATGCCGTAATAAGTCAACTATAAAAGATGAAACAGTAATTTGATCTATTAGAAACACTTATATTAATTCCGGACAGTAACCTTTGGTGCCTACAGTAGATGATCCTGAATTTCTCAAGAAAATACTTAGAGAATCGTTGTGTGTTGTGAAACAATTTTACTGATATATACGTTGCGATTGTTTATCAAGAAAGTCATTAAGATGAGAGCGACATTAATTCACAGGCAATTACACTTGATATCGCACTGTCACAGAGTTAGATAAAGGTTTCTAAGATGAACTGGTAAACTGCGTTTCAAATTTTGAAATGCTTTGTGTAATTAATTGTTTCAGCGTGTCTCCTGACGGCAGGGAAGAATAGACCGAGTGCCTCATCTGACTACACTTCAATGCACAATCTCAATTGTGGCATCCCTTCCACTTTATCTGCAATCACTTCCTCACATTCATCGCATGCACATTACACTCATGAATCAGTGAAACCTGAAGATTCCTCTAATTTGCACACCTCCATTAAGAAATTATCGAGTAATTCTTCGAACGGCCAAAGAAACGGAAAATCTGATGCTTCCTCCTCGAGCAACAAGTTGCCTGTGCATTCAAAGCTTGCTAGTGTGACAGCAACGCTTGAAATGAAAGCCCTTTGGGATGAATTCAACGAACTTGGAACTGAAATGATTGTGACGAAAGCTGGAAGGTGAGATCCAATGTTTTTCGCCCAATCTCCTCTTCCTTAATTACATTTCCTCTGTAAACTTACCTACAGATTTATATATGGACACAAAGTTAGGTTTTACTAAGGTCGTTTAACTTTTTACTAACCTTATGTCCTTTTCTGGGGTTGAGTGAGACCAGTTTTTTGTGTAATATGAAAAAGTTAAAAAGTGACAAGTTAACATTCAATGTAGCGTATTATCATAGTTGTTTGTGAATTTCAAGCGGACCTTCCATTAACTGAATTGGAAATTGTTAACTATCAGATTAAGAGATTAAATTCAATGCAAAAATTTAGCTAGATCTTTGATAAAATATGAAGCTTAACCGTGTGTTTCTGGTATAAACACACTTGAAAAATCTGCTGTAAAGCTCCCGTAAAAATTAACCCACGTAAGATTATGTAGCAAAGCTTTTTGCTCCACCGCCTAATAACTGTGAGTTAATATTAACTAATTATAATAGTGACAAACTTAATTAGAATTCACAAACGCGTTATTACCAAAATGTATTTTTCATTTTCAGACGAATGTTTCCAACATATCAAGTGCGTATTTATGGAATGGATCCTCTAGCAGACTACATGTTGATGATGGACTTTGTTCCTGTAGATGACAAGCGATATCGATATGCATTTCATAGGTAAATTTTCTTTGCACTTAAAAGCCTTTTTTACACCTTGCAGATTTCAATTGCTCTATAATTTAATTAGTGAAGTGTGAAAATATGAAACATGAAAGTTGCATCATTGCTACTTGATCAGTTGTTTGAGAATTGTGAAAGACTTCGTGTCACTTAATTGGGTGTGCGTGGTATTAAGTGCCAACTACCAGTGAGTCTCTCAGTTGTGGGACATAGTCTTAAAGCATGGTGAACACCATCTCCTTGAGCCGATAAGAATCCTTGAGTTGAGTGTCTCGGGTTTTTGTGTGCTGAGGAATGAGAAACCAGAAAGACAGAGTGGACAGAGAGAGAGAAAGCACCACCGCCACTTCCTCTCTGTTCATTACGTAAGAAGGAAAGCTAGAAGAATCGAGTGGGTGGAATCCGACAGAAATCTCTACGGCTTACGAGATTCCTCTTCTTACTCCACAAACACATGCAGCCCCGTTGACACTACTCGAAGACATTACACGAGAGTGGAACTCTACTGTTCCTGTCTCTTATCGTAGTTGGTAGTTTATTGGTAGCTAGGTTAGTTCCCATCTCTGTCCGTCATTCATGGCAATTGGCAATGGAGATCAAACAACGAAACACGGAGGCAGAATGAGACTGTTGGTTGACTGTGAAGTTGTAGTTGTAGTTGTTCTTGCCTAGTGGCATCAGCATCGTCGAGTGTGACAGAGAACTTTCTATGCGTTGAAGTTTTATGACATTATAGGGGAGATGAACTTAATGAACCTTATTGAATTACACATCGTATTGTGGTAATAAAGTCTTATGACGGATGAGCTACAAGAGATTTCTAATGTAATTCCAGTTCCAGTTGGGTGGTTGCAGGAAAGTCTGATCCGAATTCACCTCCACGAATTCACGTTCACCCGGACTCCCCTACAAAAGGAGCTCACTGGATGAAACAAGTTGTGTCTTTTGATAAGCTGAAGTTGACAAACAACCAGTTGGATGACAACGGCCATGTAAGAACGAAGCAGAAGGGTTCAAGCTATTAATGATGAGTAGTCTTCGAGTTCCACCTGACTCTGTTTCTCCTTATTGATTATTGATAAATCCTGTGATTTGTGGTTTGACAGATCATCTTGAACTCGATGCACAGATACCAGCCTCGCTTTCATGTGGTCTACGTTAGTGGAAAGAACGAGGATGTCTCTCAGACAGAAAACTTTCGAACTTTTGTCTTCGCCGAGACAAAGTTTACGGCTGTGACTGCTTATCAAAATCATCGAGTGAGTTTTCAATATTTTTACTTGAACAAGGGAAAAGAGTTTGAGTCTTTGTAATATTTATTGATTTTCTTTAATTCAGATAACTCAACTGAAGATAGCGAGTAATCCCTTTGCGAAGGGATTTAGGGACTGTGATCCAGATGACTGGTGAGACTTCTTCAGGCAAAAGAGTTTTATTTAGGAATTCAAATTACAGACGTACAAATGGTTGGGAGGATAATGAAATTAAAAATGTGTTTGGTGTTTATTGCAGCAGTGTCGCTGAAGCGATGAGCCACCAAGTGAATGCAACAGTGACAAGTTCAACGGGAACTGCCTTAAGTAAGCCTCCTTCGTCTCAGTCGCAAAGTATAATTGGAAATTGTGATCAGTCTCAACCGACCAGTATGAGAAACGCTCGTTCTCCTAAACTCCAAGGCTTATCGTCAGATGAGCAGAATAATAATCCGTACAATCAACACGGGAACAGCGAGAGTGGAGCAAATGCTGCGAATCAAATGGAAACTACCGTTGCATCGAGTTCTTCCAGTTTCCTAGCGTCTTCATCCGCTCCGTCGTTTTCAATCAAAATCCCCACTTCTTCCCATCACTTTGCAAGTCCGATAATTTTCCCGAATTCCAAAGATTTGAAAGGTTCGTGTGTATAGATTAAAGAAGTTACGAGTATTGAGGTTATGGTACAGCATTTGTGGGGTTATCTTTATGGATTTTATCTTTGTTGGTGGCAGGAGCTGAATACCAGTGGTTTCCTCAATCAATGCATTCGGACGGGCGAGGTGGGGCTGCTTCGGATTTACGAAGCAAAGGATATGACACTTCGGTGACAAGTACAGATATTCCGTACACAGGAGCCGTTCATCATCTCCAGAACTACGCAGCCTTGAATGGAGTTGGAAGATTCAATCCTTATCCTAGGGGAACTGATAGCCTGTGTTTCTACAAGACACAATGTCGCCAGTCATCTCTACAGTAATATTGGAATCTTAATTACTACAAGTCTTTAATTGTAAGATTAAAATAGATTGATACGACCTTCATACTTCCTATGAACTTGTCTTGTTTCGTGTGTATGGTTTACTCATAAAGGACTAGCGACTAGCACAGATGTTGGTAACGATTTTTCGAAGAAAGCATTGGAATTGCATTCAGAAAAGACGTATTCAAAAATCAACGATATTTTCTTTAATCACATCATACAACTAATTGGAATAGATATAAACTGAATATTAAGGCAGCGAGCAAACAATTTTGAAATTTCATGTTAACAATATTCAAAATCTGGCAATCTCGAGTAATAAGCCTGAGAGTTCACAGTTCTTTGTAAGTTCATGGATCTTTGTTGCAAGCCTCCAGAGACTTTTGTACTTGAACCACTTCTGGAATACTTTTCTTGTCATCTTCGATCGACTGCAAGCACTGGAAAGGCAAAAAGTCATTTAGTGGATGACTGGATAATTTATCGTACGATTCATTACATGAAAGAACACATTCATTGTACCTGAAGAATATTAGAAGTAACCTCTGACACTCGGTTGTCAGACTGCATGATAATAACTCGAATAACATGAAAAAGTTTGCTAATGGCAACATTCAAGTTGTAAATCTCAGGTTTCAGTTGTGTCTGACTGTCATCCCCAAGCCCAAAATATTCCTCAGGCTTGGAGAGATCAATAGCATCTAATCCTGCGGTCATTTCCGCAGCTTCTCTATCCAGAATAGCTTGGTTAAGACTTTGTAGCGACGAACTTTCTTTCATCTGACCCGCAAAAGAAGTTGTCTGACTTGGACTGTCCTTGTGCTCTTGGTTCAACTTAGCTACTTGGTCTAGTGATGCTTGCAGTGCTTGACAAGGGTGGATCTTGGCCGTTGCTTTGGACTGTGGAGGTTCCAAGTTAGACAATGGGAATGCAATAGCTAAAGAAGATATCAGTGGAAGAAGAAGGGAGCTCCGCAAGTTTGTGTTGGCACTGGCATTTGAAATGGACTTCGTGGAGTCCATCTAAAATATACAGTCATAAATATTTCATTACTTTGATCGTCATCCAACCCACCAATTTGTCTTTGTGCTAAAAATCTTACAGGCAGAAGACTTTCCGGGATTTTGTAAACTTTAAGTATTTCGTTGGTCAGTTGGCACACTTTCTCCTTCATGCTTGCAATGGAAGAAATGCCGTCTGACATATCTGACGCCATTTTTGCAGTCGTTGTACGTGACTGAGCTTCCAGTCGACTCAGCAGTGCTTGATACCTCAAAGTCTCTTGCTTGTGCTGTTCGCAAAGACGAACTAAGCTGGAGCAACGTGACTGGGAGTCCTTCTTGATGAAGTCAATTTCCTCGCGAGATTTTTTAGCCTGAAGACAAATACAAACATTTGGAATTAAACAGACGTCCCAAGTCAGAGAACTTTTGATAAGATAATTAATTTTAATGTATTTGAATCCAACCTGTACCTCATTTTCTATTTCTGTTAAACTCTCAGCTAAGGTCGATTTTTCCGCTTGAAGGAACTCAATCATTTCACTGGACTCCGTCTGAGCCTCCAAAAGCTGCTTGGTCAACTCAGTCTTTGTAGCTTCGGATTTCTCGTATTCGCACTGATACCTCAATGCAGTGTTGCGATATCGATTAGCAAGTCCTTCGAGACGTTTAATCTGCTCATTCAAGTCACCTTCACCAGAAGGAATGGGACTTATGCTGGACGCTCCGTCCCCACTGACGTGATGACACCTCGAACAAAAGTTGGGCTGCGGAGTTTCTTCAGTCTGGATATACTTCTCCTGCTTCAACCTCTTCTGGTTACTACTCGCTGTCTGTCCCATTGCTGATGACAACTTGGCAAAGACTTTCGTTGTGCTTCCGGAGTTGCTTTCTTTAAGACTCACTTGAGAATGATGGCTATGGTGACCTTTGGCAGAAGTTCCACCACTTGAGGATCCTCCTGCACTACTGCGACCTCCAGTCGAGTGATGATGAAGAGAGGATGTCGAATGGTTAAGGTGATGAATGGAGTCCCCACTTCCAGAATGTGCACTTCCAGAATTATGGTGACCGTTTGAAGTGTGACTTTTTGGAGTAGAGTAAGGTCCTCCACTAGTTTTGGCTTTGTTTGCCTGTAGTTTCTGCATCCGCAAAGCAGTTGTTCTTGTTGTGCATGGTTCCCAAACTGGGGGACTTCGTTTAACTCGGAGAGACCCTTGGCGTCTCAAGGAGGAGGAATTGGAAGACGACGGAGCACTTTCTCCACGTGGCACTGTGGATTTCTCCAGGAATGACATACTCTTTGACATCAACTCACTAGGAGTTCCAGCTTTACTACAACAACTGCTTTGGTCTCCACCACTAGTACAACTGGTTACGTCTGTATCGCTAAATTCTAACGGTTTAACTTTATTAGTTTTCCTCATGCGGAGAGTCGCGTATTTTTCAATCCTACGAAGCTTTGAATTGAAACGGTCGTCCGAAGGGGACGAGGAGTCGTCGAATATCTGATGGTTGAGGTTGAATTTTGCCCGACTTCCGGAGTCCGACCTGGTCATGATGGATCTGAGGGGAGTGTTTCCTAACTCAGCACTGCTTCCCAAACTGTCCATGGAGGACTTATTGTCGCTCCCACTGCCACTTCCACCGCTCCCCCGAGATTCCCTTTTGAGTATCGACTTGATTGGCTTTTTCAATTCTGTGCTGCTTTTTGTAGACTGAATGACTCGTCTGTTAGCTGGAATGCGACTTCGGGGTTGTGAATGACTGTGTAAATTATTGGAAGGTGTTGTTGAGCCAGATTTAGACCGTCGGGAACATCTGGGGCAATCAGATTTCATAGATTTAACGTCTTTGGTAGATTCACAAGATTCAGATGAACCTTTCTTTCCACCACAGCCGAGTTTACTGCCTCCACTTTCGCCGCGTGAAGAAGAAGAGCACTTTTGTTCCAAGAGTTGCACATGCATCTTCACTCGTTGGGAATGTCCTCCACTATTGTTGGACTCAGACTTGGAGTCGTTGCTAATGACTTGTCCATTGACTGGTGTTTTCTCATTGGAAGCATTTGTGGAAATGACTGTAGGTTCTGGAGTCCTATTCTCCTTCTCTTCTGATCCACTTTTGCTCATTATGCTATTTGTCATTGAAATAGCTTGTCGTCCATTGTGTAAATGAAGCGATGCACTCTGAGCACAGCACGGAATACTTGCCGAGTCTCCAATGACTCTGGATGGGTCATCTGGCTCACTGTACCAACTCACGAGAGAGAGTTTCATCTCCTCAGAGCTCTGGACAGAAGCTGGACCGCTTCCAGGAGGACCTCCTTGAGATTCATGAGGAATTATTACACTGTTACTTAAAGGAACAGCACTAGTGAGACTGGCAACGGCAACTGTAATAGAACTATCGCCCAGTCCGGAGCCTTCCACATGAAAGTTAGGGACTAAACTGGAAGGTAGTTCACTAATGACACTGTCCGGTTTGCTGGTGGAAGAATCATCGACTACCGAGGAAGCTTCCTTCCTCTCGTAACTTTCACCTGATGGAACAGCCACTGACTCTACGTTAACAGTATTACTGACATTGGAATCGATTAATTTGTCCCCTTCTTTTCCTACGTGGCTTTTTATTGCATTTTGACAACCACTCTGACAGGACTGAGGTGAAGAGGACTGTTGATTTGAGACTATTGAGACTGTCGATGGGAATGGCACATTTGCTGCGGCTTCTCCAGCTACTCCTTCTTGGCTTGAGTTTGAAATACTACTACTGCTACAACTAATGTTAGAGGTAGATTGGTTGTTCGATGCATGCTTGTTAATCCCATTACTCATACTTTGCAAAGGAGGACTCGATGCTGCTACTTTTTCCATTGTCTTCTTAATGTAGTTGAATCAAAGGAGAGAACACCCTAGAGGTAGGCAACAACGATGGTAGGAGCGTGTGATAAGCAATGTGTGCGGCGTACGAGTAAACTTGCTCTCGAATGCTCTCATCAGTAACACAATACACAGAGATTAGGATTTATAGTGAAAGTAACACGTAATTATTCAAGTTTTTCACGTCGTGTTCTGCCGATAGTAATTTATCCCCCGTTAATCTTCTTCGTCTTCCATCATTAATTGAAAATGTGGTTTCGAAGAGGAAAATACCATCGTCCCAGTTATCTGCAAATTGCATATAAAAAAGTATCTTTTATCATCAAGAAGTCAGAGAGAAGAAAATTCGTCTAGGATCTAGAGTAGTACTAATAGTAGTTTAAGATAATTGTAATTAAGTTCATCTTTCTCATTTGCATCCGCTTTTCCTTTTGCCTTCCCACACACTACCAACTACGCGCACATTGCACACTCAGCCTGCACTTTTCAAAAACCATTTTACCTGCGAGTATAATTTAACCCATTGTGATTCAGCTTTGTGCCTTTGTACGTGAGGGAGTCAATTCGTGTTTCATGATTCATGAGGGTAGATTAGCTATGCCGGATGAGATATGCTCTGGTTTCCCATATTTCTTCCCTATACTTTTCTTACTACAAGTCAAAATCTTATGAAGGATCTACTCTCGCAGCCTGTCGTACTTTATTTCCGCTTAATTTGATGGGCAACTGATTTCCCATTCACTAAAGTGCTTTTCGAGAGTAGCAAACTGTGCGATGTTACTTTGTTACAGTTCAACCCGAACTGAGGAACTTCATTTGGAGTCAGTATTTTAGCATAAGTGCGTTATCCCTCAAGGAAGCACAACTGACAAACTGACTGTATGTACTTACAAAAGGTATGACAATGATTTGTATGTGTTTCCTGGAAGCTTAGTTATTCGTTGAAGAAACCATATTAATCTAAAGTTTTATAATCTTTGTGCGTGAACTAAAATAAAGAAAGGTAACCTAGTACTCTACAAGCCTTCAATACTGTAACAAGACTAATAGGATTTTGATGGTTTCATTCACCCAAAAACTACCTACCTGACACTGATTTTTTGTTTGAGAGTTATGTGTGCGTACTTTAACGAGGTGAACTTTGTCACACACTTGAATGATTCTTTGGAAGTGGAGCTTCCGTGATATAATTATGAGAATGACTATTAGATAGACACGCAGATTTACAAAGGAAGGTGACAGAATATTTAAAAAGTTTAAAAATAATGAGAAACGGATAAGTGGGACTTTTACTTCAACTGCCTCAGCATTACTTTGCAGATTGAGCTAACAAAAAGGCAGGATGACACACAAGTTGCTTTTTAAGCTGAGCATCAAGTCCCACCACCAACATGCTCGTCGTAAATTACCATTAATCGCTTTTAAGACGTCATGTTAACTCTCCCATGAGTGAAATTATTCAACTACTCAGCTTATCATTTGACTGCCAAGATAATGAGAACGAGTAGTTCATTTAATACACTAAGAATGAGAGAGGTCTGTGTAGCGTATTAGCCGGTGTTCGTGGATGAATTTGCAGAGAAGATGCATAGAGACCATGAATCCTACATTTGCATGTCTTGTGACTATAAGTTCTCAACTCGCACACCTTTAGAGTGATGGGAATTACTCTTAGCAAAAACAAAGGGAAACTATCGGGTTAAAATAGTTGGATTCTCAAGATGAACAAAGTGAAGGACTTCGCTACATACGAGAAGAACCTATGCGAACCTAATCTGATTTTCACATTACGTAAGGCTTGTAAATTTGTGTGCTATTCCACTTTTGTATCACTCCAGTGAATCAAGGTCAGGCTGAGACTACTAACGCTGGAATTATCCTAATGGAAGTAATGGAATGCAATGATTGAATTACCTCTCACTTTTTGTCTTCCTGGACATAAGAGTGTTATTGTAGTAGAGTATATGCATACACATGGAAATAATTCAACTTGCTACTTGGCTGCGTATAATATTGCCATAATACATCCTTATACAGGAGACACGCAAGCAGTAGTAGGGAATAATAACAATGCTTATCTGTAACACGATGCTATTAGGAATTAGCTGCTTACACGATCGTACACAAGGTTAATTCTTCTCTAGCAAGATTGTAAATAAAGATGAAAATAGTTTAGCAAATGTTGTTTGCTCAGAACTACACAAATTGCAAACTATCTTCAGCTACTGCAACACTGCAATTGCAATCTCTCGAGAATCACTTAAGTAAATGTGTTTGGTCTTGTTCTTAGGGTTGTTTGTTTTATTCGTGTTTTTCGAATCTTCTTTATTAAATACGCTTGGATCCTTTATAATCTCTACTCCCCGAATGTGGAATGCCGAGGAAGTTACACACAAGAAAGCTTTGTAGTTTGCATGTACAGCTTGGCTGCTGTTACGGATCAAAACAGGAGGGATCATGAGTGATGATGATGATGACGATGAATAAAGAAAGAAAAATAAAGTTGATGTAGAGCAGGAGAAGAATACAACCAAAAGGGTTAATGGATGAAGTCGTCAGTTTGCTATGAATGATTCCAGTTGAGTTAAGAATTTCGAAAAGAAACAAAATCTTTTGTATTTATTTAAGAGAAGCGAAATTCAACTACTGCCTTAGTCTCATCTGACTGCACAAAAAGTCGGTTTTTTGCCGTGAGAAACGGTTCATGGCCAAAAAGATGGGAATTCCATTGTGTGTGCCTGCAGCAGAAACTGCTGCTGCTGGAGAGTATCAAATCCGTTAAACTGTTTCTGTCGGTACTATCAGATCTTAAGTACTTTTGTGACTGCAAGACATTTCTACGAATGTGGCTGGAAATTTAGCGCAACGGATCTGCTGTGGCAAAAATAGCTGAAAGCACACATACACACACATGTGTGACTATGAGAGTATTAATAGGTTCACTAATATGTGCAGACTGTACAATATAATGTGAGAAATATCAGTTATAATGTTCAGGTTATTATGAATTCGCATGCAAAGATAATTTCCTACTTGTCTGAGTGATGATGATGAGTTTCTATTTCTGTGAAGACGTTGTTTCTAAGAAGAAAAGGTACAAATACGCAATGCAGCAAAGGAGCGAATGCGAAAAACGATGAAGTTAGCAAAAAGACAACCTTAAACAATTCAAAGAAAAGTGAATTAACCTACAGCAAAAGATGGAAGGAAATAAAATCCTCTCACAAGCAGTAAGTGCAGGAAGAGGTGCTTACGATTCTCAAAATCTGAAACGTAAAAAATCAGATATTTTACCCTTCCAATTTACGCACGACAGACACAAAGACCAAAAGTGTTACCAACATCTCTTCCAACTTTTCATCGACTGAACCTTTTAGAAAGAGGAGCTGCGGAACCGCAAGACGAGAGAGAGATTCTTAATTCCTGCATTCCACCTATTTGTTCATTTCTGTTAAGACGTGTGACAGCGTCTGAGAATGAATTGCTGTGACAAAGCTCCCCAATTCATCACGGAAGGATAAATTAAGTGTGTAACGTCTATTTATTCGTAAGTTCTTGAGCAGTTGAGCCTTTATTATGCTGAACCCTGCTGTTTCATTTGACTTGCCGTGGTTAATTACTATATTTACTTAAGGAATGACTCTGCACGAGACTTGGTAGTGGAGAATGCTTTTGTTAAACTGTTCACAGTATTCATCTAATCTTATGGGATTGACAGACATTCCGTCTCCAAAGTAAACATGCATCTTACGAGTCATTTGCACGGAGTTTAGAAGGTTGCAACAAAACCGTAAGTCAATCTCTGCGACAGAAACTCATGCAACTCGTGAGTCAATTTAGATTTAGGGTTTTGCTGGTGTACACAACGCAGCCTACTCACGGAGAGAATCGATCGATTCAACGTTTCAACATTCTTTGCTGAAACTTCGTGGAATTTTAAACCAATTTAGTCCATATCAATTCAAAAATGTTTAAGAAAGTAACTCGTTAATAATGATGTCATATCACGTTTTCAGATCCACTCACTTTTTCATCAAAATCAGTGCGCATTATAAAATTATAATGAGGTGGCGCAATTACTTCTAGTCGCCTATAAGTTCTGTCCTCATTTCTAATAGAATTCATCGCCTGCTTACATGAACAATACACTAAATGTAATCTATTATTCTCGATTGAGTTTTTAAAGTTGTATTTTCAATTCCTGAGGTGTCTTTTGCAAGCACGTGTCTCAATGTCATTGTCTGGAGGTCTTTTGTGCTTTGCAAACTATGCGTCATAATAATGTTTTTGCTACTTGTTCGTTCACACAGAATGAATTATGATTCATCTACTTTAACTGTGCATTTGTTGATCAACAAGATTTCCTTGCACATAAGACACAATACACATGAAATCATATGCTAAGAGTGACCAAGCGACACACACAGGTGAACTTTCGTCTTTTTCAGTATAAGGAAACTAGAACTATTGAATAAATCATTATAAAGATATTCTGCCGCAGTACATTAAGTGATATCATAATTATTAGTTCATTCATTTCTTATGCAACATACAAAAAGGAAAATTCAAAAGTACTTCCTGCCTGGAAGTCTTCTTACAAGTGTTTTTAAAGTTTACATCAAATGCAAATTATTACTAACCTGTTTAGCTTGTTTCCTAGAGTATCTCAATTTACGAGAATATATACGCTCGATACGATGGCAAGAACTACAATACAGATTATAAACAGTTGGCAACCAATTACGAAGAAGCAGTCTCAGCACATAAACTGGAGTTTCTGAAGTCCAGAAGTAAATAGGTTTAAATGTCTTTCCAGACTGAAACTTGATGTTGCTGTGTGTTTGGGTGATCCACACAAGTCAGAAATAAAGCATTTTGGTTCCGATGCATTAAGTGCCAATGAAATCATTCCTCATTGGTTGCTGCTTTGCTACACTGCAGATTTCTTTTCACGAGAAGAGAAACACAGAGACACAAATGTTGCACATGTATGTTAGTTTGTAACAGAGAAAGCACAAATATATATATCACCCTTGCACTAAACCCTTCCGTCTTAAGTTCCGTTTCACTTGACTTATTCAACGAGTTTTCAGTTAGTGACTGAATTTTTTCTATTCATTCACGGACGAATAATTCTTGCACGTTGGATTGTAATGCGAGCGATTCCTTCTCTACTCATGGCACTGTAATAATAATCTTGGCTTGTATCTATCGAACCCCTCGTTCCAACTTTAACTGAAGACTGTTGGTGCTATTTCCTTTTTATTGTATGTGAAACACCAGGCAGGAGTAAATAGGCAGGCAGACATGCCACGTTAATCCACAACCAACTCTTCCATCATCCACAAACTGAATGAGACTTCATCCTATCTTCTTTACCAAACTTGAACAAAATTCACACTACTAATAGATCGTGTAGTGAGCCAACCAGGAGCCACACAAGTCTGCAATAATGATACAACCGATACAACCAACATGCCCATCATTACCATTACTCTAACAACTGCTGGGATAAAAGCAATAGTAGAGGAGACGTAGGTAACAAGCTGTTACGACATTCAGCCATCCTCTCCCATCGAAAATGTAAGTTAGGAAGATGAAAACTTTTTTGTTCCCTGGTCTCTCGCTCTCTCAGTCTCTCGCACTTTCAGTTTGAACATTTCAAATTTAATGATGATTCCTCTCTGTGATATCCTCATAGGTTTGGCTTGCGGTGTGAGAAACTACATCATCTCTATGCAATATTCGTACGATGGAAGTCATTCTTAATATTTACTCCCGTCCTATTGTAGTTTTAGCACTTCCCCACCAGTTCTTCTGTAGAATATCCCAATTACACGATCATAAATGAAATGCTTTCAGTTTGCTGCTTGAAATTATGTGATCTGAGGGTGGAGGAAGGAATGGAAACAGCTCTCAGCAATTCAGCATCACCTTGTGAATGACAAAAATAACCTTGCCTTCATTTACACCTAGTTTGTATTTTTCTCATCAATATTTTAGCTAACGATGAAACGCAGTAGACAGTTAGGCTGTGTCAGTAGACAAAGGTTGGCTGCAGGTGAAGAGGCTTTTCATTACAATCATTTGCCGAAGCGTTAAATTCTGAGTGATGTAGAGGAATGTGCGAAGCGAATTGCTGAACACCCCAATTCGTCCTGAATAAATGTGTACACGCTAATTGGGGATTGTAACATTTGTAACTTATGAAGTAGGGAAGGGTTCCACTTCCACAGAAGCTTTGTGTAAATACACGAGACAATAATATCATGAGAGTGCCTAAGAGAAATGAGTAATATTTTTTGTTTGCATGCATGAAGACTCTTTTGTAAAAGTAAAAAATTGGCTGTTTCAATTAACTTAGTACGACCCACGACCACGACTACTGTGAAGTTTGTGGAATGGGATCGAAAATCATAAACGAGGAATTAGCGAAGAGTCGCTAAACGAAAGGCATTTAGATCACATTAGTTAAAATGCTACCAAGCCTATTATCAACCGTTTACGATTTGACTTACTTTGCGTTAAAATGTTGTATGGATATGGGAACTTGCTCTTTAAAGTTTAAGTACTCAGCAGTTGAAGGGGAGCTACATAACATTTTAGTTAAGTGATGTTATATCCATAGACATACACTCGTTTACCCGTTTTTATCTTTTTACATTGCTTCGTAGTCTCAACAATCTCAAATAGAAATACGAGATGCCAGTTAGTGTAGTTTAGTACGTTTGATAGTTTGGTTTTAGTACCCCAGAACAAGTGCATTTTGCATTGAGTTAACAACGACGTTACTCACCTCATGTTAATGCAATAAAGGTCACCAAAGAAATGTAATTATGGTTTTGAGTTTTTGATAGTTGTTTGCCTATAAAAGACAATAAAGCGCTTATAGGTAGGCAGACAGGAGTAGATTGGGATTGTTGGTTGTAACTTCATTCGTAGTGATGCCTGAATGTATTTATTACGTAAAAGACAGATCCCAACCTCTTTGATTTTCTTGTGCACACGATCATGTATTAACTACATTGTGTTTTTACTACCACAAATCACCCCATAATTAAAATAACACGTCAACCTCCCCACATTCTAATAGCCTGAAGAGACATATGGGAGGAAAACTGCATATAATTAACAACCTTTCACGATCATGTTCGACTCTATTGCTAACCACCAGCCAGGGTAACAATATTATCATGAGATCATTCAAAAAAACATGAACGCAATTGCGTCCAATAGAATATAAGTTCAGATAACCTTGGTTGAAGAATTTCAGTTTGTTGGTAGTTAGTTGGGTTAAAACAACGTAAAAACTAAAAATGTAGTGCGAAACTTGGATTAAGAGACTTGTGGACACGCTGTGTGGCGTGCTGTGGTGTGGGGATGGCTCATGCAGTCTATGTAATCTTCGGTTAAAAAATGTTAAAACACAAATTCAACAACGATAATGATGCATTTTGTATTTTGAGAATCATGTTAAACTAAACCCATGAGATTGCCAACGGCATTCGCAACTTTCCGCACGTCATCCTCTTGACTTAACTGCTAAACTGCTTGTTTCCTTCATCAGCGTATTATGGAGGTATGTGGAAGTTGGAAGAACACAGTACACACATGTGGGCTCAATTTCAGTAACTTAGTGAAATGTAAATTAACCTTTACAGCTTGAGATTCAAGTTTTGTGCACTGCTGCAGTGCAGCTTTAGATAAACAATAATATGCAATACAGTTGATGACTTGGTTGGAGAAGTTCCAAGGAGAGTATTGTACGTGAATCTCTAAATATACTCTTTATACGACCTTCGTATATCACGGATTTAATTGCTTTCTCAATCTCGTGATGCTGAAGACTCATAAGAAAGCAATAGTCACAAGCAGTTGAGCAACAATAATACATATTCGGGATCGAAATCGTCACTTTGACATTTGGCGATGCATAAAACAGCCTCGTGCCTGACTGCAAGAGACAACAATATCTCTGTGGCTGTGGCTTTCAAGAAGAATGTGATATCCAATTCAACATTATTCAAGGACGGGGACATGAATAAGCTATACAAAATACTAACTGTAAACAGATTAAAGCTGAAAGTACTGGCAATTTATTTTCCATAAAGTAAACTCACTTTCATTGTACGTGAAGCTATCTTAAATAAAGAAACATGTATGCTATCAAAAAGAATGGCCACACGCTAAGTTTCAACGTAGTAAAGTTTGGCCATCTTTAAAACTTATAGCAATTTAAGATTCCTTCGTGTAAGGTTATCGTGTGACAAGCCTTTATACTTTATGCTTTAATCCTAATGTAATGCGGGATTCAACGATTCAAGTGTCATCGGCAAGAACGGCTTCTCACTATGATTATGTCACAGGCAGACGGAGAGACATGTCCAACATCAAAATCACACTGAGAATCCGTAATGAGCTAGGATGAGACAAGTACTTCTCAGTTTATTCTTCACTGACAATAAAGGTCCCATTGATACTTCAGATTGTTCAAAGAGATTGCGGATGATTATCTTTGATAAGACTTCATGTCTGCATGCAGTTATTGCCAGTCCTTCAACTATCAACTCGGTTTGTATGATAGTACGTTTCAGTATATTGATGAATCGATTTAAGATGTAATAGGAGAATATTTAGTGAGGGTTTAAAACATTCTTCTAAAAGTAATCATTAATGCAATCTGAATGAACAAAATGTACGATTGAATCCGTGGATTGTTGCAAGGCAAACAAGACACTTGCGCCTGTCTCATTGGAAGGTGCCAAACAGTCTGCTTATTGAATGCCAATTTTCCTAATATAGCAATACATACGTGTTCCTCTGTTCCTTCAGTATCAAACAACACATCCAATCACTGGGATAACATCAGATATGTCCTCATTCAATATTCATTTATAAGGTATTATCCGATCCGGAATTAACAACTCAACTTGAGCCTTACCGTTTGTGTATTATATGGATTTACAAGACATGCAAGCTGATTGAAGTTGTAATACATTGACAATGGGTTTCTTCTGTGCACGTATTCAATAGCCATTGTAAAAGCAATCATTTAAAACGATAAATCAACTGAGAAGGCAGTTCACATGTGTGTGTACACTTGTTAGTATTTCTACTTACTGCAAATTAATAGTGCATTAATGTTAATGTTCGTTCTAAATTGAAAATGTCATTTAGAATTTTAAACTTCGAATAGATTGTCATTTATGATATGTCAGGCTTCAACATTAATACAACTTGACACTATTTATACTACATGACAGATGATTAGCTTGACGGTACATTTTTTGTGATTTAATTGGGCGAAGGTTCAATAATTTCTTGTGCCTGGTCTGTGGAAGATAAATAAATAAATATAATCATGCACCTACTTGTATAACAACCCTTCAGAAAAGAATTAATGTTGTGTACTACTCTACTTGGCAGATTTTAAAATTCTTTTCATTCCTGAAATGTAAACTGTGAGCTGTAAATGCAAACTTTTCTGTGACTTCCGTCTAGACCATCTACGAAAAAGTGGAAAAAGAGTTGTGATAAATTCGTTGCAAAAACCTAAAGTAGTTGAGAGTTACAAACTAAAGTTTCAGAAATCTGACCTTAAGTTTCTCCGAGAAGTGAAGTTCTTGAACAACTTGGCTTGTGATTGCAATCAAATAAATTCCGAATCGACAAACAAACAGAATCCATTATGGACTCTCAATGAATGGAGTTGGCTGGTAAGGACAGAATGGAAAGCCAATTCAATTGATTGCTGTAACAAAAAGTCTCGACCCTAAAAGTAATGAACTGAATTTGCATGTTTACAAAGATGCCATTAAGCTTTAGAGTGTTCAGAGTAGTGATGATGTCATCCGCGAAAAGTCAACTTTCTTGCATTTTGGTAAATCCATTGGTGCCCCATCATCATCATGTCTCTCTATTCAATATTGTACTCCCATGTGTTAATCCTGCAGTTTGTAGCCCTTTGTTTCATTGCGTTCAACATTGCCCTTTGAAGAGTCGCAACTGCTCTGACAATCAACTACTAATATACTTTAGGCGATAGGCAAATCCATAATCATTTATCTTCTGACAAAAATCCTGACACTAAAACCTCCTAGTTGAAGTCTCACTCGTCCCACGACCTGGTAAAGATAAGACGGCCTATACTGAAGATGAGGAACGTTAAAATGATAGATGTTCACTCTTTTACCCCTAAATCTCGTTCAGTTGAGCCTGTTGGACGACTATAACAGATACAGCCCAGTCCCATAACACATCTGAAATCTACGTAAAGCTGGGATTCAGAATCATTATTGACTTATGCTATTGTATGAAAAAGAAACTTCAGGTGGCCCTTCCCCACACAAAAGCACGACGAGATTCTGACAAGTACGCGGAGGAGGAATAATCATGTAAGTATCATGAAATGCAAAAGTTTGGTTGAATATTCATCGGTGAAAAAGTGGGTGTAGTTAAGTTAAAATTACTCTCGAGACATCTTGAATGCATAAATAAGTTCAAAGTGAATGAGCGCTGGGAGATAATGATACATTTAAACTTCGACAATCCCACACACACAAGAAAAGTCTCAAATTACATCCTCGGTGAGGAACATAATTATGAATGCATGTTTCATAAAAACTAACCACTTTTTATTGCATAATACACCACACAAAGAAAAACACATGAAATCGGGTTTACTTTGAATTTACACTCTTCTAGTCTTCTCCACTAATTCGTGTGTAACTACTTGGAAATCTCTGTTGAATGCATCCATTGTGATTGTCTCACGTAGGTGAACTGTATGTCCGGCCTGAACATAAACCTCGCCAAGAAAACGGATCATGATTAATATACACTTTTTTGAGTCTCTGTGGTAGCCACTCACCACACCAGGACGTGATTGAGACACTAATATTTCATATCCGGCTATCAAGAAACAATTTATTGCAGAATTGCAAACTGTAACTAGTAATCAAATAATGCATACTCAAAGGAAACCAGTATGGATTGTGCAGAATATTTTTACTTTGTTGGGCGACAGTGCAGTTCGAAAATTGTCCCAAATTATTGTTTGTTGATTCTGTACAATTTACAGAAAATAAAAGATTACTCTGGTCAACAAATTAGCTAATTTATTCCTAAAGCTTACGTGTGAACTTGTGAACTATAAGAAACAATCGCTCACTAAAAAAACTCTCCATGCTTGTAAGTGCATACGCATAATGGCATTAATCAAATCACATTAGTTTGTCAAAAGGAATAACAAAAATTTCAACCGTAAAAGGATTGAAATTGAATGGGACAACTCCCAAATCAGATAAAAAGTGAAATAGTGACGAAAATTTTGCTACACTTTCAGAGACAAAACTTATTTGTCACTCGTTCATCGCATTGGAAGGCAAAATGGCACAAACTTTCTTTGCCATTTAAGTTGCCCATGCATTGTGCCTGCATTGCTTATAGTTGGATTTGGATCAATTGGTGTGAAACTATAAAATCTGACTTACAATGAGTGAAGAAGAGCAGATTTTTTGAAGTAAGTCAGTTGACGCATGAGAAGCATGAAGTCTACAGCAGGATTTTGGGATTAAATTCTTTGCACAGAGACAAGATCTCTGCGTTCTTACAGCCTTTCGACTTTTGACTGTGTCAACCATTTGCGTACAAAGTATAAGCGTATCTTTTACAAAGGTTTAAGTCAGGTATGAAATTGCTTCACAGTTTAGTTTTTTACGAAGTGAGTAAGCGTTTGAAAATGGACTGTTACAGTCCAATTTACTCTCACAAATGATTTACAAGAAAAATAAGTAAGTTTAAAGATCTTTAGTAGTCTCGTACAATTTCGATCTTACAAACAAGTGGTTGTTACGTTGTTTTCGATCGAATGAGCTCATACTTTCTAAGTATCAACTCACTATCAACTAGCAGAACCATTCATCCGCGTGAAACGCGTACCATTTTGACAAAAATCCTGTGCTGTGTGATAACTCTCCTACTCTCAATGGCAACAATAACCCTATTTGGCTAAGTACAATATCTAATTACATGATGAAAATGAATGCACCACGATCTTCGGTTTATACCAATAAATTTGCAAGGAAGAAGAAAATAATGCGTGGATCTGATAACAACTTAGAATGATGATTTACGCGTAAAACATATAAGAACAAAAAGCCATAAAGAAACAGAAAGTGTGAAGGCATACAATAGTTACCTCGTCTCACCAATGATCTCATCTTTCCCTTCTACACAACAAAACAGCATTTTAGCCTATTCAATTGGAGATGGTTTACAGATTATTGATTCATTTTATAATGTATCAAATATTCCGCACAACAGACATGGATTTGTTATTCCCGTAATTACACGCTTGATCTAGTTTCTAGGCACTCCTACAAACCCATGAGGATTATGAGATATCAATATGGAACCAATCACCTTTAATTAACTAACTTTATAAGGTTTGGACATGAACAAAAAAGTATTGAGATCGATAAAGATACAAGTAATTTTAATTTATTCTTCAGACAATGGAAAAAGTATCTGCCTATTAAATAGCTAAGCCCAGATTGCGCTTGCAATCTAAATTTATCTGCAGATTTATAAATCACACCACGAGGTGAGTGAAATTGAAATAACGTGAAATTAATTTGGCACAAGATCTGAGATACTGATATGCTTGCACTATCATTCCATTTCAAGATGCAATCTGACTGGTAAATAGCTTTAAGCTATTTGTAACTTCTTTGGTGTTAAGCTCAGTGAATTTCTACGTACCAGAGGGGGTCTTGAAGACGAGAGAGTCGTGAAAGCACTTTCTCCAAAGTCCACACCTCGATGAACGTGAAAGCTTGGAACGGAGAGTCAGAAGGAGAGACCCCTTCTCGGTGGGGTCCTGCTACGCGACTGAAGATCTATGCCATAAGAAAAGGCTTGCTGACTCCCGATTCTAATCTTCGAAGTGAAGAACAAGAGTATCACATACTTCAAAGATTTTGTCTTTACTCTTTTGTCATTAACTATTCATTATTTTTCTCTCTGGTAGCATCCGGTGCTTTGAAAGTTTTTTTGTTTTCCCTACATACTCACATTGAACCATCCTTTTCGAGTCAACATTGATTGATTCACCTAGAAAATGTAGGGAATGAATGCCACGTTATGTTTGTTTGAATTTCATATATACGTATGTGTATATACATACATGGATCTTTGTATCTTTTTTATATCTTTCTCTAGAGGTAAGTATTATAGTGTTAGTCACCAGTCAGAGCCCAGAAAATAACCCAGAGTGAAGGTAAATTATTCACTAAATTCTCTAATGGTATTAGTCTTGTTACTCCAGAGACCGATTCAACTGGTCTACAGCTCACACTGCAAGGTTCTCTCCCTTTTCATTTCCGTTTGAGCTTACGAAGATACAAACATTTCATGAAGCCACTCGGAAATACGCGAATCAGCGAGATGATCTCACATTTTCTCTTCCTTATTCAAGCATTGTTTCATTTGTTCAACAAAACTTTTAATGAAACCTGACAGTCATTGCTAACTCCGTGGGTATTCCACTTGACTTTTATATATGTAATATTAAACTCTGCATGCTTCGTACCACCTTCTGTGTGCCAATTTGCAATTACACTTATTTGTCCGAAAAACATATGGAAACTTGTTTCAAGCTATCACAAATACGGTACACGATGTCCGAGAGAAATAAGAATTAGGTTAAACAGTTAAACACCAAACAGATTAAGGAAAATGTCCATACAAACAATAATCGTTCGTTTTTGGCTGTGTGTAAATACCGTCAAGTAATTGTTTCAACAACAAAAACAGCAGAAGAGTCAGGACCAAATGAGGATCACGGATATGTCAACACTACTAAACCGATTCCCACAAATCATGAACAAATATTGACAACACACAGACTTAATTCAAAGACAATCCCAAAAGAGAACAAACTGAGGGAGTGCCCGATGCTATCAAATCAAAATCAAAATGTTTTGTTTCTTGTGCACACACACAGAAACTCATGAATTATTCAATTTCATTACATTTTTAATAATAGCCCTTTGAATGGGAATTTCTCACGCCTCCGACGCGTTAGTGGTTTTAATGTACTTTTAGCGAATTGCATCCTACCTTAGTACCTTTCCAAAAATGTATGGTGCACATTGTTTGCTTGATTAAGCCGATAGAAACTTGCAACTTGCAGTTATTACCAGTTTCCAAGTTAAATTAGATGTTAATGCTGCAACAATGTCATGTATAGAATTACTTCCATCCTCCTAACACATCATGAATGTGTCAACACCCAATGGACGACTCTGGACTCAAACAGTTTGATTCAATGTCTATAGCGTCTGTTGGAATAATCCTATTCCAATCTACTTTTCATCGAATCGTATAGCATTATAGTTAGGCTCGCGAAGCAAAGTCGAAGTCATATCTATTCTCTCAGTGACTGTAATTTGATTCTGACAATGGGTTGATGTGATAGTGATGGGTAATCAAAGCTAATGGTAGGTAACTCAGCCAGCAAGTAAACTTGAATGATCTCACACACAAACATCTAATCGAGTTAACATCGTTCCACGGAATAAAGTTTATATTAGGAGGATTTCTCGAGGAAGAAAAAAGAGATACTTGGCACAACTCCACCAAATGTCTGACAAACTATTATTGACTTGAATGTGACGAGTTGCTTTCAATTTGAGATACAATAAGAAATGTTGGATACATTTTCAGAGTCCCAGCAACAGACACTCTCTATTATAGCCTCCACATGAACTAGAATGAAATACGTACGGCTCTTTTAATATAAACAGCACTACCTTTATGCAACTACTAGCATCATTATAGCAAAAAGTGAGCACACTAGTTACAAGTTGAATTATTTAATCTCTGTACAAGACTACAAAAGAGAACTCCGATCGAATATTGCAAACTGCAATATAACATTCCTCTGACCTCTGGTCAATTTTACTGTCAGTATATTGCTTGTTTGGAGAATAAACTTTTATTTAACTGACATTACACACGACACTCCTTTTGACAAGTCTATTCTTTTCTTGAGAGATGACATAAGATAGGTTAAGTGATAGCAAGTTCACTACTATAGTCTTCAGAATTCACTTTTAGATGCGGCTTTTGTATTAAATTCTTGTGAGTTAAGAGTTAATTATGTACTCAAAGAGCCACGCCAATAATGTGGAATGTAATAAACAAACCATTAAATTCAAAATCAATCAACTCATTGTCATGAGTGATGATGATGAAGTCAAGGTGAATTAAATTTTTATTCAGATGACTCGACTGACTCGACAGGTCGTCCTTTCTCTTCCGTTGATTTGTAATTAAACACTTGCTTATTAACTATTCCCACTTGTCTCATCAAGTTCTCTTCCCTTCATTAGGTTAGGTGGTGTTCATTGTGAATTAAATTAACGAATCTAGAAACTCAATCAAATCACGGAACCACCAGAGATGCTTTTAATGATAGAATATGTTTCCTACCCAAGATAGTGCGTGAATTATTGATATCTCATTAAATTATTCTCTTCATTACGCTAATATTGCCAATGAGAAATTTTCAATGCTGCATGAACCATGATATTAATTTTATAGTGACTTTTGTGGATTTCTAGAATTAATAGGCCTGTACAAAGGCTCAATAAAATATTTACAGTTTCAAGCTAAATCAACTAGAAATCTTTTCTCTTTTCCATGTTCTCAATACGTCTGTGGGTGACTTTGCACAGAAGATTAAGGAATGCTTTTACAATCACCCAATTACTTTCTAATTTCAAGATTCACTTCCTCACATGTCACAATTAAGATTCATCGAAATACAAAAAGAGCTATAACAGATTCAACGAAGATATATGCAACAACATTTGTGCTTCATGAAAATAATGAGTATTTAATAACTGCTTACCAGTTTAGCGAAATAACTTCAGTACCGCTGAGACTGACACTGAATGAGATTAAAAGCTGAGATCAAAATAAAAACCCGTCCTGTTGAAAGCTCCAGTTAAAATATGAAAATAATTTCAGTTAAAATCTTCGATGTTCCACTTCAGTTCCAATGGTCGTCTTGCAATTAAAAATTATTCTGTCCTCTGTATTTCTGCACTGAAAAGCAAACTTTGATTAGCTTGGAGTTTGTGATATGAAAGAATGAAACAATTTTAATGACAAGGCGTATAAATTCTTACCGAAGTAGTCCAGACAGAGAGACGGCAGCAGCAGTTATCATTGAGAAAGATGGACAGTAGGGTGGAAGAGTTAGTTAAACGGGTTTGAAGGGATAAAACCGAATATTAACGGGGATGAATGGAGGAAATAAAAGGAGGTCTGTCTGGAAGTCTGGACAGAAGGGAGGAGGAGGGTGCAGACTTCTCTTTTCCCGGCGGAGAAGAAAGTCTTCTCACCTGCAGAAGGGACGCAACACCAAGTCTCGTTGAGGATTTCATGCAAACTCTCCGACATTTGCATGGACTTTGAACAACTTGACTTGAGTAGTCCTCTGCAATGCAATAATATAATATGTAATAATATTTATATGCTTTAACCTTGTTGCAGAGTAATGCAAAAAATAATATTATACCATATCCAAAATCTGATGTTTCCGAAACTTTATTGAATTTATCTTTAATACTTCAAGAAAGAGATACAAGAATATTCTGTAGTACACATCAAGCTCTTAAGTAACAGTACATCTTAAGTATTACTAAAAACTTTACAAATCATAGCTAGTCGAAACAAAATTAATTAATAAGTCATTAAGAGAAACAAGGCTACTGAATTTGTAATACAGCATATCAACAAATAATAAACATAACAAAGCCGCAATGGGTTTGTAATTTCTGATTTAGAATAACAAAAAAGAAGAATAGTTCAACTTCAAAGTGATAATATGATTATTGGTCCTTAGGTTTGGGTTCCTGATTTCTTGTGGTTACCCCTAAATTATCTTCTTTTATGCGTTCGTTATGAAGATACTTCTCGTACAGATCACTCCACAAGTTGATTGGTTCTGAAGCTGCTCGAAAAGTTAAAAACGCTACGTAAAGCACTAGTGGTACAAATATCCATTGTAATGGAGTCAGACCTAGGATATTTGCTAACACAAATGCTATGAACAAGTAACAGGCTGTGTAGTAAGAAGCTAAGAATCGAAGATGAATTCTAGGGGGTAAGTATCTTGAAGAACGTTTAAACTTATTGCGTCCCTGACCTCGAACAAGATACTCTTTTGGCTCTGCAAGCATCGCTCGTGCAATTCTCCCTGTCCATCCTTTTGAAAAGTAGAGTCGTGGGATTTGGTCAGCAAACTAAAATAACAAACAATTGCAGTCAATAGTCAACATCAACGCCAAATACATTATGCGAGAGAGTGCTCACTTACCTGAGTATTAAGCAAATTTGAAAAAAAGAACAACAGCCTCACTAGAAATCCAATTTCATCACTTCTGATTAACGCGATATCTGGGTTTCCAACAGGAATAAGAGAGTCATCAACCAAAACGTCCGCGGGTAATATTGCCTTCTTAGACACTCTGTCCACACAAATGGAACGGCCGTTTAAGTCCATAGATGCGTCTGAAAAATCAGCCACGCTCCTTGAGAAAGATTGAGATGATCTTGGCAGTTCCGCTAGAAAGTCTTGGTTTATCTGTAAAAAAAGCACGGGTATAAGCCCAATTTCCAAATAAATAAATAATCTATAACAAATGACACTTACGTCAAAAAATGACGAAAATTGATTTTTGGCATATTCAAGTTGATTAGCTGCCTTGGTTCTTTCATTGGCATTTTGAATGGCCATCTGAGACGGAGATGGATTGCCCATTATCCACTGCAGCCAAGATTGAGACTTGTGGGCGCCTTCATTAAATTTAGCCGCTGAAGCCGCTAGGGTATCTCGAGCCTCAACCGCTGCCCGAAGTAATCGACATACCTGAAGTTAATAATAATAATAATAATAATGCTCAACCACGCTAATCAAGCATTAGGTACCATCTGGCAAAATTAAAGCTAGATGATTACTACCTTCTTGATGTTTTTTTCGGAAAATATCGGTTCGTAAACATAAGATGGACTTTCGAAGTCTTTCAGCAACTGCTTAAGGTGAGCAACTTTCACGGCTGATGTGGCTAAAGCGGATTCTTGAAGTCCTAGGCTACTTCCGAAGGATGGTGATGGTGGACATGTCTGGACAGGAGATATCCTACTAGTTCCATGTATCACATTGAGCGAGGAACCCCTGCAGGATGCTGGGGTTGAGAAATTGAAGCCTCTGTTCGACCCTATTCCTGTTTGTGGGGATGAAACCGGGTTGGTCATCAAGGGTGATTGCTGAAGGTAAGTGTGAATGTAGCTTTCGATTTCCACCAGCATAGTCTTGAGAGTGTCTTGACTTGTAAGCACTTTTGCTATCCGGTAAAACATTAATGCATTTTTTGTTGCAGAGAGATCCACCCGTTCTAGTCGCTCCAGGACTTTAGAAAACAATTTGGAATAGTACAGTATATTGTCTGTCAAGAATGAAAACCAACGGCGATCTATTATTACTTCATTCTCTTTGCCCCCTGGGGCTGGCCTGGAATAAACAATAAGACACAAAAATAAACAGACTAATACAAAAAATTGCTTGATCAATTTGAATACTCAATTACCTTCTGCGTTCAAACCGCATATATCTCCAAGGTTGAATGTAACTTAACCATGTTTCGTACACAATACGAAAAGAGTTATCCAAAGGCCAGTATTGAAAAGTAAACCGTAGGAATTTGTACAATTTAATTTGAAACACAGGAAATGAATTTCTAGCAGCGAAAAAATACAGTCAATTTTCTGTAATTCTTAGTTTTAAGGTCACAACAACGATAATGATCTCAAAAATACATACCTTCTTATGTCTTCCATCGGATGGTTAGCATGGGTATTGACACAGTTAATGAAGTAATGTAAATGTCTAACCAACATTCGTACAGATTTGACCACCTCAACAGAGGGCAAACCCCCGTAAGCCAACTGAAGAAAGAAAAATCCTAATTAGTACCGCATTTGATAATATACGATTCGAAACAATGTCAATATATACTCACAGGTCCAGCACTGATGTTACTTTTTGAGCCGTCACTCAATACAGAACAGTCTTCTGGGGCACTCATCCACAGTTCAACAAAGCAATGCAAAATAGTTTCACTTCTCCACACCTCCTTGTAAGCTGACGGATGCGTCGCGTGGTAAATGTTCTCTCGATTTACATTAGGGGTGGTTTGGTCTTGAAGAATGGATGTTTTAAAAAGTTTCGGCAAATTCTCTTCCGTTGTATGCGAGCCGAGATCATTCGAATAATTTACCCCATAAAAAGGTTTCTTCGCATAATTTTGCCTAAATCAAAATAATATCACCGTTATGGAGGTTACATTAAAACATTCACTAGCTATAATACATACGATTTTACGAGACTCGAATTTTGAAGTACCTTAGAAGTGAGTTAGCTAGAAAGACACTTTCCACAGGTGCATAGTTAAAGTTGTGGCCGGGAACACCGCTGCCATCACAAGGAAAGAAATACACCAAATATTCTTCCAACAAGTTCGTGTACAGAGTATCCTGCAGCACAGCCCACCCATGTAAATAATCCGCAGTTCTTCCAGTATTTATACCCAGGAGATTAACAGATGCGAAAGAAAACATGTAGTATTCGAACGGATCTGCTCACAAATGAATTCATTTAGAAAATAACTCAAAAATATACAACTGTAATCTGTTATGAAATCCTTACTTAATGACAAATGGTGAATAACATTGCACTGACGATGCAAGTCATACATCACTGCCACTTTGTTCGCAAAGAAAGGCGGAATGTCCATTCGCTGGAGTTTTTGCATCAGATATGGCTACGAATAAAAGATGTCAGTAAACAGTGTGCAGAGTTAACGATGCCAAGGTAAGTTCTAATTTCGGAACATAATTCCAATTACCGGCAATCCGTCCAAAGGAAATTCTATAAGGAAGTTATGGTCATCCATAAGCCTCAAAGCCAAAGTCATCAGTGGACCATTGGGTGCAAGAAGTTTGAATACCGCAGCAGCCTCTCTTGGATGGTCAGCTCGACGCATGGACCTCAAATCCCATGCCTGCTCTCTATTTTTATTTGAAAAAATACTGTCCACAATGAGTTGAAAGTTATCTTTCAGAGCCTCCGGTGGACACCGTTCAATGAACGTAGTCAAATCTGTAACTCGAATAAGGAACGACTGATGGCACAAGATAATTTCAAGTCGATCCTGTAAATTCAATTCACACCAAAAAAGATACTTAAGTAAATTACAAATTCGAATTTACAATTATTAAAACAAACTTCTTCTGCTTACCGTAGGAGTCACAAAATGATGAGGACTGACAGGATATCTTGACTCGTTGCTGCAAAACGACGCATCCAATCTTCTCCAGGCTGCACAGTCCAAATCACCCGGAAGTGTCCACGGCACCGGGTATACTTTCAATCTTCGCATCATCCTTGCTACTCCTGTTTCAGCTCCACCAGCCAAATATCGACGTTCTAAAAATTAAAGCAGCGAGTCAGACTAAATGCTCAAAGACTGACGCGGAGATGCAAAACGACTTCAAACTTCAAAAACTGCAAATCACTTACAATCACTTAAAACCTTGCCAACCAGCGAACTTGCTGTGTCTAGCACAACACTCACTCCCCCTGCCCCTTCACTAACCGGTCACCTCTTCTAAGAATCTTGATATAACTTTCAGCAATTAGCTAAAGAGAAGGGAGACCAATTAAAAATTGATCAGTTGCTGTCGGCCGACAAACGTTGTTGTGGTGTGGAGTGAGCGAGAGTGAAGGAAGACGACGGAGATGATAGAAGACATGAGGAGGAGAGCCCGGGCAGTGAGACGATGGGAGATTTCCCGCGCGGATTTGAATTCTCGTCCCCCCGTCGGCCTCAGTGGCTTTTCACGTATACTCCCGTGTTGTTGTGGGCACCTGCTGACTGACTGTCCACTCTCTCTCGCTCTCCGTCTCCTTTCCCTCACTGTCTGTCAGCTCCCAAGTTAAAGTGGCTTAATTAAAGGTTCTTTCTCTGATAAGTTCATATTTATATTCAGAAGTGCTGTTTAAGGTTTACTAGTGTTCGAGAAGCAGCTGAGGTAAGTTTTAAATCATTCGTACTCGAGGTCGGAGGAATCACTTAAAAAGTAGCCGGTGTCCCGAACGGCGCAGATGATTGTTGTTAATTTAACTGAATTTAAAATGTTTGTGTAGACAATGGAAGACATGGGGGAGGAAGTAAACATTCGGATAGAAGTTACGAACGATGAGTTTCTGACTGGAAGCGGTGGAGGTGGTGCGGCGGGTGGTGCTGGTGCGGGGGATGATGCAATGGAATGGGATAACAGTGAAGTTGCAAATCAGCAGGATGAGGCGACAGATGAAGCAAGCCCCGATTTGGAAGATGGAGAGATCTCGGAAGTTGATGGGTCAGAGTCGGTTCGAACTACCTCAAGTAAGGGGACAAATTGGAAATAGATGGATGTTCTGGGATCGGATTGAAAATGGTGTATGATTGAAATATATTTTAGCTCGTGATAATGACGACGTCGAGCGAGATAACGACCAAAGTGCAAATGCACCGGAGTCTCCGTTACTTGTTCCACGAGCTCCTAGGCGATACATTAATCCGTACCTGACTGATGAGGCTAAGAAACGATTCACTCGGGCTATGAGATTTAAGGACAGCTCATTAAATTTCAATATGGAGGAAGATATAGCTCCTTTGGATAAACCCTCTGATGACCAGTTGCTCGATTTGTACACAAAGTGAGTTGACAAATTGATGCATGTTTTTTTGTTTGAAGTTACGATTGTTTTAATTATAAATGAGATTTGGATTACAATCTTGCAGAAGTAGCCTGATTACTGACGATGGAAGGGCTCCCAGTCTTGAGAAACTTATGAATTCTGTTCGATCTGATTCGATCTTGATTCGAGGTCTCAATAATATGAGTACGGATGAAATATTCTCGTATTTGTATAAGCAAGGTTTGAAGCCCAAGGAAATGGAATGGGTAAACGACGCTTGTTGTGAGTCCCATATATTGCTGGTTTACTTGTAAGCTGTTGTGTGAGCATAATACTTAATTTCTGATTGTGTCACAGGTGTTGTGATTTATGAGGATAAATACGAGGCTGCTGCGTCTTTACTGAAGTCTACGAAACCTGTTGCAGTAGATCCTAGGCTAATTGAGAAAAAGAAGAGTCTTGTAGATGATGATGAAAAGAGTCTTGATGATGAGTCAGACGCTAAGCTGCAGAGAAAGGATTCGGATATGTCAGACAATGATGCATTTGATTACGACAAAGTGGAGATAATCCCTTACAAGGAAGTTTTAGTACCTATGCCATTGGGTCACGTGTGGCGATTGGCCAAGCCTTGCGATAAATCCAAAGGTGTCTTGATGAGATTCGCATTGGTGTCCGACAAGAAGCAGGAAAGGGCAGAGAAGCACAGTGAGTATTACAAAAAATATGGAAACCCGAATAAAGGTATGTTGACCCGAATTTATTATTATAAACGACTAAATTATTAATCGCGGAAATATACAAATCTATTTTGGTTTGGTGGTTTCATTTAGAACCCGGGGTTAGAAAGTATCCTAGACGGGATGATTCCTTTAAAAAAGGGAATACCCGCTTTCCATCTGCTGCAGCAATGGCATATACAGAGCTAAAAGATGCAGAACCTGGAAAAGTTGACAGTAAGAATGTGTGGGCTTCTCTTAGTCAAAGTTGGAAAGAGGAAGAAAATCCGTCTGTGGTCCGATCGGGCCCAGACAGTCCAAGAGAGAGATTAGGCGTGGAAAGTCGACATAAAACTATGAGCTCAAGGCTTAACCAGAGATCTTCTGTCCCCAATGGTCGTCGATTTCGACGCGCATACAACGACTCTCGAAAACGATTTACAGGAGAAGAGTTTGATGACGATGGCGAGGCAGTTGCATTTCAAGAAGCAGACTGGATCATACCCAGAAAGAGGGGAAGGGAATCTGACTCGGACAGTGATGTGGAGTCTAGAACTCGTCGTGCTACTGTTCGTGATAGGCTAGGCTCAAAAAAAGTGGACAAAGATAGTGACGATGACGAGCGCTGGACTGCAAGGTAACAAAACTTGCTTAACCGTAAGATAATAATCAGATATCCGAAAGAATTCTCTTACATGGAAGATGACAAATTATTAGATTGACTACACCTCGAATGTCAATGCATGCTGACGAAGAAGAGAAAAAAATTCAGCAGCGAGCAAAGTTGGAACCACGTCGCAGGTACGGCACATCAGGAGGAGCAGGGAGATTCGCAGCTGCTGGTTCAAGTATTTTCTCAAGTGGACGATTAAGTCGACCTGTGCCTTCATTTCCGGTAGAAAGCTCTGGAAGTAATAGAGGGTCTGTAAAAGATCGTTTGGGAAAACATCCAGCAAAAGGTCATCGAGGTAGGGGTAAGTAACTAATGCTTATTAATGGTCTAACTGAGCTTCGTAAATAAAATTCTAAGCTCGGTCTTATGCCAATTAATGCTTTGTAATTAACCAGACGTAAGGTATGATGCTGCTGAAGAGGGAGACTTCGAAACACTGGATGACTTTGATTTAAACGAAAATGAGACTGAAGATTATGAAGATGAAGAAGAAGTTCTGCAAGAGCTATTGGATGAATGTAACTAACAAAGCCAATGTGATCTAGTCCAATAAGTAATCATCTATTTGCATTATCCGGAAAAGCTCACAATCTAATCTGCAATAAGATGCAACTATGCAACGGGTGAAAGGCGTAATCATAGTTATCGAGGCAAACTAACTTTATTTGACGAAATTCGTGTCTACAGACTTTAAATTGTGGACAATTGAAAATCGTTCTTATTAATTCATAAAATGCTTAATTTTTATACTCAATTAAATCCAAGTTTGTAGAATAGGAAAGCCATGTTAATTAACATTAATTTGTACTAGAAGATTTAGAAGTGAATACCAAATAAGTTTTTATGACAGTAAATCAGTCTTTATCTTGACCAAAACGATAAAAACTTGCCCATTCTTGTTGTTTGTATTATTCTTCGACATTCGGGAAGGAGCTACATGCTTATTTTCCAAAAAAGTTACTATTTACTAATTACAAAATAAACCCAGGATTGAGCCTTGAATATTTTCAACGTATTTAGTCAGTATTTTTCTGTAAATAATTTACATCCTTTACTCCATCTTCACTCCCTCGCCCTAAATCTCCGTCAACTATATACAAGTGACCGTCAGTTTTAATAATCCTAAAACCATAATATGCTACTTTTTGAACGGACAAACTCCTACTTCTGGACGCACGGTACAAAATAAGAGTGCACAAGACTGTTAATCAAGAAATTCGTACTTTATTACTCATTAGTGACAATGTGATCCCTGAACCTCGGAGACTTTTTGTTATGGACACTGGCGAAGTTTGTATCTCGCTTACTTATCTTGTTGCATAAAATTTTGCATTTTAATATGACTCACACTACATTAAAGCATAACGGTGATTTCATTGATTGACTTGATCACTACACATCTAAAATAAATCTTGAGACCACATTCGTGTCAACTGCATTTGTTACAAAACTGCTTTACAAATTACGAGTACTTAAATTAGTTTGAGTCTGAGCTCATGGAATTATAGTTCTGTATCACGGATAAGTACCACATAGGCTTTAACTTTACAAGAAGTGTTTGCAAATACTTTTTGAAACAAATATGACAAACCGAACTGAATCAAACGGCAACGACTAACATTTACTCATAATGTATAAAATGGACTATGCTTAACATCATTATTAATACAGATCTGAGGTTTCTAATCGGCGACTTCTTTCTTTCCTCCATGCTTTGCGAACCACTCTTCAGACTTGTCTGCAGCAATTTTTTTGTCCAATTCCTTTTCAGCTTCAGGATCAACTTGAGAAAGTTCTCTGAAGGCTTCATCACCAACAAAACAAATCTCGTGGCCGTACTAAAGGAGCACAGGCAAAGATATCAAAGGAGTTGAATTTTAAGAGGATATTAATACTAATTCGAGAATAGTATTAACTTACCGGGTCAGCTACGATTACAACCGAAACAGTGGCCTTTCCTGGAGTATCCAAAGAAATCAATGGAGTTAAAATCTTTCCTTTCGCATAGGGTTCATCTTTGACGGCTTTTTCAACGATCGGTAAGTCCGCTGTGGGACAAGCAAATGCAGTTCGGCCAAATGCAGTCCCATGATCAACTTCGTTGTTCTTTGAAGTCAGAACCTGAAGGTGTGCTTGCTCTTTTTGATAGTAAAAAGTTTTGTTTGCATATCCTTCTGGTCCTTGTTTAGTCATTCCAAGAACCCCCGAATAAAATGCTTCAGCCACATCAATATTTTGCGCATCAGTAGGACAACCAGCCGTAATGGCAACCCGCGAGATCATGTCATCTATCCAGAAGAAGAAGATACCAATTAAATCATAATTAAGTGTAGTGTTAACGTGCAAATTATTTTTTCATTTCAAGCAGTAAATTCTTACCTCCTGTCGTTGGAACGATCTGGAACTTATATCCATTGTTTTGAGCAGCGTAATATAATGACCCGGCAGGGCCAACCTCTTCTGTAACTCCGTAAGACAAAACAGGTGCCAGATCTTTCTTCATGATTTCAATAAATCTAAGAGAATCTCCATGTCTGTATGACGATATTCCATAGTTATAAGTGAGTTCCAAAACAAAATGAGTGTCCTCAGGTCCATATCCAATCATAGTTTTCGACCATTTTCCATCATAAGGACTAGAAAAAAACAACATTTTTTGAAATTTAATCCCGAGTCTTGCAAAAAACACTCGCATGCTCGCCTAAACGATGATCTAATCTAACAGCTTAATTTTTAGTAATTTGACAACAACGATTTAACACACTCAGTCATCTACCTAGTCTACGACAGTGAAACTGCAGCCGAATAAAAAAGTAAAAAAGAATAGAGACCAACACGTAATTGACACGAGGACACGAAGAATTTCCTCAATAAGCAATGAACTGACAGGGAACTGTGGGAATCCATAATGGTCTACGTGAGGAAACTTAATATTACGAATTGGGTGCCTTGGTTGTCTGTCAAACTTGTGCAATTGGAGAAGATAATATAATTACACAAAATTAATGCTCAGCAAAGCGGTTTATCTTTCTCCACAGATCTACTATCGATGCTCATGATTATATACTTCATCTGTGCAAGCAATTTGGACTGTCTGGAGTCTGGATGAAGAATGAACATTAATGAAGAGATCCCCCCTCTGGAATTCCATCGTCATTGTCATCATCGAAATGTTTGACTGAGCGCAGCTGACTCACTTCAAATAACTCGTGTATCATCTTTAGATTCTAGATCATCAAGATGCTGATATTTTATTTAGAAAGCTCCTAAGGAATTCTTTGTCCTTCCCAACCGCTGTTTCTTACTGATTCCTTAGAAATCCATCTCACGATTGCGTAACATTAAACAAATTCTTCCTCCTCTATTCTATTTGAATTCACCTCTTCTCAAAGTGCATGAAATCCCCATAACTTTCTCCTAATTTGAAAACTAACCCCATTCACTGTCGGTCTAGAGCTTAAAGCCATACGTTGAACAAATAAATGTCCTGCTATATGTAACAGTAGTAGTTTGAAATCTTTCTTTATCAGTAGTAAAGTAAGATGACATTTTTCTCCTTACCCATTGCACGTCGCTTCACACCCTTTATCAAACTCCTCATGTCGCAGGACCTGCAATGTAAGACGCAAAAATGACTACGTCGAAATATTTACACGCATGTGATCCCAGAAATAATAATAATTGCCACAGTCACGAACCTTCATTCCCAGAACATCGCGAAAAAATGTGATGGCACTTTTGCGATTCCCGATTTTGAGGACATAGTGAAGTGCCCGGTAGCCTTGACCTCCGACCTTAGTAGAGCTCATTTTGGACGGAAAATTGGATGCGAAAAACAAAAGGAATGAAAATGATGAGAGATCGACTGTAGCAGGAATATTACCACCACCCTCGCCGGCACTCAACGTGAGACTGACACACGAGAGGGGAACTTGTTGTCTCGATCTGTCGATTGCTCAATGGCCGGAGACTCCGCCAAACAAACTCATCTCGTCATAAACACAAGACCGGTCATCAATCAGTTAATCACTGAATTTTATCTAATGAGTGAAGTCGTTAAGTGGTCATTGTGGCAGATAACCTCGAATGCGTGCAGACTCCGCAGCAGGTGACGTCTGCATTTGTTCCTGTTCAGAATCCGATTTCTAACTGCCTCTTTCAGTGCGGAAAGCAGTAAGCTACAATTGACAAAAATCTTTCACCATAAAAGGTAACATACTGATTCTAGCGTAAGTAACTTCGATCTTAAATGTATTAAGGCGTTAGGTTAATTGTCTTTCAAAGCCCAGAACATTGAATGTTATGCAATTCGAGTCCCTAGACCTGTGATATATACGTATAATATGTATGCAGTCTGTCTGGTCCAGACAGTACGAATTTTTGGATCCATGAGAATTGCTTAACGAAGTGGGATGGCAATCGACGTTAACCAATATCTGCTGCTTTGCAATTCAATCATTAAATCATATTTATCGTAATATAATTATTGAGATTTACACTGTAGACTATAGGAGTTTGATTGGTTTCCACGCATGAAAGTGTAAGTTGAAGAGATTCAGGAGTTATATTATTGGTTGTCGACCACTTATGGTTAAGTTGAGTTCTTGTATGTTCTTCAATTTACATCAATGGTGAATAAGGAACGAATTCTTGAGCTTAGTGGATAGTCACCCAAATTATTGATTGCAAGGGTCTTCAACTAAAGCTAAATTATCTTCCACTATTATCGAAACGATTTCAGGCGTGATTTTAATGATTTTATTGTAAGGCGCTTACAATTTACTATATTGGTGTTTTGTGAATAGAGAAATGTGTCTCCTGCAAAATATCCATAAGTCCATAAGTCAAATAAACTGCTGCGTAACAACTTTGTGCTTGAAATTTTACATTGTATGGATTTACTTCATAAATGTTGTGCTTTAATTAAGTTGTAGAAATTGGAATTATATGTACTACACACATAATAATGTCTGTATAGTGTGTTACACCTTATACGCCTTATTCATTATCATAATCGCGAATTCATGTAAAGGGTTGTATGCTATATGCGTATTTTAAATTTATTTAGTTTCTAAAAGATCTGATCGATGATTCTTCCAATTTGCATGAATTTAATCATTATTGCGGTTTAAAGTTCTTATTTTGTTTAGTTTCAGAAAATATTTATACGACACACGTGAGATTTTGTCAAGTTGTCTCCAGTTTTTTTACTACAATGTTACTAAAGATTGTACTTCGCACATACGGATTATATTTTAGCTTAACAGCTAAAATATTATCCGTATGTGCGAAGTGCGAAGTACAGTGCCTGTTTGCATTTAAGAAGAAGCTTGATTGTAAAAATAAGCATGCGAAAGTCCCCTGATTTCCTGCATTATATTTTCAGCCTTAATCTGAATACAAAAAATTAGTTTATTTATGAGAATGCAAGAGAGAGTATTTTTAATCGACTTGACATGGATTAATTCGACCAGATGATGTGTAACGATGAGTGCGTGCTTTTTCACGCTTGTACCTATTTTAGTTGATTTTTTGAAATCTGTGGGCGTAGATTAATCATTATCGTTTAACTTTCCTTCCTTCCTTCCACCAGAGTATCATACCAAGTTGAAGGAAATATAATCTGCTTGAGTGAAGCTTGTATACACTCACACATTCAACAGAAGCAAGTAATTGATTCAATTGTTCGTAGTGACAAATGGAAATCTCTCGTTTTTGTTTCTTTACTTGTAATGTAGCATTGTAGCATATATGCCTGCGTATTGCATTTCGCAAAAAATTATTCAGACTTCCATTGAGATTCAAAGAGTTTGACAATCAATGTGATGTATTTTCCTGTTGTTTTCCTGTCAACAGTTAGTTAGCTGTCAAAGTTGTAGTTAAATGAAGTAGGTTGAGATGCGAAATGTGTTGCATTTGTTGCGTCCCAGTGACACTCGTTCAGATTCTTGAATCTGAATTCTGTATTGAAGGAGTAAAAAGTGTGTTCTCTGTTGTTTCTCATGCATCCTTTCTCGGTTATCTCGGATTTCTTGCTATGCGTGACAGGTATTTAATTTGGTGGAAGGCGAAACCACACAGATATCGTAGTAGGGTGAAAGGAATCTGACACTTGACTTCTCTGACAGTGTCTGACTTTACGTGGATGCCGGCACAACCTTCCCATATCATCGTTATGAAGAACTGGGCATTGTTTGCTTATCGAGCGACGAGATTCGCCTCATATGCTCTACTTTTGAATTTCACTCCCGAGTCTCAAGAATGCGCATGAAAAAACCTTCACATCATGAGTTTGAGAAAAGTTGGATAGGAATTCCATTTTGAAATCTCGAAGAGTTCTGTTTTCCATTCCACATTTTCATTGGTATGACGGTAGTGAGCAGTGTATGCCGTGATGGGCTCTACGCTCGACTACCCGAGAGAGATTTCATTCGACTTTAAAGTTCAAATGTTGTCAGCTTCTTGTTTGTTTTGATATAACGAATCTCCGCACAAATACTGGGAGACACAGATTGATAAAGAATTCAAGACCTTTTCCTTTTCCTTATAACACTTTTTATCACATGAATGAATGCGTGAAATTAAAATTAATTCCACTTCGTTGGTGAAACAGCTCTATTTACATGTTCAGATGAAATGTAGGTCTGCTTGATCATTTGTTTATTATGCTGGTTGTTTTTCATACACTTCTCGAATTATTTAAAGATGTTGTCATGTTATGCTTTGTTATGACTTAAACGAATGCAAACGGTGCATGACTAAAGTCAGCTTTAGAATAAAATTTTGAATTAGAAAGTTTACGAGATAAGAAATAACCTAGGGTTTGTTTTTTCTTTCGTGTATGTTTAGGTCCTTTAAAATGCAGACACTTGAAAATTGTATGCGTTTCTCGTGGAAAAGGTCGTGCTTATCAAGGTTTGGATTATCATTGCACAGCTGCACACCACTCGTAGATAAGAACGCGTTTAAGATTGGAGGCAATGTAAGACGGAAGGGAAATCTGTCAAGAAGACTTGTTCGTGTTCACTATCCGTCTTCATCTAAAGTTCCTGATGTGCCTAATGTCAGTGACATCAATAATAATCGTCAAACGACTTCATCCAGCGTGTTCAAGTAAGTAGTCTTTTGAAGCAATCACTTTTTGTGTATTCAGAACATGTTAGTTGATATTTTAAACTTTAATTTTGTTATTTCAGTTTGACGATGGGAGAAGTAATGATGACCAACAATAAAAGGCTAATTGCGGTAGAAGGCTCTCGGTTGGTGGAAGAAGCTATTAAATGTGGACTGAAATTGGAAAAATTGTTTCTTACAAATTCCATTAAGAGTGCTTCTCCAACACTACAACCATATCTGGAAGTCCCACACTCCCGCAACTTAGACAAATCATCCCCGGAAGTTCATCGAGTTAGTTCAAAGCTCATGCAAACGTGGTCCTCCGTGACTACACCACCTGGAGTGATAGGCAAGTGATAAACATCATTAACAGGACCTTAATAGATTACTGACAATTTAAGTATGGTGTAATTTGGTCCATATTTGTAGGAGTTTTTGAGAAACCCAAATCAACGGATATAATACGCCGAGTGGAAACACTGCACCGAAGTATTCCTTTGACTATCATTTGTGATAACATCCGAGAGCCTGGAAACCTAGGATCAATTTTACGATCAGCGGCCGGCGTCGGTTGTCGATCAGTTTTGTTAACCAAAGGTAAGTTGATACTTTGGATTTCAAAAGTACAGGGATATTCATCCATTTAATTGCAGTGTGTCGTATTTCGATGTAAGCAGTTGAGAAGAACGGTGAACTGGGGTGATATATTCATACCGTAAGTTGGTTCTACTTATATGGCTGAGCAAGGACTGCGATCCGCGTGTTTAGCGTATTAGGATTATTTTAGAGGGAATGTCGGCTGAAAGTCGTTCTGATTGAAAAAGGCTTTCGTCTCAGGAAGAAAAGTAATGAGTCATAAAATTTGATAGAAGGGAAAGGTAACTTTTGCAATCTTTTGAGATCCGCTTAAGCGTAATGAAGTGACTCGTCTGCCTATTAGTTTTTTACGAGGGTTCCATCACATCCATTTCGCATCAGTGAAAGAGCAAAAAAGTGTTATAGTGCCTTGTAGACATGAAGTCAATTTCGTGTAAAAATAAGAGTGTAAAATTGAGGCTTCTTTTACGTAGGGAGAAATCCCCGGAACACCTGAAATAAACAACTAAAATCTTGGCTTCTGTACAAGTCGGCAAACACAAATTACAGGCAACAATCTTGTAAACAAATGGAGATAGTTTAGTTCTCTTTAATAGAGTTTCTCAGAAAAAAAGTACAACTTTCCTTTAGCAAAATAAAATACCATACAAAATTGCATGTTCTTAAGAAAGTATTGCAAAAGCCCAGTGTAGCGTTTATTATAGGATAGGTTATTAGAATAAAAAAGCGTATCAAATTATTCCTTTAAAAATGGCTTCATTGCACTTCATTAAATCATGTTGTAAAGAATTATTTTTATTTTTTTATTTTCAGGTTGCGTCGACTGCTGGAACATGAAAGTCTTACGTGGAGCTTGTGGAGCTCACTTTTACATCCCTATCTCTCAAAATGAAGACACTGTGTCGATAGAACATTGGATTCTTAATGATTTGGATAAAAATAAAGAAACGATTAAAGAAGTAACGAAGAGTAACGAATTAAGATCTGAATCTGAAATGATGCCAAATAGAAGAATGAAAGTTGGAGTCATCTTAGCTGATAGTAACTTGAACGATACGAGATTTAATGTGCCTTTGCTTAATTATTCTGAAGTAGACTATACCCGTTTGTGTCACATATTCTTAACGATTGGTGGAGAAACGAACGGATTAGGAAAAGAAGTGATAAGTCTTGTTAAAAATCTGTCTCACAATGACTCAGTAGAAGTTAGTAGGGTAAGAATCCCTCTGTTTTACAATGTAGACAGTTTAAATGCTTCTAATGCATTTGGCATAATTGCATTCGAGATTCAACGGCAGTTAGGAAGTCGGAAAGAACCTAGTCATTAAAATACCTTGGATTCTGTAATTTTTTACTGTGTTAACTAATAAATACAAAGATATTGTTAAAATTTACTCTTGTGTATTGAGCGGAGTGAAAATAACGTGTAGCATTAAGGGAGACAATTCAGAGATGGCAACCATCGGGGAAAGCTCGTGTAGGAGAAAGCACTCGGTTGAGGTTCTCAGAGGCACTTGGTAAAAGCAGACTTACACAAAGTAGGGGGGAAAAGATCAATCTGAGAGTTCGGGTGGAGTCGTTCCTGTGGTCGTGTTTTAATGGTGGTAGTGAACTGTCCGAGTCGTCGTGGTAGAAAGGACCAATTTCCTTCAGAATCAACTCTCATTTCAACTTCTTTTTTGTAACAAAAACTTTCTGAAAATCAATAACTTCTCTGACGTCTTTCCATTTATATTTCTCGTACCCATGCATGTATGTAGTTTGTAGTCGCTTACACAGGAACTCACTACATTGCACCTACTTGCAGTGCCACAACAGGACACAAAAAAGCTCTGTTCTTCCTTCTTTTTGCGATACTTTGAAAGTTTATGTGCAGTCGACAGTGCACAAGCAATAATGTTTATGCATATAAACCAATAAAAAGTTCATTCAAAGTGGACACACTGTGAGTTGTGTACTGAGAGTCGTGAGAAGTTCTGAAGGTGAATATGAATGGGTCTGAAACACTTGTCAACTGTCTCAAAAGAATTTACCAAACGGAGCTTGAGCCATTATTCGTCCAGATCGATGCAACATTATGGACTTTCTCCTGTGTATGGTCAAGTAGATAGCCATTCACGTCAGTAAACACACATTAAGCCATAAACTTTCTTAAGATTTACAACACGGGCGAGTGGAGCTTATAATGCAAACTTATTCATGAGTAATTAAATTACGAAATGATATCAGGTTCCATTGCACAAACTGAAAAGTATGTACTGCACTCTATACTCTACACACACTCGTCACACATTGCATAACACTTTAGTCGTAAAAGGGCAAAGTTTATAAAGTCTTCTTGGTGCTGTTCACACACTTGAAGTCTGAAGATACTAAACTCCGCGGACCAAAGAGAAAACAACATTATTTGATACCTCCTCCACATTCATTTGCTTGTCCTCCTGACGCCAGACATCAGTTGAAAGACTGCGTGCATTTATAATTAAGATATAATACTTCACGCCTCCACCCGATAATCTAGAAACTAGAGTCCAAAGTGTATATATGTGTGATGAAAAGAACATGTGAATTTAGATTATATACGCAGCGAGAATGAAAGTATGAAAGTCTCATCCTTCCCTGGAGAGATGAAGAGACAAGGCAGAATACTATTGTACACTTTGTTCTTAGGCTGCTTAATCATGTTAGAGGCTTATTTTTGTGAGAATAATTGGAGTGCATCACACCCTTTGATATCTTTAATTGTGGGTTCGGTTTGGAAGATAGACGAAGAAGTCCATGTCCAGCGAGTGAGTCCAGATGAAGGAAGGATTGTAGAGTGTCGGGTTGACAGGGACTGCTGGATATCGAAAAGTAAGGGCAAAAACCAAGTCTGTGTTTGCCCGAAGAAGAAGTATTGACTCGGACTGCTTCAACACAACTTGTTCAGTTCTCTTTCGACGCTCAACTTGGGTGGATGGAGTGCATCTCATCTTTCTCAGGAGATCTTCATGCAACTGCCACTCACTACACGAACAATAAGAAGGACCCTTTCTTTGCATACCTCCAGAGGTTGTTAAGTTCACTTCAGGTAGCCAACTGCTGCCCAAGGACCCTTTCTGGCCTACAATCCTTAAGTCTCCAATGCTACAGGATTTTGTGATCTTCACTGTGGACACTCCGTGTAGCTAATATCTTCAATCTAAACTTGTTAAGGAAATACAGAATGGATAGTGAATAAAAGTTTTATCCGAAAAGTTGCAAGATTCTTTGGAGTGTTCTTTGTACGTGAACTGTTCATCAAATTGTTGTGCGTAGTCTATATTGTCCATGCATGACTGTGGTCTCTCAAACCTTATTGTACAGAGCCTGGAGCAATCTAAGACTTTAATTGACATGTGGACCTGTTTCTTCTAGTTGTGTACTATGTGTACTACTTTTAGGATGTGAACGTGAAGCACATTCTGACCTCTTAGAATTGTGTGAGTGAAAGGAACGAAAGGAAGTGGAGGGGATCAATGGGTATATAAATCAGAATAGCTGCACACTTAATTCATGGACATGGAGAAAGTGCGGAGTATTAGGATGTCTCCATTGCGGATTTACTGGACTGTTGCCCTTCTCGGTAAACAACTCACTTATAATAAATAAATTTATAATTATTTGAGTAGTTTGTATCGCTCTGGAAGACTTGTAGGTGTGGAAGATGTAGCATGTATGTTAATTGGACTCTAAGGCTAAGGCACGTTCATTAGACCGATACACCTGTTCGCATTCACCATTCGCCACTTCCTGTATTTGTTCAAGAGAACAAGTGAAGTATGTTCCATGTGTACATCCAAGTTGTGGCTTTTCTGAAGTGTTTATTTAGGAGAATCGTTATGTAACGAGATTTATTATGTGTGGAACCAAAAATAATTACTCGTGCAAATAAGCCTACATATACTTTCACTTGTAATTGGACTAACTGACGTTAATGCTTGGAACTATGGATATATGTTTGTATTTATGCCTGTGTCTTTAACTCGTCCAAACCTCCAAACCTTTCGTTTCCTTCTGGCTTTCAATTCTGAGTGTGTAGCTCATTATTAAATTTAATGAGACGAGCTTGACACTCTTTAATAATTATTTTAATTCTTAAAAGCAAAGGCATCCTACATTTTCCAATGCTTAAACAATAGTGACGACGAGCGATGACAACTGTCTTTGCAACTGCTGCAGAGAAAAGCCTCGCGGTATTCGGTAAATTCTTGCCAAGATAACACAGCGCGTGTTAAATGAAAGAAGAGAGCTGAGAAAGAGGTTGGCGAATAAGGCACAAGGCTCATTCATTACAACTAAGTGGGTTAAAAATATCTCTAACTAAACATAAATTTTAGAAATGGTACACCCAGGAATATTTGACAGATCATCTATTTGTCTGAACATTTTGCATACTGCAAGACGGAGAGCTCGTTCGTACACACTTCCTTCTTTATATTTTATTTACTCCGAAAAAATCCTGTAAATTTCATTTTGAACTGTGTTTAGAATTGGGCAAAAAGAGTGTTGGTTGTGTGAGTTTGTTAGGATTTACTGTCGGAAAATTCTTAATTGAAAACTTCCCTGGTAGAAGTGGTAAAGTTGATGAATAAGTATTTTACTTGTACGCCTAGTCGTTTGACTTGTCTGCAAAAATTTGCTCATGCCGTGTGGATGACTGACAGTTTTCATAGAGGCCTTGGCTGGCATTAGATATTTATGAGGAACATTTATTAATAAGGAAATGAATTTTTGCACACACACACATATACATTGGACAGAGAGAAGATAGGGAGTTCTTTAGATTTGAGACTTTGGGACTTTGGGACTGAGCTGGATGTCTAGTCAGACATCAGATTGATGTAAGTTGATGTTAAACCATCACAAAAGACTCGGTTCATCCCGGTATTTAGACATTAAACTGTTCTTGATGGATGTGACTTGTGTATATCGGAGCCAGTCTTCTCTCTGTGTGAGAAATAATTGAGGGTTTATGAAATTCCGCTGGGCCGAGTGAAGGAAGGGTAAACTATTTGCGAAATCTATCAAAGTGCATGATGTAATGGTGTACAAAGTGCTTTACGAAGACATGCAGCACGTTATCCAAGGCTGACGCGAGAGATACGGGAAGAATCTTCTTTTCCATGAATTCCTCTTTATCTCTCTCGTTGGAATTTTGAAGGTAACTAAAATCCTTTTTGCAAGACACGCGAAAACACGGAGAGGAAAGTCTTTACTCGAAATCTCATTATGACTGAGAGACAGGGATGAGTGGATCCTGATGATAGATGTTTGTTAACAGAATATTAGTTTTCGCCTTACATGCAATAGTAGTGTGCTCACCTTAAAAAAGAAATGAGGAAGGATTAGTATTAGGAACTTTGGAACATGCAACCGGGTTCACTAAGGATAAGTTAATAGTTTGAAGAACCTTAGAACTTTGAAACTTGGAATTGCTGCTGCATGCTAACTTAATTTTTTTGAGTAAACTTGGGAGGAATGTGTAACTAGGTTGTCTTTCGCTATTGCATTTACCGTGAGATTGCCGTCTTATCAAGTTAATGGTAGTGGTTGCGATGAAACGATGAAAGTCCCATGATCTTCAAGAGTTCAAGACAGCATGGCATTTTTCTCCTACGGTTGTTTACACTTGATGAAGAGATGTTAATCTCTCTGTTTATACTCGAAACTATCAAATGAATATCATGAGCTCACTAAAGTTCCTCCGGAGTCTCACACACTCACTCACAGCCTTCTCAAAGGCGAATCTCTTTCCCTAATGACCTTTATCATCTTCTTTAATGCCGATCGTAAAGTGAGAAAATGCGAGACTTAATTTATTCATCTTTTGGATTGATAAAACATGAAGAAAGATATGCATGTGTATAATCACAGACACCCACTCAACTCTCATCGTCTTTAAAGAAGTGTATCATCACATTCACAAGACACAAGATATGTTGAGTAATATTTCCATAATTAGTTTATGGTTTTGGAATTTCGAAGCGAAAGTTCATACTTTTCTGTAAGGAATTCCATTTGAATTTACGAACTCATAAAGATTGAATTGATGAATGAAGCGCATTAGCTCTTGTCGTACTGGCACTCGTTCCAAAATCATTATTCGCTTGAGCTCAAAGCTTCAAACCTTCCCGAGAGTGACTTTTTGGACGAGATGTTAAATATTACGGCTACAAGATTGAGTAGAAAAGGCTAAGACGTGTGAGTGTATGTGTTTGTGGGTGAGCTTGTTACCAACCTCTGTTGATCTCACGGTGACTGGTTTTATTTTATGATAATGATTCATATAAAATATAATGAGATTTGCCATCGACCAACGTTAAAAGCTGAGGAATGACATTGCTCCTACATACCAGAAATTATGTGCTGAATGAAGAATGGCTCGTCTTGTTGTTGTAGCGGAGTCTCTTCTGTCTTTCGCATTTTCTTTCTGATTTATTCGTACCAAGTCTGTAGAATCTGGTATTCTCTAGTAGACTATAAAAATTACCCTGTTCAAATGGCTTCGCTGTTTGATTCAAAAGATAAATTTCTTTAATGCAAGTCACACACACGTACTAATATTTATCTCGTCTGCAACTTAAGTGCAGTTCATGTGGTAAGAAAAGGCAGTTGTGACTTGACATCATGTTTAGCAATACACAAGAGTTGTACACTCCGAATGTATGACTTTTGACCGTACACCGAGGCGGACAATAAAAACTTGAATTCATCTGTAATGGTTCTTCCTGACGAGAGGTTCTTTCTCGACTTCTTTTAAGTTGTTGGGTGAGCAAGTGAGCAAGTTAATCAGAGTCTTGCTTTTTAGATAAATTGAATCATTATTACCAATTTATCAATATTTCTGTGCATCTCTTAAAGGTTGATGCCTTTTTGGGTCTCATCAATCTTTCCATGTTTTTCTTCCTATTGATATGCACACACACACAGAAGGTTGTTTCCATTCACTCTCGCATTTTAAATTTCTAAATGAGAAGGAGCGTAAAAAGTACCTCTCATCTATTTCTTGTTTAATGGAACAAAAGAAAATCAGTTTCCACCCATCATCATGATGATGTATGCGGGTTGATTTTTGGCTTAACTTTAAACTATAGCGTACATTCTCTCTTACAAATAACACAAGGAAAAATCCTGCAGTGGTTGGGTTATTGTAAAACCTACAAGTTTATACACACACAACTCATCTCTCTGTTAGGAGTTTCTCTAATAACTTTCCCATTTGTACTGTCACTTATTTCCCTGGGATTCATCATTGATGAATTATTTTGCAGATAGTCCGAACGCAGTACCACCACCCATGCAACTTTGTGTAATATTTCTTTTTCATCTTCTCAGTACCCATTAACTTGAGTGATAAAGGGGCTATAGAGCTTCTGCTAACATGAGTCAATGTGGAACGAACCCGTAGTAATATTTCCCATTTGGGATGATGAATAGACCCTACGCTGAAGTGGTGGTGGTGGTTGAAATAACAAAGCAAAATAGATGAGATCCTTCCTCAGTTCTAGATGAGATTATAATGTATTTTAGATCTCACATCTGTTTAATTTGTGTCTTTTTTGGGTGCTCACTTTACTTTTGACACACACCACACATACATGCATACACAGTCAGTGTCCCATGTAAGTGTACAGTCCCATCATCCTCCATGTTTTCTACAGAATGTCCTATGAAACTGCAACGCAATCCTTGTCAGTTTGTTGTAAAGTTGTAATCCACCAGACGTGTCATTAATGTGCCTTTCCTTCTCTCTCTCTCATAATGTTTAGATGAATGAGACTCGGGTTCGTAGCTCCCTGTGATAGTCGCCTACAAGCTTTCCTAGATGGATTATTCTTTCTAATGAACAGACAACAGAGTAAATGTGATGCGGATCCCTTCGGGAATTTCCCTTCTCAAAAAACACATGAGATCCTTATTTTGTGTGTGAAACGCCTAGGAAGTTTTCATGTCTCTCTCGGTCTCTCTCTGTGTGTGTATATCCTGACCACTGCAGTAATCCCTACTTCCTGTTGCCTCTCTCTACACTTTTGTTTTGTCTTTTAAGTTTCGAGGTTAACTCTGCTGTATTTCGAATGAAAAATGTTCAAGCAATGGCTGTGAAGAAAGTATAGGCTATGTAGTATATTACACTAAAAGTAGTGTGCATGTAAGCAGTGTTTATGCCTTAAGGTACTTAAGAATATCACCTCACTCTCAACTTTACAATATTACAATATTACAATGCCTTCGCTCATCCTTCCAACTAAAGGGAGTTTGGCAACTCACACTTTTTGGAAAGAAATCCGAAGCTGTGGTGGCTCAAATGTTCGCATGTCACGGAAATTCATCTTTAGAAGTGAGAGTTGGGAATGCAATGAGAATGTTTTGCAATTGTGATTCTATGGAATCCCAAGAGCCCGGGTGAAAGTGGGGAATGTTTTCATGAAAGTGACAGATGAAATGATACATCTAAACTGGAAGCCACACTGCTTTCCATGTGTTGTGTGTTTTGAGCTACTGTCAAATGTACTCAGACATGACTCACTCTGAGGAACCAAACCGAAGCACCCATCTCTACATCATCAAATGAGGATCTATCCATCTAAATTCCACCAACCCTACTTGCTTTGCACATGAGATGTAATCATGAAACTATAGACTCACTCACTCACTCGCTTTCTAGCTGGAGAAACCTCGAATCCACATTATCTCAATCCATCTAAACAGATAGATGCATCTCACGGATGAATTTCCCATTTACGTGTAGCACACAGGATTTATAAGCGATATGATGAGGGGTGTCCCTTGTTGGCGTGTCTAAAAGCAACACAAGACAATTGTATCATACTTCCATTAATTTTGGAATTAATTCATGAAATAAAGTGATTTAATTCCCATTTGACATTTAAATGAATGAAAGCTTATAGCCACCTAAACTAATCAAATTCCTCCTTCCTTAGGAAATTACATTTGAGATTGTGTGCATAACTAAAACTGAAAGTGAAATTATAGGAGAATAAATGCATACGAGGCTTCGTTAATCGAATGCTGGTGAAACAAACGAAGCGATACAATTCCATTTGACGTACGTCTCACATTTCCGAGTAGACAGGTTGAAGCATGCTCTACAGGGAAGAAGGATGGATTGCAAATTACAATTCACAACTTGACAGGTTGAGTTGTTATTTTATTTCATTTCTACGGCGCTTCGTACGGGCAACATAACTTATGTTAAACGAAAACCTCATTTTTTAAACATGATGACAAGCAACAACCACGTTGAGAGGGTTTCTTGTGTGAAGGAATAAAATAGAAAGAATACCAGAGATACGCGACTAACTGGTCACTGCTGGTCACTTTGCGAAAAATGATAACTTCTCTTCTTGTGTAACTTGAAGGTGTAACAAAGACATAAAATATCTCAGACAGTTTATATGACACAAATAGCCTAAAGGTTGAAGTTGATCGAAAGTGTTGGAGAGCAAAACTTAAATGTGCATGCAGAGATCTGAGAGAGTCGTTTAGGACTTTCATTCTATTCAGCATTCAACTAGAATTGTACCTTTGATGTAGATTTTCCCATTAATATTCACATTTTTAGCTGATGCTACGATAAGAAATGACAATGCAGGAATAGTGAATACAGACATTACTTTGTAAAAGGAGCCTTGAGCAAAGACTCCTTCGCGAGTGTGGAGTGCACGAAACTAGTAAAAAAGAGTTACGAAACGCAGAAACTGGAGAGAGATCCCAGAAGAAAGCAATTGTCGGTGAAGATAGGGATTGAAACGGCTTATATATTTTCGAAAAGTACATCTATAGCACGTAGTTCATAGAACATTGGATATTGCATACGGTAGCAATTCATAAAAGCTATTGGAGGAACGGGATGAGAGTTGGATGTGTACCTCGCAAGTAACAATAATCTGTGTGCGAGATAAATGTTGTTGCAATCTATTTGAACAAATAGGGAAGAGTGTATTAGGAAGTGTAGTCGTCGTTGGAGTAGAGATGGTTGAAAACCTCTGAAACGATGGTGGTGAATGGTAGGCCGTTTGTGCCTTGAGAAATGAGGAAGATTGGATTAGATTTCGGATTGAGATATGTAGAAGATGTGTACGGCGAGAGGAAGGAATAAGGGACTCTCTAGGTTAGTCTGGAAGACTCACACAGTTGTAATAGTCGTAGAGACAGAAATGCTGAGAATAGAGTACATAATCATAATGCATTCTTGAGCTCTTCTTCCTTCACTACACATTGTCATCGTTGGTTCACTCTCTGGACTACTTCCTTCCTTAAAAAGCACAGAGGATTGTTGTAAGACTTGTAAGGATCTCCACCCAGAGCAAAAAGCTTAGCCACCGCCACCAACACTACCGAAGGATCATTCCTTCATCATATTGTAAACAAGTATATAGAGAAGTAGGAGAGAGAGAGAGAGTAAACTTTTCCGCAGAGAATCCCTCTTGGCACATTCATCCATGGATGAGAAAATATATTATATCTGTATGATCGCATGGATGTCGAGTAATATCCGAGAGCATTCTTCATGTCATTCCACAACAATAATGCATATCATCACCACACACACACTCACTGCCCCTTCTTACCTTTCCAAGGCTTCCTCCACTATTTCAATTCAAAATATATATTCATTCACAAATCGCTTCCTCCGTTCCCTCTCCATATCCCTTCGTCTCTACTTAAACTTCATCTTCTTGTGTGTGTTACGTGGGTCCCAAGGAGCAGCGTTGCTTTGAAATAGGGTCAGACTATCCGATTCCGTTCATGCAGATTAACTGTGTTATTAATGACACAAGGGCGAATGAAGGGAGGAAAGAAGGAACCCCCCCTAATAATACTCTGACTCTCATTTTATCGACTCGATTACTCCGATAAAAAATGATCGTCTCCTTGTATTACAAATAGTGTGAGTTCAAAAGTTTTGATTGTAATACGCCCTTCCATGCACACACACACACATATCATTTTTTATGGACTTGGTTTCTTGACTTTTGGTTTCCCATTCCCTGTGTGTACAACAACTCCCTGAAACTAAAAGTTTCTAGGAGAGAGATTCAACTTGACTCTCTCAAAACATTCGGTTTACAGTTTAGTTTGGATTGCATTTTTAGTGGAGGCATACAGAAGGCATATCTGTGAAATATATCTCCAGTTCTGCTGCACTTGCACTATATGAGCCACTGAGCTCACCCGAACCGAATGATCAGAAAGTTTCGGAGTGAGAAAGTGCAGTCAAGTGGATATGTAGAGTGAAATGAATCAGTCAGGAGAGAGAATGAGAGTTTCTTGTTCATTCATCCTACGCTGAGAGGACTGAGGGAAATTGTACCTCGGCTTAAAAAGAGGAAATTTCCTTTTCATATATCAATTGGGAGCATATAATATAGTATGTGTGTGTGAATGCATGTATGTAGGTGTGTGTGTGTGTCTTTGTGGGATTGTTGTTGAGGATTGGAGTTGCTTAAGTCATTAGAGGAAACGATATCTGGTCATCGGAGGTCGGCACGCCACTTGATATCAATGAATTGAGCAGGAGTTCTTTATACGAGTGTTTTGAAATAAAAGAGGAATCGGGTAGAGAAAGAGTATCTCAGAATCGGATGAAATTTCTGGGAGTTGGCGTACAAGGGACCTGAGCCTATTGATCTTTCTTTGCTTTGGCATCCCCCATCACGAACACAGTGTGTACGGGAGTCGATGTAGCTGAGCTATAAGTTCTGTGTGGACTTTTCTTCAGTCGGTAGGCTGTAGTCTGTGTGGCTCCGTCGTTGTGTTTTGGTTGGAGTTCTCGCCCATACTAACCCGTGTTTCGGGTTTCGAGAATTCAGCTCCCACAAGTTATGTACGAAGTATATATGTATGAATAGCTTTCTCAAATCGGAAGTTCGTAAATGTAACTCTGGGTACGTTAAACGCCACAGATATAGAGGTTTCAGCGGCGTATCAAGATCTCACAATTGGGACATAACGAACCGATCCGAAAACTCGGTTTTTAGGCTTTTGCAGTTTGGAGACATTGCTCTCAAATTCTCAAACACAATGCCGTTTTTCTACATGTCTTATTGCATTTCATCATCTTTACATAAATCGGACAGAGACTGTCTTCGAATTCGGTTTATTTAATAAACTCTGGGAGAATGTTGAAAAGTATCTGGTTTTTCTCCGGACTACTCTTCATCATTAGTTTGGACAGAGTTTACAAAGATTCTGGGAGGGAATTGAGTTTGGGAACAATTGGAGAGTGAAAGGAAGTGGAACAGAGATGATCATGATATTCTACAATTCAACGCAATTAATCAACGCTAACTTAGTAAAGTGAGTTTACTTTGATGATGGAGAGAAAGTAGCTTTTCCTGGTACAACACGAGGGCTTTCGCTAAAAGGACTTCAAAGACTCAAGTTGTGATGTCTTTCGTCAAATTAGTTTCAAATGGAAAGAGAAGCTATGAAAGGGGGAAGTCGGTCACGAGGATCGTGTCTTATCTCTCACTGATGATCATTCAATGTTGAATGTGGTCTATAACAAATGGTGACTGTGAGGAGAGAGGCTCCTGGTCCGCCGGCAGCCGTACGTCTTCACAACTCTTTTTCTTACAAATGGCAAAATAATATTATTGTGAAAATGTGAAGTCACACAAATGCTGTTGTTTCTTCAAGAGAGGCTCGCCATTCTTTCAGACATTTCATCCTCGTAGACTGTGTGACTTCTATACAGTCAGACTGTCTGCTATACACAGTTTTTAGTAGTGAGACTCAAATTGAAATTAAACAAGCCTCTCTCTCAGAAATAAATTAAATCTGGAGGAAAAGATCCGTTTTGCGGTCCACGTTTCCAACACACACTTCACCTCTCCAGCCTCCAGCAGACAGAGCGAGTCAAGTGCAGTCGACGGAATATTAGCCGCATTACAAGCCCATGTTTCTCTCTGCTCCACTCTCTAAACTAGGAACATTTCATAGATTAAGTTATGTTGCTGCAGAAGCTCTAAAACAGGTCTGGTTTTTGCTTCCAAATTGTTTTACGCCAGGTATATCTATATACGAGGTATATACTTCTATTGTACAAGTCCGTTGTCCATAGGCCTCGATACACATTATATTGTACGAAAGGATTACACAAAACTCAATCAATCCAGTAAAGTGTAGAGACAATGCGCATTTCTATAACTTCCAATAATTCCCATTGACCTTAAGGAATTCGTGAGTCTTTTGGATGTGGAATTTATTCCCCGCTTTCCACAGTCCCTTTGGAAACTTTAGAGATTCCTTAAGCCACAAAACTGGTTTGGATTTTCCTCAAATCCCTTTATATGATCCGGTTAGAACGCACAAATCATTGAAGTGGAGTAATAAATGCTGATATATATGTGTAATTGGAATTTGGAATGCAGAGAGACAGAGAGTGAGAGAGAGAGAGTGAGTTTGATTCACCACTTAGGTAAACGTGATTAAATCAAAGTCAGCGAATTATCTTGTTCAAATAAAGTCTTACTTAACACACAAACCATTGTATGTAGAATTATATAGACACACACACACATGCAATAACCCACGGGGAGATGAAAGTTCATGGAATTCACAAGAAAGCAGCGTTCCAATCGATATAACCTCCGTACTCTGGACTCTAGAGACAACATGCGAAGCTCAGGCGTATCTGTACACAGTGCTTTCTCTCTAATCCAATTATTCTGTGCGTACTCACTCTTTTGTAGTAAGAAGTAACAGAGAGTAATGAGATTATTTACAAGTGTATCAGTTCAGCGAGAAAGTAGGCGAGTTGACAATAAGTTGTGTGTATGCATACAGAGATGTTCTCCTATTACTTTTGCCTTTTTTATTATTGGGTTGATTCAAAGAGGTAAAAAGAGTCTTCTGCTGATTGTAGGTTGCCTGGCTGTTGGGTCTTTAGATCCAGGAGGAATGAAATAGGAATGATATGTGTGTGTGTGTGTGGGACGGTAATAGGCAATAGTAGAGAATGTCTAACAATATTTGCTTAGTCATTACACATGGCCATTGTGTGACTAGCAATAAGGACGGTCTATACACACACGGCTGTGAATAAAGTTCGAGCCAAGGCAAAAGGGATTACACGGGTAATGAAAGGCTTCTCCAGTGTAAATATTTTACTTTGGGAGAAGTATATTATATATGTAGTAAATGTATCCATGTGGAGTATTGGTGGATGTAGCACACACGGAAACAAATTGACGTGACTCCAGGTAGCAAAAAAATTGGGTCATTTAATTTCCATCAATCTTACGGGGAAGGAATGAAAAGGTGAAAGGCGAGAGAGTCCTTGGTGAATGTTCATGAATTTGAAAATGTACACACACAAAGAGAGACAGGGGCTGCCTGTGTGTGTGGTTCAGAGGTCACGAGATGTAGATGAAAAGCTTTTAGAGGTGTTTGTATATCATTATTGACACTTGGAATGGAAATTGATGATGACTTTGTGTGTGTTGATGATGTTGCAGTGGGACTGATGATGCTGGGTGGGGGATTCGGAGTGGAGATGCACTTCGAGCCTAAGGACGGAGGCTTCTTTATCCGACCACCTTCCGTAGGTCCGAGTTCCACAGCGACGTCTTCGTCGTCCTCGTCTTCTGGAGAGACGGACTTCCTGGTGGACCCTGACCTCGTTGACCCAGCAGTGCTGAACACGGAGCATTTCACAGTGCTTCCTTCGAGTCAACCTGTCTCTATTCGTGTGATGTATGGGCCATTCAGTACAAAGCAGACAGTCCCGGTGAGACTCCTCGTTCCAGACCCGCTGGACAATTCCCCAGGAGGCATAAATGGGACAGGGGGGATGGGAAACGACCCTGAGATGATTCCCCCACTGGACTTGAGTGCTCACATCGTCACTCCCAGTGTGCCCAAGGACACTCCAATTCTTCGAGTTTTGTTCCATGCTGGTCAGACAGCTTTTGGCTTGCCCATTCCTGCTCAGAGTCAAGCCAGAGGGCCAAGACAGCAGGTGTGTACTGAATTTATTCTTTCCTCCCTACCTGCCTGCGACTAACCTGACCCTCAACCACCAACTTGTTTTATTCAATCCCTCTAAATGGATTTTTCATTACCAAGTGTGTGAGATGATGAGTGCTCCTTCTTCCTCCTCTCCCTCCTAAGCTCCTACATCGTTTTACACTTACCGAAGGAAAGACTGCTCAGGATTTTATGCTCCGTGATATTTTATGAAAAAATCAATGGGCTGCGAGAGAGCGTTGGTCTGTTGTATGGACCCGTAGCTAAATATGGACGCTAAATACTCATCGTCAACAGGCACACATCTCTCAGAAGCAGGACACGTAATGGCATTAAGCAGTAAACCTTTTGGCAAGCTGGTTTTGCGGAGCAGAATTTATGACTCAAATCCAATTAGTTCCATGTTGCTAACATTAAGCGCACATGCAACGTGAAGCCTAGTGAACAGTGAGCAATCTTTCTCGATCCTCTGAGGATTGCCATCCGATCGGGAAAGAACAGAAGAGGAGTCCTTAACTCTTGAGGAGACCTTAAGTTTTGTTGTCAAACAGAAGGACAAAGGCTTTAGACTTTAGACAGCTCTGCACACAAAATCTCTCTGACATGACAATCGTCGTTGTGTGTGTAAAGCCTGTAAAGCTATCTTCGTTTTAACAAAAGACTTTAAAATGTATACAAGATCGGAGGGGAGACAAGAAAGTAGAGGTGGTGGTGGTGGTAGGTTGTTTTATCCATGGATGAGTTTTAAGGTCTCCCAACAGCTCCTCACCGTCTTTCCTTCTCCTACTTCTTCTTCTTCGTTATTTACAGAAGATTTTGTAAAACAAAGACATCATAAGTCACGGGAGTCGTTCGTTCGTGATTAAATGGGTGAATGAGTAATGTCTCTATTATTGAAGACTCACGCGGTCGACGCAGAAGAAGTTTCTTTGAAGTGGTTAACTTTTTTGTTGTGGCCATTTCAGAGCGGAGGTGGAGGAACGAGACGACACCGGACACGACTCTGCCTTGTGGCTCAAGCATCAAAAGCTCCAGGGGATGTGGTCACCTCAAGTTGCAGTCCTGATGCCCGGGACTCAACCTGCTTGACTGAACTCACCCTTCCAATCCATTGGTGGCCAGAGATCCCATACGATGAACATAATCCCAGTCAACCACCTTTGAAACCAACGAAGATCCCCATTCAGGTCCGATCTCATCTCCTCTGATTATTACTTAAGCCTTGCTGGCAGATGTGTGATGTCTTGAGTCCTCCCATCACACAAAGAAATCTCGTTGGAATACATTAAGCCATATTGCAATGCCCAAAGGGTGTGATTCGGTGATTTTCTAATTGAATTTGAGCTCTCCAATGATTTAGCACGCAAGATTCAGATGATGATAATGATATACTCCTTAACGAGTATGATTACCACACAAAAAATTGGTTCTTTTGTAATGCACGCCATATTATGAATGTGTATGTACATAATATATTATTGTATTACACCACGTACTCTGCGTTAGTCAAGGGCATTAAGCTTTTTTCTCGAGAGTGGGATCGGTCGAATAAAACTAAAGTTGATCGTGTGCCTGGAGTAATGAACAACTGATATCGTATCAATCATCCGCACTACTCAACACGACCTCAAAAAGGCAACTACTTTTCTTGCTCCAAGTTGAAGTCTTCCTCGAATGTCAGAGTTTCTTCTTTCTTGGCCCTTTTTTGTTCCCAGAAATGAGTTAATATTGAACTAAAATGTGTTAAAATGAGGACGGAGTGCTTAAGTTTTTGTGCGTTGTATCTCGCGAAGTAGAGAGCGAGTCTCTCGTCTTTCACACGTTTGGAAGGAGAGAGAAGATTTGACTTTATTTCCTCTGTGGGATGGAGAATAAAAACAAAAAGCGAAACGTGCGTAGAGAGAAGAAGGATTTTATGATTTCCAGTTGATACTCAAGGAGAATATGTTAAGGAAGAATGTTATTGTAAAATGGTTGCATATTAGGGACAAGTATTTATTTCTTCCTTAGGCAAAAGGGTTGGTCCTTCTTTGAATTACTTATGTGGTCAATGAATGCACTACTCTACACACTTTACAATACACTTGGATTTCTCATGTGAGTTCTTCTTCAAGATAATTAAATTTCATTTTACTATCAAAAATACTCCAGGGTCTTTAGTTCAGCTCGTGTGGAGTGCGTTTCTGTTGGTAGGCATCTCAAGATAAGGAGAGATACACACACACACACTCACACACATGTATATACCTAGTAGGCTATAGTTGATTCCGAGATTTCAAATGAAAAAAGCGGACTCTGCTGGAAGAAGACCTTCTTCTTGACTACTGACTGTGTGGACCCGTCTCTATAGTTAGTAGAAGTTAATCTCGAGGGGAATCGGTTTAAGAAATTGCTTTCGAAGTACCACCAACTACTTAGAGTGAACAAGTTTTAGCAATAAGTGAGAATTTTGAGAACATTCCCTTGTGCCACGATGATTTTTTACAGATTTCTTTTCTCCGTAGTCTTCTTCGTCTCGTCTTTCCACTCCACTTAAGTCCAAAGTACTTTGAGCCTGAAGACTCAAGAAGAAGACGAGCTCCAGCCTAAGACACGTAGTAAGGAAGTGCTGAGGATGAGTCGAGTGTACAATGTGTGTGTGTGTGTCTATCTTTCCATTGACTTTGTTCGTGTATGACCATCATCATCATCGTCTTTGAACTTTCTTATATAACTGCATCTGTTCTCCGTCAGTTTGTCAGTAGGAAAGCCAAAACAAGAAGAAGTACAAGTTCACTATAGACATAATAATAATAATGAGCCCTTTCTGGGTTCAAGATTCTTCCAACAACCATTCTCGGTTTACGGAAAAGTCGTGGAGAAGGGGAACAACAAAAATCCGTGTGTAGAGAGTAGAGGAACTAGGATCTCGTCTTTAGGAACTAATAGGATGTAGTGTGGAGGAGAGTATATTGATGGGTTGTCGAAACGCTTTTTAATTCCAACTTCAAACTGTGTCTTTACATCTCATCCGATGAATCTGGAGTGAAGGCTCACACGCTGGAATTAGTCGACACTTACTTTTCCTTCAGTTGGAAGAAGGAAGACACACACACAGACCTCCCCTGATCTACTCCAGCAGACTGAGACTCACTCAACACTCTGAACTCGACTTCTTTGGAACGAAACTTGGCCAAATTTAATTGTACTGGTGTAGGGAATCAATCTTTGAATCCGCAACTCAGTGTGAGACATCGAGGCGTTGAGACGTTTCGAGTTGGGACGGAGTTCTTCATCCTCAAGGAGGTCGGCCTTCTTCATGCAACTTTCATGAACTTTTAATTCTTGTCATCTCTTCTTTTCATCGGTTTCTCAGATGTCAGATCAAACTTTTGATGTTCTTAATTCGTCGTACGGAGTTTTCCCATGGATGTGACTTTGAGTGAGTGCATACAAAGTTATACTGAGTCTTAGATCGACTCACATAACACACTCGCATACTTTCCCAGAACGATTATCTTCATTATGGGGCCCTTCATTATGAGGCCTCGCTGACTAAGTTGAAGAGTCAGAGATGAAATATGAACGTGGAAATGAAAGTCAGTCAAGGGTGGATTGTCCATATGGGGTCCATCCATTGGCCTATATAGTCTATAATTATGGTAAAAAATGGCTCAACACATAAGAAGGAAATATGGCACTTAGTGTCGTAAGAACTCGTGTTAATTTGGTTTTCATGAATGCATTCATTTCTCGAGGAGCTCTGCACTCAGTCTTGACTCTCTCTTTCTTACGAAAGTCTCCTCTCTTTGCATTCCTCACTAACTTTTCTACTTTGTGGTCGTGAAGGGTTCATGAAATGTAAAATGAGAGTTCCTCGGTTCTATCAATAAGACGCAGACTTATAAATTACACTTGAAATCTGTCCGAAGCTGGAAAGTTGGAGGCGAAACATTTTGTTCTTGCGTGGCAGTAATAACACGCTTTGGTGCTGATACATTCGACCTACTCGAACACAAAATTAGACTCAGCAGTTAATTAAACGTTAAATGTTGTCTGAGGGATTGATTACTCCGAATCCAGAGAGAGGAACAGGAAGGGTTAAAAGTTAAAACTCACTAAATGATTTCTCGTGCATTTGCCTGAGCAAGTGTGTATCATTAGTTTTCCATCTCAGAATCCTCCTCAGATGCTTATCCATTTAAGGAAGCTTTAAAAATACCCCTGTTGATGACCGATTTTCTTTCACTGCCGATAAATCTTGTCTGGAAAAGTTAGAGTCTGAGGCGGTATGAATTTATGTGGCATGCATCGTGGTGGATTCATGCAGAGGATAAATGATACCAAGTGTCACTGAATAGGGAGTTTGTATAAGAAACCACAATAAAATTACACACAGTGGACATACAGTGTGGGTTTCTACATTTAATCCATAAATAATATTTTCCATGTAAATCCTCTTGTAATGTTGTAATTACCATAATCTACTGTTCAACACACAAACACACACTTCCAGCTTTAGGTCTTTTGTGTGGAATCATTATTAATACTTAACACCGCATGGTCATTTCTCGAATAATAACTCAAAAAGGTAGTGTACAATTTTCTTAATTTGTAAAGTATGAGGCTGCACAGATAGACAGATTTAGAGTTCCGTATGTGTTGGTATTTAGTTGATATTTTATTTACTAAACATAAGATAAGCTAAATTAGATTCTACTGATTTTGTAGAGAATACAACGCCTGCAAGAAAAGGGAGAAATTTTGTGAAAGTACAAATAAATGAGATACTGTTGAGATTGTAGAAGACTTCGGTTTCAGAGTTCTTGAGTGATCTCTCTGTAGTTATTGCGAAATTAATTTCCATGATAGTCACGGGTGGAGGAAAGCAATGACACGAACATCACCAACTTTTGTGTGCAAAGAAAATGTCTGCATGTAAAGTTACTTTCGAATGTTTAAAGAGAAGCTTTCCTCTGAACTGGGAGTAGAGAGATTGCAAGTCTGATGTTGAGCGTTAATAGTTAAGATAAAACATAATTCATTGTGCGATGACTATCTAAATACAGCGAGTCATGATTGGATCGAAAAAGGTTAATTAACTCATCCAAATAAGGACTTGTGAAAATCTTCTTCATCTGAGATATTCTTGTCTCAATGTTCACGCATTCGGAGACGTGAATGAATGAATAATGAACGTAGTTGTCTGCAATAATTGAACTACTCTCTGTCTGCTCGCTGTTCGTGCTTTATGTGAGGAAACCTCAGTAACATTTGAAGATTTTACAAGACTTCTTTCGACTATTAAACTCGGGCATTTCGCAGCAGGACTCTGTTAGGCAGGAGACTCTAAAAAGATCTCTCTCCCTATCATTTGATACACCCGACTGGGATTTGAATGACCTTTATCCACTCAACAAACAGTCTGAAGAAATCTCACTTGTTTCGTGGACAATGAACAATAGATGCGAAATAAAATTGCTCTAACTCCGAAGGCGATTTATCTTTAACGGGGATTTCGGGGAGGGAAGTGAAACATTTGAAGTTGTGTCGTAAACCTTCGATGATAATGCAACTAAAATACTAAAGTAGAATTGTGGTTGCTACTGCTGCCCATGGTTATGTGTGTGTGTGTGTGTGTTTGTGTGTATTTCAAAGGTTATCCTCGGGAGTCAGAGATATGCCTACAATGGTGCCACGAATCGGGTGGATAATGGAGCCATATATTTTCTAACTGAGTGGTTTTATTGGGACTTGAGAGAGCCGTCATGTTGAATTAACTCTTGTGCAACCCTCAAGTTGCCATTTAGAAGAGCTGAAGACTTGAGCTGCACATTAAATTATGCCACACATTGTACAGCTTGCACACACACACAAATACACTTGCATTAGCCTTGGAATGTAGGATTATAAGAGACACTTTAGTATTTAGTGCAGACCTAAGGACTAATCAAACTGTGGAGGATGTTGTTGGAAGGTTAAGAATGCCTTCAGATCTTGTGATTCATTGCGTAGTTGTGTGGGACAAGTACACCTCAGCCACTACTCATATAAAAGCTTCTTCGCAACTTTTATTGTGCCTTTTCGGAGGATTGGAAGCATCAACAGTCTTGAGGGAGATCGAGATGGAAAGTTGTTGGAATAGAAAGGAGTATCGAAAATGGAGTCTATATATCCATTCATTCGTAGGATTTATTAAGTGTGGCATAAGGATTTGGAAAGTAAAGGAGAAATAACGATAACACTTCCAGAGGATACACACAAGTCACATTTCCGAGAGTCACTTTATGAAGTTTACTTTCCCTTAGCAGTGGTGGTGGTTGTTGTATGTGTGTGTGTTTCGAGTTACTTGCATTTATTTGCTTGTTTCTTCCTCACTCCTCCTTGCCTCTCAAATGCATCCCATAAATTGCAAAAACTTGAGAGTTTTATTGTCTCCGCATATCTTTGCGCATTTCTCAATGGCTTTCCATTCAAATTAACGTAGATCATAAGAAATAACAGTGTGCATTATTATTGAGCCTCGTTGAGAGAGGAAAAGAACGCTTTTTTGTGAGACTCGTATTTTGTATTGTTGCTAGGAGCACTTTGATAATTTATTGTATCTTACTGAGAGATAGTTGTGGATCTTGCTGCGTGAAGACATGTAGACTGAGGAGAGATAGCGTAGGGATAAAGTTAGTGAGATGTTGTTGTGACACTTTGAGGAAATGGAGGAATGGATGAGAGGAGAGCGAAGGTGGATGATGATAAGCAAAGGTTTAAGGATGGAAGTCTGGAAAGTCAAAAGACTTCTGGAGGAATCAACGGAGGAAAACGATGAAGGGGATAAAATATTACCCTGTCGACTTCCAGTTATACAAAGTTCGCAAACATTTCTCTCTCAAGGTTTTAGGAAACATTAGACGAGAAAGATTTCTCCAAAGCCTCGTCGTCTCAGCCACACTTAAACTTTTCTTGTTTGGAAACGACTTAAAGTTTTGTGATACCCGAGGAAATCTCTGAGAGAGACTCTGAGGCTAATCCTGCACTTAACCTCTTTTGAAAATATGAAAAAACTCACACGGCTTGTTTAGCATGCAACGCATGGTTATTAATACCTCGTCTGGAAGCAATAATAAATGCTGGTGGTGACTACACGGCTTCTCCTCCGTCTTTTCGCTTTACCAAGTTGATGTGACTTTGGGGAAATGCACGAGAGAGAACTACAAGAGATCGGCGAGGAATGATAAATTGTGACGAAGTGACATTTCCCTGCATATCTTGAAACGTTGGAACTTCCCTTCCAACACACACACACGTTTAAATGGACAAACCAACTTGAGATTTATGGAGTCATGGTTGACCTCATATTCTTTGTGAATGGATGGGTTGAATATTCATGTGCAGTACTGTAACTCCCGTCCAATCGGTTTCTCTCATTAATCAGTAATGTCTCTTTGGATTTAAAGGTCTCTTACGCGGTGTACGAGCCTGAGAACGGACACTGCAATGAAATCGGAATGTCTACAATGTACGGGTCAGGGATTGTGGGCGAAGGGTCGGGAACGAAGAGGATTCAGATTCAACCCCCCACCCCCCTGGCGACGATTCTCCTGGTCGACGCCCAGAGGTCATACCGAGTGATCAAAGCAGATGCAAGTGATGCCGTCAAGCTTCTCGTTCCTCAGGGATCCTTGTACCCACACGCGAAATTTTATGTCCCTGTCATCGTGGGGAAGCACGACCAGCAGACGATCGTGGCCTTCATCATGAGGTCAGTCACACACATTAGAATAACTGTCGGACTTTATAGTTAAGCCACTTAGTTGAGGGGACAATTTATAGGAAAGGAAAGAAATACAGGAAAGAGACGCAGTGTGGTTCATTTAGTGCTTCGACTTGTTCGCAGCCTCCCACTTAAGTGTAAAGTGTAATGATATGACCTAACGGAGGACAGCAGCGAGTAAATTTAAGACTGAGGAGAGTGGAAAGCCTTCTTCACGGAGATAAATGTTCCTCCCGACGTATTTTATGCAGCCATTTGGTTCGGACTCATTACTCAGGTGGTTTAACAATGATTGATGGTTATTAGAATCATTTCTACGGTGGATGTGGTTATGCGTGAAATTGAAGCCACTCTCCGCTCTTTAGTTCTCTGTTGCTTTGTTTCTTTCGTTTTGTATTCCACTCAGGACTTTTATTATTACTCGTGGTCACTTCACCTATCACTTCTCTATTAACATGAAGGTATTGTGTAATAGGAAGATTCGTATGTGAGGTTGTGTGTGCGTCAGGATTCCTCTGGTGCCAAGAATGTGTCATGGAAGACAGGAGCAGTTTTTGATTTCTGTTGATTAGGTAGGGATTAGGCTGGGGAAAATTGGATGGAATTTTGAAGTAGGACTTGTGTGGAAGTAAGGTGTGAATTCAATGGGCCTGACTTGAATATAGATTTCATGCATTTAAAGAAGATTTGGTGGAGTTCCCAACTGTATGACGGGTCTTCGAAGGCTTCGAAGGCTTTCGCCGATAGAGAGAGAGAGAGAGAGAGGCGAGAGAGAGCCAGGAAGGTTAGCAATATTCTGACACTTGGATTTTGGGATTGGACCATTTCCACCATCACTCTTCCGTTTCCACCAATTTTTTTCCGTACAAAGAGAACTCATGAATAATTTTACCTTCGTAAAGCCGTGAGGATATCAAATACCTTAAATGCATGGGATTTTAAGACATGGAGGAGAGTTAGATTGGATTGGTTGTGTGAGGAGTGAAGAATTTTTGGTGGGAGTCTGTAGATTTTATTTCATTCTTTCTTCATTAAATATGGATGATCATCGACTCATCATTCACTCTCTCTCGCTCTCGTGTGTATGAGTGTATACTTAATAATGCTGACTGGAGTTCAACATAACTCACACACGTAACACGCCCCTCATGCTCAGTGAGTTAAAATAAGAGGCCTCATTATCCCATCACGTAACATTTCAAAGATGAAGTCAGATTAAAAATCTCGAAATGAAGTTGAGTCAGCCAAGTGAAGAATATTAAAGCGAAGTTGGAAGTTGAGACTGGAGCCTGGGGCGTCGAAGAAAGTCTGAAGAAAGTGGGAGAGTTTCATACACCCAAATGAGCCATTTAAACCAAACTATGCGACTTATGTCCTTCCACAATGAAACTTTCCATACGTCTTTGTTCAGTGGCATTTTGTTTAGGAAGATGAGTTCCCAGAGGAGCTGTACGGAACAGGAATTTCCATTTTCTTAATCTCTATTCACGTTTTGTGCTTATTCCTTATTATCTACGGCCGTCCTCCGTTCTCCGTGTGTGTATGTGAGATCCATAAACGCGAAATGAAAGAACTAGACAAATCATTGACGTTGCTTTTTACTTTCTTCTTACAAGAAACACTCGTAGCACTTTTTGTCATCTTCAATTCAACTTTAAATTCTTGCAGCGCAACGAAACCAATCGTCCTGAAAGCTTTCAAAAAAGGAAACAGCTCACTGTTTTATCTCAGTTTTTTTGGATTTGCGAAGACTGTGTATTCAAATGAGGGAGTCCATAATAATGAGAGATGTTTCCGACTTGTTAGGAGACCAAATCGAGTGCGATGGATACATAAAACATATCACAGAGTGTCTTCCCGTTGCATCCATAAAACTGTGATCATCTTGATGGGCGGGGAGAAAGCTTCTCTCTTGCATTGCATAACATACGGCAGACAGGAGTTACGCAACGCTCTCTGTATAAGCTAACTAAGCTACACAGTGAAAGTAAAGGAAACGAAGCTCTGTGCAAATACACTTTTCTGATGATCCAACAAAAGGAGTTTATTTCTTGGGAACACAAAAGACTTTTTCAAGGTTTCTGTTGAGGGACCTCTAATGGAAACTATGCAGCGTTGACCCTTGAATGGGGAACAAGAAGAATGGAACTCGGAAATTACACTCGTCTGGAGAAACTTCTTTTCACCCAAACTTGTGTAATGTAAATTAGACCTCATTTTTCTTCAGGAGAAGCAAATCATTCCAGTCAATTGGATTCTCCGTCTTGAGATTAGTTGGATGAGCTTCTTATGCATTCACATCCTCCGTAGTAATGACTTCAACTGCTAAATTTGTTTACCCAAACCCCGCAAGTCGTTTCGCTCGTTCTGACTTTCACTTTCTCCTCTCAATATCGTCTTCTTTCTTCACTATCATCTCTCCTTTCTCTGTCTTCATGAACTTCGTAGAGAATTTACGAGTCCACGACTCTTCGTCGCCAGTTAAGGAATCATTTTTTGTCCTCCACCTTTCTTCAAGTCAATGTCACAGAACAAGCTCAGAGGTCGAATCGATAAAAACCTCGTCAAACTCTGGAGAAAGCACCTTAGTTAATAAAATTGTATGAAATATGGTGAGCAAACAAGACTTTCGCTCATTCATAAATGCACTTCATACAGACACATTCATGGAGGAAGACACACCCCTACGAATCTTTCTTCAGCGACAGTGTCCTCCTGCTGTATATTGCTGTATATTAAATAAAAGTATTCCCTTAATGTCCTACGTAATAAGTGCTTCCATGGGTGAGTTCGTTCCCACCCTTCTTCATGTAGGAAGGATATAGAACATAAATACATCCACTGGAGTGTAGCACAGATTTTTTCGTTGTATGTCGGTCACCCTCTGTGACATAAAGGAAAAAGAATAACTAAAGCCCGATTAAATCTGGAACCAAGTGTGTTTTTTGTCGGTGAGTTCCTTCGCAGGGAAATCGATGAAATTCTTATCACTACACATTTATAGATTGTCAAGGAAGGCGTCGGTTGTCGTGAGGCAGCCTTCTACTGTCTACAGCGGAATAGGAATAACAGTAGGAAAAAATGCTCAGTGTATAAATACATGTGTGTCGCAATGCAGGGTGAATTGAATGATCATTCAAGTAGAATGAATTCGCACGGAAATGTTTGTGTGTGTGGACTGTGAGCTCATAATATGTAATAGCAATAATAATAATGTTTGGATAGTGAGCAATTAGATTCAGACATTGGGAATTGTTGGTCTCCTTTCCACACAACATTTCGTCGATTAGAGTTGCGACGAGGAGGAAAAAGTTGCACATGGTTTGTTGAGTTGATTTCTCCCGTTGATCTTGTTATGGAACCACGCGTTTTATTTTTATGCTGGGAGAATCTCAGAGCCCAAGTGGATCACTGTGAGAAACAGTTTAGAGGGAGCAAGTTAAAAGGATCAAATGGAAGAAGAATAAATGCGTTAAAACTTTCACCACCCGAAATGATAAGGGTTTAGTAGTTGAGACTGTTGTTCGTTGTGTAGTCGTAGGGAGAGGAGTGAAAGTACATTTGCTTTGGGTGAGGTGACAACTAAGGACTATACGCAGGTATTCGTCTACCTATACGCCTACCCATGTGTGCTATATACACTGGAAGTGAAACTGAGACAAAAGGAAACTTTTTATGACTTTCGTAACAACCAATTTCCTGGGCAGATTGAACTTTCTTCCTTTTTTCTTTTTGGTAGAAAGTCCAGAAGAGATGAGAAGAAGGGGATGCTCCTGTCTGCTGAGACTATTCTTGCATCTTCCATTTTATATACATAAGTTCCACACACACATAAGATATGTGTGTGTGTGTGTGGTGTGTGTGTGTGTGTGTGTGTGTGTGTGGAGAGAGTGAAGCGGAAGTACAAAGTACACATCCAGCCTTGATAGTTTGGCCGTTGTAAAGGGAAAAAGTATTTTACCCTTGAAGATTCTCTCCTTTCTTTATTCCACCTTGGAAAAATGCATTTCCACCAAAGATCAAGTCAATCTGGACATTCGTATGCACAACAGGAAGGGAATGAGAGTGAGAGAGAGTTTGGATGGGCTTCTTCCTTTTTCATCATGTGGAGGAGATTATCGTATGTATGGTGTGTGTGTACACGTGTGTGCACTTATGTTGGGTGGACAAAGTCCGTGTGGATTTTGAAGTTGGTAGTTTTTGGGTTAGTTTACAGGAGTAAGTAAGTCGGAGAGGATGTAGGAAGGAGACAATTAAGGGGGACAGAGAGAGGCAGCAGGAGCAGTGTAGTGTTGGTTCATTAGTTTTCCTGTGACTTGATGACAATGTCAGGTAATAATGGGAGTGGATTTGGGTTGGAGAAATGGTTGGGTGTTTCGTGCTGCTGGAGTAAGTGCCCAAGTTTATTTTATGGATGGATGGAAATGGATGAGAAGGGGGAAGGACGAAGGAGCGACGAGTAGATTGCTCTTCTTCCGTTATTGCGTAACTTTTTTCTTGGGAAACAAAATGCTTAATCTTATTGAATTTCCGGCTACATTTAGTCTCGTCTTGAGCAGATGTCTCACGTTTCCTTTAGTAGAGAAAGTCAACTACAACCAGAGGAGACAAACTACCAAATTATTAGCAAACTTGATCATCTTTCACTCTCCCCTATTGCGCTCTCTTGCATCAAACACTTCTACACAAGCGAAGGCTGTTTAATAAATCTCTCTCTGTTTAATTTTTCCAGGGCAAGAGTCAAAAGTGGGCTCAGAATAATCGGAATTGAACCCAATGTGGACAAGAGTTGGAATATCACGACGGATTTCAATCCTCGAAGGACTCACGCTGTCATCACTGCTGTTCGCAAATTCGACCCCAAGTTTCACCAGCAGAAAAAGTAAGTGTAAATGAAACAACTAAGAGAAAGTAACTAGAGAAATCTGTGTGTGAAGTCTGTGGTCAAGTTGAACTGAAGGTTGGTATCAGTTGTGCAGGGAAAGTTGAATTGATTTCTGGTGTTGTGGAAGGTTCATGGGCGATGAACGAAGGTATGAAGGAAGGTATGCATGTGAGTATGAAGTTTATGATGCTGAGTATGAAGGCAATTGGAGTGCTGAGTATGAATTCTTATGAAGACGACGAGTATGATAAATGAAGGTAAACACAGAGACAGAGAGGTAATTTTCGTTATGATCTGTTATAATGAGCGCAAATAGAAAAATAATGACAATGTGTCGGGGGAAGACGCCCAGTGGGGGGGAGAGTCGAATTAAAACGAGCTATCAGGCACGAATAGAGAAAGTCGAAAGATGGCTATTTACAGGAGAAGTATTTACAAGAAGTGGAGGAGTCCTGCAAGGTTGTCGTTGGCTCGTCCGCTGTAGGCTGTCGCAGTGAGGAAGGCGAGTTTGTGGGCGTACTGACACGGAGCTGGGACTGCGACCGTTCCTGACCAGTTGAAGTACATGTGGCACATCTTGTAGGTGATCATCTGGAGCTTGTCGACGTCGAGTCCCTGGGTGTCGTAGAGGACGTTGTAGCTGCAGGGGCTCACGGTTCCTTGGCGTGCGGCACAGGCGATCAGGTAGAAGTCGTACCTGCAACACACACACAAAAGAATAAGGATTAGAGTCAGGTCAGATTAAGTGCAGAAGGTGGAGGGGGGTTGGGGGAGAGGAGACTTACCGTTCAGGCAGAGTGATGACGCTGTCGATGATCGTCCCTGGCGGAGGATTGTCGAACCGGTTTCCCTTGTCTGCAAAGCCACGCGAGTTGATTTTCTTGGTGACGACGATGTAGCTGAATCGGGGCACGTCGCGACCTTCCTTCCCGTAAGCGTCTTCCATGGCCTTCCTGATGTTGCGCACCTCGACCTCCACCAACTGACTGAGCTGCCCTTCTCCGACTCCATCTCGATACATGATGACACGATCAGGGAGAGTTCCATTGGCGTGAGCGTAAGCGTCCAGGCATTCTGCAAAGACACACAAGAACAACAGAGTGGGTTAGTGAATGAAAAGGTAAGAGTGCGTTGGACTGAAGGGGGCTGGAGAGAAAGAGAGAGAGAGAGACTTACTTCCGAAGTCCTGCATCACTTGCTTGCAGAGTTCGTCAGGGGAGTTGTAGATGGACGTGGTGCTGTGGTACTTGGCGAAGGTGGGGGACGTCGTGGAGACCATCGCGCCGACAACTCCTCCTCGAACTCCCTTCGCTCCCTTGTGGACGTCGAATCCCACGACCATGAGACCTTTGAGGGGCAGCTTGATACTCCACGGCTCTCCTCCCAACTTGGCGTTCATCTGGATGACCACCTTCGTAGCGATGGACATCAGACCCTTCGACGTCACGTTCTTCGCCACGAAGCACTGCGACAACACTGCAAAGACACACAAAGAAATAGAAGGGTTAGATTAAGTAGGTGTGGAATGGAGGGAGAGAGAGAGAGAGACGTGAAGACTTACCTCCGACCTCCACAGCGAGACGCTTCTTGACGGCGGCATAAGTCTCGAGTTTGTTGTTGGGAAGGATGACGAAGAGGAGTTGGAGGTCGCCGTACTTCTCGAGGACAGTGTTGAGTGCCTTGACGTATCCTTGGGGCTTCGTGTCCACCAGACGAACGATCTCCACGGGGTTGCGGATGTTCATGGCAAGAGGGGCTGAGACCTTCGACATCGTCCGCACCAGGTTGTCCACGTTGGGGGCATCTCTGCTTGGGACGAGGAGCGCCCACTTCTCCAGACTCACCGCGGACAGCATCTTCTGATCTGAGGAGAAAGAGAAAGAAGACACAAACGTTAATCTCTGTGAAAGAGGAGGGAGGTGGGGCACCGTGAGAAAAATAACAGCTACACTTACTTCCTCTGAATGCTTTCGTCCAGTCAGCCTTGTCGTCAGCCATCTCAGTGCCAGTGGAGAAGATCATCGCCTCACGAGGAAGAATGCGACCAGTCAGCTCAGCCAACTTGGGTTGAATCTGGAGGCCCCACTTTTCCATCAGGTCCGTCAACTGCAGGAAGCACAAAGAGACAAAGACACACACGTTAGAGATGGAATAAGTGAGAATAGAAAGAAGTAAGGAAAGGGAGACTAACCTCTTTGGTGTTCATGATGCGCGACATGAAGTGGTTGATGGCTGCGACACGCTGCTCAGGTCCCATGTGCAGATGTTCCGCGAGAGCCTTCATCAGGGTGAAGTTGGCGCGCATGGCATCGGTGAGTCCGGTCAGCTGACAGAGTTCGGGAATGAGGTAGGTCGCCGTGGTGTCTCCGCGGTGGATGTCCCTCTCCGTAGGGCGACACACGAGGAGAGGCTGTCGGAGGTCTTTGATCTGGGCGTTGTAGCGTTCCCTGTAGTAGTCGACGTACGAACACGGCGCTCCCTTCTTGTCGAACGTCTTGGTGGGGTTGAGCGTGAAGTCGACATCGTCTACGTGGTACGTCTTCCGGTTGTAGTGGGTCATCACGATGGTGTCCTTCAGCTCTGCGAGGATGGCTGCCTTGACGTCGCCACGGGCGTTCTGCTCCAACTCCTGCATCAGGTAGAGGACGCTCTCGGTTCGCAGGACCTTGTGGGTGACTTCGACGCAGAGGAGGATGTCGTGCTCGTGTTGACGGAGGGTAGTGATGTAACCTGCAAACATAACAACAGAACAACGTTAGCATTGATTGAAGTTAACATGGAAGAGATAGGACAGAGAGAGAGAGAGAAAAAGATGAAAAATTACCTGGCCACAGAGTGAGCTTGTGTTTGGGGATGGCGATGGCGGCGTGTCTGTCGAAGAAGTTGCGTCCCAGTTGCTCGAGGTCCATTCCGTAGAGGAGTCGCTTGAGAATGCCGTTGTAGAAGGAGATGTAGGTGGGGTCGCCGGGCTGCAGGGGCGACGTCTGGACGCACTTGATGGTGATGAGGGGGCCGTCGCGCACCTGCGCCTGGAACGTGAACTCCGGCTCCAGCTGCCTGCACGAGAAGAGGTTCGTACCGTTGTACATGTAGGCGCCCAGCTTATCTTGACTCAGCTTCAGCAACTTGTAGCGGACGTTCCTCTCATCGATGAGTGGCTCGAAGTAGACGTGGTAGCGGTAGAGTGTCCACATGGGTCCAGTCACCAGCGGGAAGTAGTTGGAGATCATCCGGATGGGCGTCCCCTTCGTCCCCTGCTTCGACTTGAGGTCCACAGGGCGCGTGATGATGTTGTCGCCTTGTCTGTCTGAGCGCGACCCTCGACGGGCTCCTCGTCCAGACTCGACGTTCGTGAGGACGGGGGAAGCTTCCAACTTGAGGCGGCCGATGGAGTCCTCGGGTTCTGTGGGGCTGATGCCACGTTGGGGGAGAGGGGGCGAGTTGCGGAGCTCGGGGGAACGAGGAATGGACCCCACCACTCGACCAGGTGATGAAGACCTCCCTCGCTGACCTCGGCCACGACCCATGGGACGACCTCGGAGGCTGTCTGGCGAACTGCTGCTCATCTTGAAGCTGGCGGACACTTCCTGCAAATACACACAACAAAGGAGAGATTAGTACAATTACAGAGACTATTTGGGAAATATTCCCGGAAATTTGGGGAAGTTGCTGAGAATCGTGACAGTTTCTGGGAAACTTACCTTTCGAAGAAAATCAGTGACGATCTACTTGGCTCGGAAAGGGATGTGCCCGGAAATCTGGAAATAAAAAAAAAGAATTGGAAATTAGACACATGGTGGAGATGTATGAAGCTGAAGCGAAGAGTAGATGGAGGGGAGACGAAAGTTTCCAGAAAGTTTCCGGGGAACTTACCTTCTGAGATATGAGAGAGTGGAGATGGAGATGGAGACCAGGTGGAGAGACCTCAGAGCAACCTTGCTGGATGGAGGATGAGTTGGAACAACTGATGAGATGGACGGTCGCTCTGCTTTTTATAGGAGCCCGAACACCATGGCAGTAGTGCTAACGTCAAAAAATTGACGCTTCCTTGTTGAGAAAAGCTGACATTGGGGATTAACAATTGGCCAGGTGAGGCAGCCAATGCTGACGAGATAGGAGAAGTGGTCACGTAGGCAGAAAGAACTTTAGACATTGGGGATTAAGATAAGAAGAGAAAGCTGACATTGGGGATTAAAGATTGCCGTGCATGGTACGACATCCTGCAGCGAGGACAAGTCTTACATTGGGGATTAACGGCATGAGTCATCAAGCGTTGCTTCCCTCTCCAAAAGTCTTACATTGGGGATTAAGATGTGACTACGTTACACTTCACAACTTCCATCGCTCCGTCAAAAGTTGTACATTGGGGATTAGCAGTTGGCCAGGTGAAGCAATCAATGCTACTGAGATTGAAGAATCGGTCACGTAGGCAGGAAAAACTGTCCATTGGGGATTAAGCTAAGAATAGAAAGCTGAGATTGGGGATTAACGATTGCCGTGAATGGTACGGCGTCCTACGGCAAGGAACAAAATGCTTACATTGGGGATTAAGAGATGGATCAGGTGGGCAGTGCATCATGCGGACAAAGGAAAACGCTTGCATTGCTTGCTAAAATCTTTACATTGGGGATTAACGCTACGCTAAAAGTTTTACATTGGGGATTAAGGTGTGCCTACGTGACCGTCCTCAGGCTACGTGACACGCCACAATTTACATCTCATCTTCAAAAGCTGACATTGGGGATTAGCAGTTGCTGTGCCTGATACGTCGTCCTACGGCAAGGACAAAATGCTTACATTTGGGATTAACGCCATGACTCATCAGGTGTTGCATCCCACTCCAAAAGCCTTACATTGGGGATTAACGATTGCCGTATATGGTACGAAGTCCTACGGCAACGTCCAGAAGTCTTACATTGGGGATTAACTCCAGCCTGGCACTACACTTGCAACGCTATGCTGAAAATCATACATTGGGGATTAAGACGTGACTACATGACCATCTTCGGGCTACGTGCCCGTCAGATCTTACATCGCTCCAACAAAAAGCTGACATTGGGGATTAAGATAAGAATAGAAAGCTGACATTGGGGATTAACGATTGCCGTGCCTGGTACGACATCCTACATCCAGGACTATAATGCTTACATTCGGGATTAACGGCATGACTCATCAGACGTTAGCATCCGCCTCAAAAGTTTTACATTGGGGATTAAAATTTGCCTACGTGACCAAGTGACCATCCTCGGGCTACGTGACACGTCCGGTCTTACATCGCTCTACCAAAAAGCTGACATTGGGGATTAGTGGTTGCCGTGCCTGGTACGGCTTCCTACGACAAGACAAAATTCTTACATTGGAGATTAAAGGCATGACTCATCAGGTATGATAGAAAAATGGGAGACGTGGGTAGTGCATCACGTGGACAAATTATTGATATGCGAAATAAGCGCGTCAGATAGCATTTGTATTTCCGTAATTACTAACGAGAAGTAGAAGGATAACTGCAAAGTTCAGAGTGTAAAGAAATGATCTTATGATGTTGGGAACTAAGAGATTGGTTTGGTAGAGATCGAAAGCAATTTTGCAGAGGAAGATCTGAGGTGAAAGCTAGTTGCAATAATTGCGCATCAATTTCCGTTCTTGTTAAAGGACGGGTGAATGTGGAATGTGAGGTGAGTGTGCCAATTAGTTTCCTTCTTGGTTCCAATTACTCGGGCCTCATTGGAGTCATCTCCTTATTGATCTGTGGCGGAGTTGGTTGAGTGGGTGATTAATACTGAGAGTGTAGGAGAGAGAGAGAGATGATCTAGAGGATGATGGGAAGGAGTATAGAAAAATGATTAGTCTAGGGGATTTCCTCCTTTCTCTTTCAAGAGGTAATTGATTGTGTGTTTGACACGCAGTGACGGAGAGGAAGTGTTCAACTGGATTCTGGAGGCAGCTGAGGAAGCTGGAGATGACTGGGATTGGGGCCGAGTGGTGTGGATCCTGAGATATGTCATTCCTCCAACGGGAGACTCCTCTTGGATGAAGAAGGATCCATTTGCCAATTTCAGCGATGAACGTCATAAGCTCACGACGAGACTGGAGATCCAGAAGGATGACATCCAAGCTGTACTCCCGATCGCAAAGGTAAGAAGGTGAAATGACGAAGCTTGTCATCAGGAAGGAGAGTCTCGGGAGTTAAGAAGTCTCGAGGAGATCAAGAGTGAATCTCATCAAAGAAAGAAGAGGAATGTTGAGATTCATTAAGTATAAATGTGTATCTGTGGTATGACTTGCAGAGCTGGGAAGTGGTGAACACAGCCGTTCTAAATGGGAAACAAGTGTCACGTCCCATGAAGATCTTTATCGTGAGTAGGGCGGGTCAAGTTGCAGATGTAACACTCCAAGCATCGTGTCGATCCTTTGATGAAAGTGTTTTGAAGGTGAGTTCAACTCTTCGACTGCCCACTGTAGATATCTTACATCCAGCGATATATTCTTAGATAGTTGGGTCTTTGATCTGTGTGGGTCTCTTTAGTCTTTCACCAAGTCGCGTCCGACTTTAATCTCCTTCAGAGATTCCAGAGTAATCCTTTGATTTGTGGCTTCAAGAAATCCTTAAACTAACTGTGAGACTCGTAGAATGGAGGAGTATGTATTATATATGCACGGAGAAAGTTGGTTGTCACTACCCTTAAAGTTAAGCCAAGTGGTAATCCTTCGTTGGAAGACTGGTGAAATATATTTGGGACGAAAATAATGATATTGGAGTCTTAAAGAGTGTAGACAAAGAGCGAGAGAGATAGAGAGAGAGAGGATGAATTAAGGCGAATATATATTTAGAGTGAAAGTAGTTTAAGTTGGGAATGAAATTAGAGGAGAAGAAATATGCGTGGAGGCTAATTTGCAGTTTTGGGTGGAGATGATGATTGAGTTTGTGTTTTGTGCAGGTTTCTTCGTCGTGCACTTCGGTGTATGCAGATGGGTCGGAGATCCGCGGGTCGACTAATGCAACGATCGGGATAAAGTACGGGACTTATGAGGGCTCAGCACAGTTCACCGTCTGGATGCCGGAGTTCCCTCTTGACATTCAAGTTTCAGATTCGAAACTAAATCAGATCAAAGGATGGAGAGTCCCTAATGGACTCCGAGAGTATGTCTGACTTTCTCTATTTTCCAACTTTCTCTGCCTCAGCTTCCACAGGGACACTTACTTATCTCGTCCAGCCTCTACATCTACTTTTCTCCAAGCGATTCCTCTCGCTACCTACGCAATAAAATATGTATTTATGGTACTCAAGGCACTGATCACACGAATCTCTCCCTCTGATAAAACACACGCCACCACCGAGTCCCCGCTCATCTCCGTCTATTTACAACATGGTGAAAGTAAAGGGAGATCTCATTATATTTCCGAGACAACTTTTATTAAAGGATGCCATTAAGTAGTAAGTAGGCCGTGGTAGAAGTAGCAGTAAGTAAGTAAGTAAGTAGTGGTGTGAGACACAATGTGTCCAGTGATGACTGTGATTACACACAACAAGGCTCTCTCTGTAGTACTTCTAACTACATTGTTCTTCCTGGTTATCTCCTCCAGAAAGTTTGGCTATGAAGGACCACACAAAGGAAGTCTGTGAAGCTATGAATCTCAGCTTGTGCATTGTACCCTACACACAGACACACACAAAACCAGTTGAAAATTGAGCAAAGTACACAGATTTGAAGAGAGAAGGAGAGACAGAGAGACACGTAAGCAAATCAAAAGAAAAAGCTACACTCGAATGTCTCATCCATACCAAGTAGAAAGCAGACGTTGTGCATTTTACATTCTTACAATATGGACAGTATACACTTTCACACACATTGGACGACGACTGTGTGTATTCTCTATCAGGGCACAGACTTTCACTTCAGGACGAGTGAAAGGCGAGATGAGCTGAGATAAATAATGTGTGAGTAACGATACAAAATACAAACTAGTTTAGCACGAGACTTTCTTCTAGTTAAAAAGTACTCCGTCTCTCTCTGTTGGCCCATCCTTTTAATTCGGCCACGTTCATTCGAAAGCACTGGGAGTCCTCTGAAGCAACTCAAATGATTGCCGATTCCCAGAGAATCCTACGTCAATTTCACTTCAATGAAGATAAAAATTGACTGAGGAGGTTTCCACTGCTTCTTCTTAAGGATCAAAAGGTTCCTATACTTTCTCCTTACTTTCGCTATATATGACTACATAGGTGCATCACATATATACACATTGTAACCTCGAACGACAAGCAATTCTTCTTATGATGGCTTTCACCAGTTCTTCCTCCTCCGCACACACATACATACATTTATATAAAGCCATTGTATTTTAGTAGCTCTCACTCAAACTGCTTAAACTGTGAAGGGTAGCCAGAGCCAGGTTTGTCTATCACAGGAGAAAGAACGTCCTAAAGTTGTACGTGGTTTGTGTGTGTGTGTGTTTGACTATCTACTTCTGTACGACGATTGCAATGAGCATACAGTCAGTCCATTTTTCCCAGTGTGGAGTTAATATTACGTGGTTCACTTGGCATGAACTCATTCTCATGGATATTTGAATTCGAACTTTCTCGGATTTAAGCAGATTGGAATATTTGAGTGTGGCTCTCAGCACGAGTCCCTCTCAGTGAACTTTACTACTCTCGGGAATAATAATAGAATGCCAGATTTTGAAATGTGTCAAACACAATCAACTAATGAAGTTAGGGATATCTGTGTGTGTGGCTGTGTGGCTGTGAGGCAGTGTTTGTAAATTTATGACGAAAACTCTGTATAAATGTGTGTGGGGATCGAATGGGCAGTGTATTTTACTGCAGGACTTATTAGAACAAGTGTACAAGGCATAAACATCTGGTTGGCAAGGGACAAGTGTGTAAAATATGTAAGTTGTTCTCATATGAGATGGAGAAAGATGAGCAAATGAGAGTCATATTATTCAGAGATCAGTTGGTATGCATGAACTCCCAAATGATGACTGGCATCGAATGATGGAGAACTACATTCGTACATAATACACACTCATTCCCCACATGTTGTAGTTCGTAGTGCGGAGAAAGTTTGGGACGGAAATGGGGATTCGAGAAGAATTTATCCTGAGACGGGGTCTAGAATTCAAAATGAGGTGGTGGCTCATGATGATCATCATTTTCAGACTGTACAGTGTGTGGAGATAGAAGAGAGATTGAGACTCTCTCTCTGTGTGTGGTGTCTTGAGTAAAATTCCATATAATTTTGAGCAGCTTTTGATGCAATATGTTCTGTTGGTCACTTGGCGATATTGTGGGAGAGTGTAAAGTATTTGTGTGTGGCTGTGCAGGACTCAAGGGAAACGGGAATTGTCTTCGTACACGAAGATGATAGAGATGCAAGAAGGAATGATGATGGACCAGGCGTCTCCAACGAAGAATGTGGGGACTCTTTCAACAGACATTAGCAGTTATTACAGCAGTGGACCTACAGTCGGGGAAGACTTGGACTTGGATGATCCATGGGAAGAGACTCACTCGGAGACGGAACAAGTGTCCGTGAGTGGAGTTGATGGAGGAGACCACACCACCAGTGGAAATACTAATAATGGATCACCTCATGAGGAAGTCGAAGGCGAGGACTCGGAGTATGAAGACAAATTCCATTGTCGACCGCGATACCAACATACAAGGGTCGATGTAAGGGCCAAATTACTTTCTATCAAAAATACTTCCCAACCCTTCGCAACTCCTTTCTCCGCTTTCCCAAGTGCTTTCACTTCCACTCTCTCCCGTCTTCCCTCGCCTCGCACTTTTATCTCCGTAAGAACAAGTGCGAGGGAGAAAAGCCTCGAAGGAAATAATCGATGGTACACGCTGTCCATACTGCTGCGTATGTAGTGACTTTTAGGGCCCACACCCACCCACCCGTACGTGTGCTGGAGTGCGAATACAGCCGTAATATATGTGTTCAGTATTCCTGCGGTACTTTCCCTCCTACCATTACTTCTGTCAACTGGCTATGGGCTTCCAAGCTCCACTTAAGGAGAAAGTCTGTGCGTTTAGAAGAAATTATTCAAGAGATAGGGAGGAAATATGATGTTTTGATAATGTAGTCAAAAGAAGAAGTGGAGGATAAAAACAAGCAGTAACAGTAGGATCAGTATATTATGTGTATATTGAGGAGATAGCTAGGAGAAGCGCAGGCAGACACAGTGACGGCACAAGTCCAAGAATATTTTATACTTTGCAGAGAGAAAGTGGGAGACGACGGTAGATATGAAATGTGTCCTTCTTTCACTTCCACCTAAGTAGAAAAAGGTTAGGAATTTGTTTTGGGTAGAAAGTTGTCGTTGTGCATTTGGTTGAATGATAAGAAGATATTTGACAAGTAGAGAGTCTCTTCATTTTAGAGAGTCCCATGTGGACAGTATTACTTTCCTCATGAATATCCCCACCAGAGAGAATGCGAGAGAGAAACTCGGTGTTTTTTCTCTGACGAAAGATTAGTCTGTTTGATTCGAAAGTTGTTTGCATGTGTTACCTTGTTTTTCCTTTGAAAGGATGTCTCTCTCGCTCTCTCGTATTCTCCTAGTGTTCTGATTTTATTGAAATCATTATCATTCATGAAATAACCTGGGATATGGTTACTGCCGAACACAACAAAAGATTGTAGGAGCTCGCAAAGAGTTCACTACCAAGTAACATTAGAGGAGACATTACAATGCTAAACATTTTGGGAGAGACATGTTCGTCGATCCTCATCACCTTGGGATGAAATAGCCATCCGTTTTCTGTGTAGACTTTCTTTTCTTCGGAGAAAGTCTCGTTTGAGAGATGATGATGGTGTGAGTGAAGAAGGGAGTGGCAGCTGAGGAATATTTGTCTTCCACTAAAGGTGGAGAGATGTATGGGTGTTGCATCTAAGCGTTTCCTACCTCTAAGTCTCTATGTTATATATTGTATAATATGTATACACACTCTTTTCGGTCCATTGTCATTATTATGAGTGAAAGAGAAAGAACGGTTTTTGGCGAGGTTTCTGCCTTCTTTTATGTTCGTAATAACATCACAAGTTTAGCGATCACAATCAGGATAGGATAGACGAGAGAGAGACACACACACATACATACTTGGCGGCACAACGCAACGGAGGTAGACGGATATATATTTATAGATAGATATTTATCTGCTTTCTCCACATATGTATGTGTATATATTCTATTTCTATATACGCCTGTGTCTCTCTTCTGGGATAAGACGTACATGAAATATGTTTAGACTTTAGACAGACATCACCACAAAGCAAAGAATTCGCTTAGTCTGAGACATACAGAAGTTTTTTTATATCTCCAGAATAAAATTGAAACATAAGGGGGAAGAACTCTTTGAGTAAAACAAGTATTAACAGTATATGAAGTTACATCAAATGTGTACCTGTTCGTTAAATTCTTGTGTGAGTGTCGGTTTTGCGGAGTGTGTGGATTGTGGATAGCTTTCAAGTGGGTGGGAATGTGGGAAAGCGTTAGGTCTCTTCGTTCAGACCTTGTTTTATTCTTATTATCAAATCATCTTACAGAGAAGCTTATGTGGGTGCTCATAAAATTTGAAATACAATATTTGGGATGCAGTTTATTCGCTGTGAATTTCCATATGGGGGATCAATGCACGAGAACGAATGTGTCAAAAGGAGAGAGAAAGAGAAAACGAGTGCAATTTGGAAAGTCGTGTAAAGTAATAAGACCTTCAGTCGTAAGCTGGAAAGGGTTTAATATTTCTTTATTGGGATGTGTAGCAGAGTGGAGAGAGGTGAAACAAGAGGCTTAGCTAACGAACCCTTTTTACGAGACACACATAACCCGATATGCTATGTATTCATGTCATGATTTTTGTCTGCTAATGAGAGAGACAGACTTTCTCCGTAGTTCTCCAGGCCCTCTGTGCCTTCGTATTATGCATGCAGTGGAAGTGTGGGAGTCTTCTTAGAAGTCTCCACTTGTATGCAGCCGACGAAGACGTTTCTCTTAGCAGTTACACTTAACAATCCATTGTTTTAAAGATAAAGGGAAGATGTATAGAATTTAATGTCTTTGAAAGCAGGGCCCGATGAGTATCTATCGTTGTACATCAAAGTGTATTCTGAAGACAGCAGATTATGTACTATTCATGGTTTATTGTGTTTGTTGTAGGTATTCGGGAGGTTCTTTGCTCAAGACCACGACTCAGGGAGAACATCGTACTTCATTTCGAGGAAGACTTATCTGAAAATCACGGATCTTGTGTCTGACTTTCTTCGAGTGTTGGACACTCAAGTGGCAGCCATTAAGAGTCCTTCCTCAACTTCAGTTCAAGGAATCGGACCAGGACGAACTGAGATTCAGGTGAGAGTGACGGATGGTCTTCTACCTTTCTCTCATTATATTCCTCCTCCTAATCCACCAGGCCCGGTGGAGAAAGTACTGTGGGAATCCCAGCTTCTGCGAGACACTAGAAGGCGACTGATTTATTATCCTCATCCTTTGTGCAAACATCCTTCGTCTTATCTAAAGTAATTAAAGAGCTGGGGGCTCCTGGTCCTCGAGTTAAGGAGAGACCTCTGTGTACCTACACACATATAATCCATATAGACACAACACGTCGCGTCGAGTTGCTCCATTCATTAGGCCCATTATATATTAGTTCTCGAGATTATATAGAATCCTCGAACAATGAGAGAGAGAGAGAGATACGAGAGAGCTGGGCTTGTGTGTATGGAAAAGCAGTACATTTCCCATTGAAATGTCTCCTACACTCATGAACAGTGAATGTTCCATCCTTTTGTTTTTCATTAAGACGTTGTGTTCCTTCCTTCTGGTACGAATCCCGTAATGTTTCCGTGAAGGAATTTGACATTTACTTTGAATCAACTTGCCAGATTTAACCTCTCACGGGTTGTGGAGCCGAGTTTCTAAAGAGAATGTCTGCATTTAATGAACCTGTTAAGTTTTAGGATCACGTATCTATGATTAAGCCTTATTGTCAGAGAAAGCCTTTTAAGGGAAAAAGCTTTCTTATTTCTTACCACACACTCGGTTCGTTTCACTCGAGAGCCACGAATGAAAGCACACAACCATATACGCTCCGGACTCTCTCTGGTAGTCAGTCTTTTTCCAGCAGCATACAACAATAGAGAGGGAGGAAGGTAGGTAGGTGTGTCTGAATTAGAGTCTAGCGTTCTGTTGACTTGGCACTTTCTGCACGACAGGGGTGTATGTAATCATACATATGGCTTGGATGAGTCTCCTACCACCCCCATCGCCAATACAGCTAGCCTGCCAAAAAGTCAGCAACCTTCGTATTTTCTATTGTCTTTTTCGAAATTAACGCAGCACGTGTTTTCACAAGGAGTTCCGTAGAAACAAAAGACGATAAGGAAGTCAAGTGGAAAGTTCGGACGAGACTGCAGTATCAATGTCTCTCTCCTTTCCACTTCCTTTTATCTCCCTACAACGCTAGTTTCCCTACATGCACACAAAAAGTCGATCTCGTCTCGAACTTCCTTCCGTGTTATAATAAGTTTCTCAGTTCGATTTGCATTAGATTCACATCGACTCTAAATGATGGATGAGTATGTTTAAGTAACAACAGCTCCTGCAGAAATCTCGCCAAGTTCACAGATTGTTCGAGTTGTTCTGGTGTTTAATTGCCATAGTGTATCTCATTTGAGCTTCTGGCTGATGAGCATTAAAAAGAGTGCAGGAGTACAAAGTAATTAACAAGGACTAAGGTTACGTAGGTGAGAGTTAAACGAGCCAGAGAGAGAAAGAAAGAGTTAAGATGGGAAAGACTGTGTGAGATGGGAAAGTAAGCGTGCAAAAGTGTTTCCACACAGATACACCTGAGCTTTGAGTCTCTGTGGATGAGTTTATCTTAATTTTCAGCTTCTTTACGAGGCTCACAGTCGTCAGAAATAAATATGGTTGTCAGAGAGTCTTTTTAATTATACGAAGTTTGGTGTTTCGCAACAAAATCTGGCTTTCCTTATGTTACTTTTAATTTTGACGGGATGAGCCAGAGTTAGGGGAGATCATTTCCAATGAATCAGAGAACTGTGGAGAAGCAAGGAAGTATAAAGAGGAGTGCAGCAGATAAGGAAGGTGTGTGTGTCGTGTGTGTGAGCAGGTGTGTTAAACAAATTAAGTTTAGTGGAAGTGAAAGTCTCTCCCAACTTCTTCGGGTGGTGGTTGGTAGAAGTAGTTGGAGTAAGCAGAGAAGCATATCGAAGTAGAAAATGGGAACGACAAAAAGTTGGGAATGAATGTGTGCTTTCCCATTAGAAAAAAGTGTATGCAGAGAGGAAGGGAACTGCAGCCGGAGAAAACTTCTGCATAGAATTAATTTGAAATGAAAAATGACACGGACATTTAGAAGTTGTGAGAGTGACACTTTCCAGGGACGCCACGTCACGCCAACAACTCTGCGATGTGCAGCAAGACACGCATTAGCATCAGTAGAGACTCTTCTCCATCTCTCCGAGAGAAATAATTACTTTCTCGCTCTCCACAACGAAACAATAGAATTTGGGGAATCAATCTTTCCTTTTGATTATAATGAAGGAACCGATGGTGGTGATAGTTGATGATGATGAGGGAAGTGGCGATGATTGAACTCATTGTGGGTGGGTGGAAGTGGAAGGAAGGTTGGTGAGCTGACAGACGAGCCCTATCGGGTGGTTATTGTGCTCTCAGCTGCCTTCAAGAAAAGTTACATAACATCGGAGAAAGTAAAACAGCTGGATAAGAATTGCAATAAGGTCGTTTCCTCCTTCAGTTTCTCCCATGAAGAAAGTAAAATTTCGATGGAAATGACTTCCTCCTAGTCATGAATGAAATAACACAGAGACGTTCTTGAATTTATTATATTGTGTGTGTGTGTAGTCAATGTGTGTGTGTGTGTTGCTCGAAAAACTTTTTTGTATTTAGGTTTCTTCTCGTCCTCCTCGAAGAATTGATTGAAGGATTCGAGGAGATTACTAACTGACACGGAACTCACAAAAGCTGAGAGTAGGATTTTGTGAGATTCTTGTACTTCATCCTAAGACACAGTGAGGATACGGAGAGGGTGTTGGGTGTACCAGGCAGGGCAATCTCACAATCTGTGCGTTAGTGAATTTGTCACATTCTGCTACGAATTTTGTATGTTATTTGTAAATTGTAAGTGAAGTTTTGCTGTGTGCAAAGTTGGGTGAGATAAGTTTTATGTGGTAGGCTGGTTGTAGGAGATATATGGTTAAGTGACCTACTATAGAAAAAAGAAAGTTTTCTTTGTGTCCGGGAGAAAGTGAGATATGATTTGTGTAGGAAGGGAGAAAGTGAATAAGGAGAGAGTTTTCTGGTGCTGCGTCCCTAATAATACTCTGGGAGTGAGTATACACAGCGTAGACGGACAGATTGATTAAACTCCAGATTAGTTGGAACATGCAATACGACCATTCCATTTATTTTGTGTAGACTTTAGACTTTCCTTTCGTACAGGATTGATGATTATTATTTAGAGAGAGAGAGAGAGACGAGGTATGATTTTTTACTTGGTGAAGCGTAGATGATGATGACTGTTATATAATTGACCTGCCACTTGCAGGAGGTACGCATAAAGGAAGTAGGAAAGTAAGGAACCCACTTACCCAGGCTGCGGTATCTTTGATAAGAAATGTAGTCCAAGGAAAAACTAACTAACTACTACAATGTTTCATTTGGTTGATGAAAGTGTGTTTGTAATAATAAGAAATAAGATAGGAAGTTGGAAGTGGATGTGGTATTTTTCATGGGGTCTTATTTGGTCGTGTGTGCTAATAATACCGCAAGGGGTGGGGCTTTCATCATCTTTCTTATCACAGAGAACCACCAGTTTGAAAGGAGACTTTCACTTCAAGTGCTTTCCCCAAAAATACATCACCTCACAGTCAATATGAGAGCGAAAGTAACGAGATCGAGAGAGAGAGAGGGAGATTGAGGGTGAGGTAATTTATCAGCTAATTGCACTTTTATGGAGTAGGACTTATAAACTCTCTGATTTCATATCGGGAAGAAACGGGCAAGCTCCGTGGACGGAAGTCATTTGAGTTGAGTGCTGCGGATGTCTAAAAAGTCGAATTTCTGTTTACCTTTCGCCTCCCCATTCATTACTTAAATGAAAATTCATTCTCGCCCACTTATGTGGGATTTTCTCACACATAATATTTTGCTATCAGGAGATTTATCACTGCTCACGTAGCGAAAGTCTTTCCAAGAGTCTCTCCACTCCTCATTTCTCTCTTGATACGTAAAAGTAAGGATGTAATTAAAACAGCTTAGGGGAGAGGAGGAATACACTTTTACTCTGAAGGTAACTAGAACGGACGGAGAGAGTTGTGAGCATGTAAAATTACCGACCTCACAATAAGACTAGACTATACAGAGGAGGTAGGTTCTTTATATATTCGTGTTCACACATAGATTGTAGATTGTACTCTGTCCTATTCAGTTGTATGGGCAAACAACATGTCAGATCACACAGAGAGTTTGTAGTTCGTATGAACGCAATGATACCCATTGGAGTGAAGTAGGGCATTAGTGTTTACGAGAATTGCAAATATATGCAAATATTTTGTAGTGCAAAGAGAAATATTCGAAAGGGAGGAAAGTGGCATGTGTAAAGGAGAGGCAGGCAGGTGTATCTTCTCAGCTTTTGTCTCAAAGTGAGGATAATTTATTTCCATCCTTGGGAAGAAACAAAATCCCTTTTAAAAAGTGTATTAAGGGATGGAGAGTTGATGCGAAAAGCTTGTATATCATATGCATGAAAGATGAGTCTTGTAAGGTGGGTGAAATATCGCTACACTCACCCACATGCTTCTACTGTGATGGATAGTAGGAAACGAATAAGGGTTGGATTGATGTAGTTTTAAAACTAAGGTTTGTGTACATTTATGTACTCACATCGGAGGAGGATGGGAAACTACCTTTCCCTGTATATTTCAACATAATTGAAATTTATTGTCAGTCAACCTTCGTCTTGTAGGAGTTTCACTCAAGCACACACAGAACCATTCGTACTTTGTAATACTTCGTATGCAGGGTCTCTTGTTGTAAAAGAAAGTTGCGGAAAGTTTTTCAGACACCGAAGAAAGTTTTCCTTTTTTATTTGAACAAGAATTACATTTTTTGCTGTGAGCTTTTCATGCAATTCCATTGTGATTTTGGGATCATGAACTGAACGAGTATTTTAGAAGGGACATTAATGATGATTTCCTTAGTGAGTAGTATTATTGAGTGTGTACAAATGCGACCTTATTAAATGTGTGTGCTGTAGACTAAGACATGCTCAGGAATTTTGATAACTGGGAGCAAAATTAATGGGAAATTTGAGAATGGAAGATATGTTGGCTGAAAGGCTGAAAGAGTGAAAGGAGCCAAGAAAGCGAGAGGAATCGACCCAACGTGTGATTTAGCAAATAGGTTGTATTGTTAAGGTTCATTGTATTCTGGAGAGTTAGTCGTGACAGGGTGGTTTATTTCAGGAGGTTGGGCTTAGCACAAGATTAATACGACTTGTAAAGGGAAGAATGAGTAAAAGCAATGTGAAATGGGGAAATAGTTCGGATGTAAATAAGATTAATTCAACCTTTTTCTGAGCAGACTTGCATAATTTGAGACTTCTTTATTTCCTCCTGAATGAAATTGAAGTTGAAATATTGAGTGTTTATTCAAAGAAAAAACTATTCTCGGTGCATCCGATTTCATTAGATTTCCTCAATTTCCACTCTCTCCTTATCCATCTTGACACCCGAGAGAGTTGAGTAATGCAAAATGGAATATGCGAATAGTGTGGAATTTCTTCGACTCCAAGAATTTCTATCTCTGCCAATCAATAAGAATCAGTCAAAAATTGTGTTGTCTTGTGCATGCACATTTCGCCTAATCTGGAGAAAAGACTGGAACGTTGGAATAATATGTTTGCAGTTGGAAAGAGATGAAGGGCAGATGGAACGAGATGGATTTTTCACGTATTTTTCCGTACTTCCTCAAGATTAATTTGGCGAGGGCGATGATGGCGAAATGATTTGTGAGAGTTGGGACGTTGGTATTGAGCAAAGTGAATGTATATTAAAGGATGAATTTTAATGGATCTTTCCTTCTCTCGTGGTTCGTTGAGAGTTTCGAGTTGGCTCATCCATCGTGGATATAACAAAGTTATTTGAATTCAAAAGTTGAGGTTGATTTTGCTCATCTCTGGTGAAATGAAGGTTAATCTCTTTGAGGTTTTTATCCATTCAAACGGGAAGAAAATGACTGTTTCTGACCCAACGAATATGCAATGATGAAGGAGAGAGGTTCAATCTCGTACCCTGGCTTTTGAAGGGTTCGTACACTTTGTACCTAGGAGAGAGAGAGTGTTGGAAGAGACCGTGATGACAGGCAGACGTGAGATTAAATGGGTTTTCTTCCTGAGAATCCATTTCCTCTTTGCCTTTATTCTGTCTTTCTTTCCCAGTCAACTTGTTCGATCAATTGAAATGGGAAGGAGGAACATTTTAATGGAATCGTTCGATTGTTTGCGGGTTGGGTTACTTGCTTCAACAGCCTTAGTATAGGTATATGTATGCACAAGTGTGTGTAAGGATGCTGGAGAAAGACACAAGTTTGGGAAAGTGTGTGTGTGTGTATGTGTGTGTGGTGAGAGGGCCTTTGAAATCCCGTTCATACTTATGTTGCATATGAAGTACGGGCGAAAGTGAAGGATGATTTAACAATTCTTCGAATGGTTTTATAGGTTGTGTCTCCGGTGACCGGACGAGTGCTGGGGACCAAAGAGATTCGTGTGCTAAATGAACGAGTATCAATTGCGTCGATGAAAGTCCAAGTAATCTCAGGAGTGCAATTGTCTCTTTTTCCAGACACGGACTCAGATAATCAATTCGTAGCGGAGACTACGATGACCTCCAAGTTGTCTGCAAAGTACCAAGTAAGTCGAAGGGCCTCGCATGGTCGCACACGTGTACCACGGGAACCTTTAGTTTTTATGGGGACGTTTGAGAGGCAGTAAAGCGTATGCATTCGAAGGAGATGATGAGAAATGTGTGGAATGAATATGAAGAAGAGGGGAAAGGAGGAAGCAATTTGTGACTAATGGAAAGAGAAATGTCCTTTGGTAATCAAATCAATCCTCACTTTCAGAAGATGGGAAGTTAACCAACTTCTTGTTATTCCCCCGTTTCTCCTGACACCGCAGTGGTCCTTCCTTCTTTCATCCCCACATCCCAATCACTTCACTTCCTGTCCTTCCCACTGCCAAAACATACCTGCGACTCAACATTTAAGTAGAAGTAATTGAGGAAAACCCATTTTGTAGAAGAAGCTGCCAATCTTTTTTACTGTACACAGGACAGTAAGCCATGTATCCTCCCTCGTAATTGTTGGTTGTTGTACTGCATTCCAAGAAGTATATTGGGAAGAACGCTCCGAACAAATCTAATACAAAACTTAAAGAAATGTCCTGATTGGTAATTTAGAACGCATTTACGTGTGACTGAAAAACTGCTTTGTTTGGGTATCGTTTCGTAGGAAGCTTTGCTGGACATAAAGTTGAGATATTCAGACAACACGTGGATAAAGTTGGACGAGATTGACCGTGACAACTACATTTTGGGTGTTGACAGCCTGGAGCCGAGTGTCGTGGAACTTCCTCCAATCCAGAATTCCAAGTATCCTCGTATCATCGCTGTGAGCGAAGGAGGTGGTCCCATCATGAGGTCAGTCTTCATTTCCATCCTTTCCACGAATTAGCGTGAAATGCAAGAAAGATTTTCGCAGTGTCTCTTCCAGCACTCGAATTATTAGAAGAACATTCCAAGAACAAAACTGTTTGAGTTTTGTATTGTCTACAGCCCACCACACAGAGTCTTACTACTTTAGTTTGAGTTGTTTGAAAACTTTTTACTTTTTAGGGTTTAATACTTTTTTAGTTTTTTCATCTGGAATCTTTCAGAAACTCAATTACATTACAAGTGTTTCTCTCTACGGAGGAATGTCGTAAACAGATTCGTGAGAAGGATAATAAATTATAGAAGGTTAAAGGTTGGAGATTGTGGTGATGAAGTCTTTATGAGTGGACGGATGGAAGGACTCAAGGCACAAAGAGCCTCGGCGAGAATGAATAGGAGTGAAAGACGAAGAGTTGTGTGTGTGTGTTGGTTTTATTAAAAAGAGGGAGTAGTTTCTAGTTTTTTAGTTTTTTAGTATTTTTAGGGATATTCCAACTTCTAACGCGTCTTCTTGTTCTCTTCCAGAGTTTCGTTGGAGTTGAGTGATCAGTGTCACCGACAGAATTCCGCCCCGATGGCCATGGCGATGGCTCAAGTGGAGGTGAACTTCACAGCCTCTCCGTCGAGATCGGAGTTTACGCAGAATGACAGCAACCAGGGGTTGGGTGGGAGTGTGAAGAACGGGTTCCGTAAGAACGGAGGCGGGAGTGGTCGGAGTGGGAGTAAAGAGAGGAAGAAGGAACTCATGTCTTCCACTGGACATCGGTCACTCCCTCAGAATCCAAACGACATCACAGGAATCCCTCTGAAGGATGACAGCAGCAAGGCCTCTCTTCCCTCCCAACACTTCGGCCCCATCACCGTTGGCTTCATTCCAGACAAAGGCTGGCCATCCTTCACCGCTCACAACACTCCACTCGAAATTGCGATGTACGTCCTCCTCGGGGTTTTCAGCGTCGCCATTCTCGTCTTCGTCGCTTCCTGCTTCGTCTACGCCTCGCGAGTGAAGAAACGCGATGTTGGTCACTCGGACGAACTCCTTGGGTTCAAGATGGAAGGCCACCCGAATCTCGGAGGGGCTGGCGGAGGGGGAGGAGGCTCATTTGGACTTGGAAACCGATCTGGTGGTGGATGCACAAATGCCCACGATTGGGTGTGGCTTGGACGAGCTTCGCTGGCACTTCATCCCTCGCTGGACAGCACGAAGCACCCGGCATTCAGCTCCACCCACTCGGCAACGAACAAGCCCGCTGCAGGAGTCAGCTATGACGCGAAGAACGGGCAGAACGCGGGAGTGAATCCGATTCGAATAATCAACAACCCGAATTTCGAGACGTTGGGTGGAGGAGGCGGGAGTAGTGCGTCGGTGTCTCCTCAGAACTCTCAACCGGGATCTTCTTCAAGACAGCCGTTTGGAGGAGGACGAGGAGTGTCGTCTTCGAGTGAGGCTCCGCGGTTGGCGCCACCGCCGAGACCTCCGAAGCCACTCCACCACCAGTCGCCCATCGACTCCGGCACCTTCTCCGTGAAGTCGCCCTCCTCGGGGAGCAAAGTGGGGAGTCCCCCGGGGTCAAGCAACGCGTCTGTATCAGGAGACTGCCCCGACTACCGGCCTCCCGTTCCGCCGCACCGGAACATCCCGTTGGGTCAGGGAGACTCGGGCTCGGTGAGTCCTCCGATGAGGGGAGGCGGGGGTCCAGTCAGTACAAAGTCCTCCCCCCACTTCCTCCCTAGTTCATCTAATAGTCACCACAGTAGTAATCTAAGTAAGTCGAAAAAGAGTCGGGGAAAGGAGACCACAGATGAGTTGCCAAATCCGAGTTTCGTCGACTTCGCCGATCAGAACCAATTGTACCATCCCCCCAAGAGTTCGGGCGGGAAAGTCCGGGAGCCTCCTGGACCACTCAGACCTGCAAACATCGTCGGCAACCCGATGTCATACATCGACGAGGAGTCTGAAGACGAAGAGGACGTCGAACGACCGTTGACTGTCGCTGCTGCGTCTGCCGTCGCCAACAGACAAAGTCACAAAATGAACAAGAACAACGGAAAGTCACGAAACCAGGGGAGTCACAACAGCAACGCCAATCCCAGCGTCAAACTGGACATGGACTACGACCAACTGATGGAATACTTCGACAATCTCAAGGAGACGGAAGCTTAAGTCATCACACACTAAGAAAGAAGGATTAAGGAGTGTGTGTTCACACAGAGAGAAGAAGTGTCTCGTGACCTCGTGAGTAACCCCCCCACCCCCCCCCCCCCCCCCCCCCCCCCCCCCC